>JBBPDA010000081.1:13360911-13371708 GCA_037974385.1 Arnoldichthys spilopterus | reverse complement strand
ATATATTAGCTTAAAATCTGTTTATAGATTATAAATATATATGCTGTTGTCTAATTTAAGCTTTGCCTTTGTTACAGTCTGGATCGATCTTTCTCTCTCTCTCTCTCTCTCTCTCTCTCTTTCTCTCTTTCTGTCTCTCTTTAAGTCTGAGGTTGGGGAAAAATGTGTGCAATGTATGAGTGGCGAGGCTACTAGTGGAACGAGTTGAGCCTGCTGGAACAGAACACGGCCTCTCTGCTTCTCTCTGTTTCACTTTTTCTCTCTCTCCCGCTCTCTCTCATACACACACACACACGCACACACACACACACACACACACATTTAACACATTTAAGCCAATTAATATTTGTACTAATATATATCACATACATGCTGTATTTTTCTTTTATTCGCTCTCTCTCCATCTATTCCCAATTTCTTTCCACTCTCTCATTACATATTTTTTTCACAAGCTCTTTCTCTACCTCTACTCCCCCCTCCCCTTTTGCTCTAGTGTTCTTAGGCTGCAGAGTGCATTGCAGCGACAGCTGCTGTTATAGCCATCAACTGCAGCCTTCACGGCAACTGTTACTGTGGAGGAGGGAGTCCACGGCAACAATGCTGCCACCTTCATGGAGGGAGAGAAAACGAAGAGCTTTTACTGCAAGTCATTAGTAGAACAGTTATTATTAAAGTACATCTCAGCTGGCTGTGTTATTACTGCTAAATGTTGCTTCCTCCATTGTAGACTGGCAGCTGGGGTTGCAAAGCTTGTGTTTAGCACTTCATCAAAGAAAGCAAAGTTTGTCACCACCGATTACATTAGATATCAAGTAACCTATCAATTTGTTTCCATGGTCAGTCAATGCAAACATAAAATTGGATTTAACAGAGAAAAAAAAAACATACAAAGTCTATAAAAGATTGAAAATACTTTAATGGAAAAAGAGATGCGTATTTAAAACATTATGGAAGAAACAAATCTAAACAAACTGAATGAGGTAAAAAATACATAAATTACTGTAAGAGAAACCTGTAGATGAATTTCAAATATGCATTATCATCATGAAATCTGCCAGCTAAGCAGAATAATTCAGCGATCTAATTTAGTCATTGTGACAGCCCTGTAGAAGATCAATCAAATAACACTTCACTTCCTTAAAAGACATATATGCGGCTTTATTATGGCTGAAACTTATATTTAAAAATGTCTCAATTGTATGACCCTCAAAACCTCTAATGGACCAAGAACCAAGAGTCCTGCAGTTTGTCATTATATCTGTGAAAGACCAGGGTAAACACTAATGGATGTAGAAATGTGACAGTTTATTAATGCATTTGTTTCACATCATTTTCCATTTTAAAGTGCATTTTGGAGTCAGTGTCTTGGTTAAGTAGACACTTTTCTAAACAATTTCTGTAGATGTTATTCTTGTTCAAGATGTATGTTTAATACATATACTTTATCTCAGCAAACTGTCTAAAAGACAGCTAAACATTTAGCGGATTTTCTTTAAAATATATATATATAGTCCATGACTACATATCATGGTCAGATCAGAGCAAATTTCCTAATCAGAAAGCAGGAACAGAGGAATGACTGCCCTCATTTGTATAAACATGTTTCACTGTGAGACATGCTTATATTTGTCCCCCGTTTTTGGGTAGAATTTATGGACAGCACACACCAGTGTATTTAAACATAAAGAGCAGTAGGTAAGAAGTATGTGCTCTGTCTTGTGGACGCGGGCAGCTATCACTGCTCCTCGGGCGCTCTGTTGATAGCTTTTGCATTGCTCTATGTGTACGCATTACACTGACCAGTACTGCATTTTTTGTACTGCTTTATATTGAGCAGTACTGCACTCTGTGCTGCATTACACTGACAAGTATTGTACTGTGTACTGCATAACACTGACAAGTATTGCAATATGTGCAAAATCCCAACACTTCTGGAAATTGGGTTTGTAAAAACAAACCTTTGGATTATAGTATAATAGTGCAACTTGTGTGGTAAGTAAGGGCCAACAAGACATGTTTTACAATATATATATACTTTAATACACCCTAATGACCCTATCGTACACCCTGGCTTGGTGCAAGTGTCTTTGCTAATTTCAGACGGATGTAGTTGTCATTTTTCACACAAGCACCCACGTTGTTTAAATAAGCAAATACACTTGCTCACATTTGTTTGCACATAGGTGTGTTGGTTGATAAATGTGTGTTTTGGCATATTAATGGCATTTTGCTATCTTGAGACACTGAAGACAGTAATTGTGAAATTGACCACCATAAACATGTTCTTAAGTCAATCGTGAAGTACCTCACTGTTAAGATACTAATATGCATGTAATAGGTGGGTGCATGACACATTTATACTGCTTCGTACCAACACAGGAGTTAGTAAACACACTTGGTATGTGGAATTCTGCTGGTAGGTAGAATTCTGTTGTACTCATAGAAGCTCTGCACAGGTGCTCTTACCTAGTGCATGAGCGGATCGGTTTCTTCAGCTCTGAAGTGATCTTGCTTTCTTCCTGGAAGATCCACTTCAAGCAAGTGGAAGAAACAAAACAGGAATGTGTTATTTGTTAACTCTCTGTAACTTTTATTTAACTGATAAAAGTTCAAAGAAAAAATTGAAATGTTTCAAATGGCCAACTTAAATGTATTTTGTAAACACCAACAATATCAGAATTAGTTTTATTTGGCCAAATATGTCTGCACACACAAAGAATTTGTTTCAAGTTATGCCAAACTTTGAGAGAACTGTCAGTCAGTAACTTATTAATAACTAACTTATTAATCCCCTAAAATACATAATATTGTGAAAAGAGTCAGGCAATCCAGAGAAATCTCAGTCCATATAGGACTGGGCAGTGGTGGCCTAGTGGATAAGGAGATTGCCCTTAGGACCTGAAGGTCGCAGGTTCAAGTCCCAGACCTGGGCACTACTGGGGTATCCTTGAGCAAGAGCACCCTGGGCACTCTTGATAGCTGCCTGCTGTGCCAGTGTGATGGGTTAAATGCAGAGATCACATTTTGTTGTGGTGCTTGAGTGTGTTCACAAATAGTCACAAGGGAAACCTTACCTCTCAGAAGGCTCTTCATGAGAAACCGTCATGCTACTGTGATAAATATAGACACATGGGCATAGGAAGACTGCAAAGAACTGGTCTCACTTAACACTGTCTGCCACTAAATCAATAATTGCAACCTGAAACTCTATCATGCAAAGAGAAAGCCAAACTTGAATTCTGAGTTCATCTCAGATGAAGCGAAAGATAATGGAAATGTGTGCTGTAGTCAGACAAGTCTACCTTTTAGCTTGTTTTTGGGAATAATTGATTTTGAACTTTGTCAAAGATTAAATGGGCCATTAAGACTGTTATTATCAAAAGGATCAAAAGCCAGCATATGTTAAGGAATGGGGTGGAGCATCAATGCCCATGGCATGGGTGTGAAGGTCTTATTGATGCAGAGGCATAGATTGGGGGATATATATATATATACTAGAGAGATATATTATGTTTTAGAGAGACATACTCTGCCATCATGACAATGTCTTTTCCTGGGTCATCCATGGTTATTCCAGCAAGACAATGCCTGGTCTGTGACTTTTGTAGACATGGAGTGCATGTGTTTAACTTGCCTGCCAGCTGTCTAGATCTGTCTCCTATAGAAAATGTATTAAAGTTCATGAGGGGGAGAATCAGACAAAGGCCATCATGGACTCTTGTGCAGCTGAAGTATAAAGCATAGAATGGGTAAAATATTCACTTACTGAAGAGTAACAGTTAGTCTCCTGAGTTCCCAAATGTTTAAGCAGTGTAATAAAAAGGCAAGGTGATGTAACAAAGTGGTAAACACATGTCTGTCCTAACTTTTTTTGAGTGTGTTGCAGGCATTAAATTCAAAATTTCTTTATATTTACAAAATACATATGAGTATTTTATGAAAAATCCCTACCTTTCTGGAAATAGGGATTTTACTTTTATATGCCTTTGGGCTCCATTGGGTACAATATGTCATTACATTGTTTTGCTGATGATCTTAAAATGTATTTGCCTTCAAAATCAAAATGTTAGAGTTTACTGCAACCATTGTTAGATTGCCTAAAAGAAGTAAAAAATCAGTTTAAAGTTCCCTAGCCATATTGAAATTAAAAGGGAGGTTGTCTAAGGCCCTGGTTAAGCTGGGTAGCTCTCCTAGCGATTTGATGCCACTCGGGTGGGTTAAACCAGCTGTTAAAAACCTTTTTTAACATTTACATTTTTGACACCTACTTTAAATTTGACAAAAAGATCAGACCTAAAGCACCAAAGCTTTGCAATCAAGCTTCCACTCAAGATTAGAATGGACTAGTCTTTGAAACACGTTATGTCTTATTTAAAGTTCTTTTCATTTACTTTTTACATTGTTAAACAAGTTGAGACTGACGTGATGATGACGTCTTATTTTATTTATTATACTTTTTTTTTGTATATTTATCTTATTATATTTGGTTACCTGTTTATCTGATTTATTTATTATTATTAGTGTCGATTATTGCTTTTTCATTTTCATTTTATTTATATAGCTGTATCGATTGCTTTAATTAATCAGCACTTGATTAACCTTAGTATGCTTAAGTCCACAAAAAAAATTAAAACTTCTGATCTCAAAGCCTATAGAATCAAACTGACAAAACAGACAAAAACACAACTAAACAGCAGACAAGCAGTCTTTTCAATTGGGTTATCTCTTATATTAAAAAAACTATTATTCTTGTACAGCTAGCCTGCTAGCTAAGCTAATTAATATTATTGCCACATTATGAGTTACATATGCAGCCTGTTGTGTTACATAAGCAAACTACCTGCATTTAGCGTAAGAGTGAAAACAGTAACGAAATAGACATAAACATGATTTGCATGTGTAAATCCATTCATTAGCATACATGAACACTCTGTTTACCCTTTTTTTCAAATTGAATTGATGGAACCCGTGAAGGACATATGCAAATTTGTCTTCAAATTTGGTCAAAATAAGGTACTTTAAAAAAAGACTTTAATGTCGTGATTGTCCTGTATGCTGACTTTTAGATAGGCTGTCTACTTTGGTAGTTTTCTTCCACATGGGCCAGAACATAGGTTTTTTGTTCTGCACAGACTTTTGGATTTTTGGTTTAATGTTTGTTCTTATAGGAACATTATACATAGGAAGATGTTTCTGGTCTTCATTTTTAAACCTTAAACCAGTTTGAAGCTTTCTCATCAAGGAATGTAAAGTGTGTTATAAAGAATTTCTTACTTGCATATCTCAGCCCTTGGATATCAGTGTGGCAAAGTCCAGTATTGTGACAGCATTATACTGAATTGAAGTACATTGAATGGAAAGCCTCTCTGGCTTTCTATCTGGACTCCAAATGTGATATATTATCTATACACAACTTCGTAGACACCTGTTTGTCCAGTTCTTTTTAGGAAATCAAGAGTAAAGAGAGAGTCTTCCACCTTTGCTGCAGTAACACCCTCTTCTAGGAAGGCTGTATCCTGTGCACAACTCCATCAGAGGTTGGTAGTTCCTTCACTCAAACAGACCCACAAAAGTAACAGCTGTAAAAGATGAATTGAGCCAAGTGTGATTGAGCAGGGACCTCACCATGCTGTACTGGACCCTGGCCATCCAAGACTGTAGTAGTGCATCTCTGCACCAGATATTGTTGAGAATCTGATTGCATTTAGTCACAAGAGCATTAGTGACTTTAAATGATTAGTTCTGTATCACAAACACCACTCCAGATAATTCCAGAGGTACTATTGTTGAGCTGTACCTTGTAGCTGATGTTTGGCTTTGGACAAGGTGACCTAAGGCTCATGTGTGGCTAATAAAGAGCATCCCATTCTATTAGCAATGCTGTGAGGGTGCAAGTGAATGCTTGTGTCAGCAATAGCCTAAAGTAGCTAAATTAATTAATTATACTGATTGTCTGGATACTTTTGGACATTTAGTGAATGTTTACAAAGAAATTGATTTCATTCTATTAGAAACCTGGAGTTTGTCTGTGGCTTTGATGTCCTTACTGTGCTCCTGATGCTATTATTTGGCTGCCGGTTTCTCTCTGCTGCCCAGAGTTAGAGCACCAGCATCGCATTCTTGATAAATACATGCAGATTTATGCGCTGGGAAAGGCGGGGCTCTGTGTGTTTTGATGGAAAAGATCTATGAGAAAGACTCGCTCATACGCTGCTAGTCAGTCCCTCCCTCCCTCCCTCCCTCTTTCTATCTCGTCCCCCGTTTGCCTGCTACCTCTTTTTTCTTCTATAACGGCCTCACTTTAATATGTATGCAAATGCACCCGTCCTCCATCCCCTTAATTGTCTGGCTTCCAGCAGTCAGAGTGTGTGTGTGTGTGTGTGTATAAGTGTGCATGTGCATGTGAGAGAAAGTGTGTGTGCTGTTTGTATTTTGCAGTGTCTTGGCTCTTCTTGCTTGCCTCCACTAGCTGGCAGGGTTATGGCATGGCTCAGCTTTGATAAGCAATGCCATTCGGACCCTTAAATCACATCTAACGTTCATGCTAATTTTGAGAACGCTCCCCAAATGTTTCCTCAGGTCATTCTATCCATTGCCATATAATGATGTGTTCTGAGTGATGCAAACAGGTTCGTTATTACTTTTAATTATTACTGGAACTCATGGGATGTCTTAGATAATGATGCAATTTCAATCACAATGGGGTTATGTTTGTTAATACTGTTAACATTTAAGGCCAAAATCTTAAGATGATGTTTAATATGGCATCCATTAACATTTTACTAACATTAGTATTTTGTTATCAGAGGGAGTCATTGTATTGCTTTAGCAAATGTACACATACAACCAAAAAGGGTTCTTTGAAGCACCCATTTTTATTCCATGGTTGGCTTAAGAACCCTTTTTTATTTCAGTAATTGTCTTTAAAGAGCTGGTGAAGTAGTGATTGAATTGAGAGTTCCTGAATTTCTGCTTACGAGATTCTTTATTTCTTGTTACTTTTCCAAGAACCAAAACCATAAGGTTCTTCAGATTTGATGAAGTAAAAAATGTTACCTCTCAACTCAATTAAGTAGATATAATAAGTCAGCCAGGATTACTTACTTTCTAAAGATAAAAAGTTGTTGCATTGACTAGTGTGTTACTTAATCTTATACCTAAGTGTAAAAGAAATGCAGTAGTGACCATTCTAAACAATAACCAAATTTCAGAATTTTTTTGTCTTTGTAAATTCAAAATAATCCCATAGAAGAACAATAAAAAACATTTTTATAAAACATGTTAGTGTAAAGTGTATTATAGTGTATGTTAATATAAAGAAACATGCTATCACAAAAATAACCTTTATTGGGACCTTACCATAAGCCTAACAGCAGCTTGTTAACATTAGGTATAGTTAGGAAAGTCTAGACAAGAATTCCAAACATACTACACAAGTTCTGCAAAGTACATAGGTGGAAAAGGCAAAGTATGTGAGCTTGAGTTTGAAAGTGCACAAAAACATTTTGGATTTAAACTTAAAGAATACCAAAAACATATTACAGTCTTGGAAAAGCCTGTTTAAAGTAAATGCCATTTGGTTCGCATTTTATTCTATATCACTGTATATAGTTTCATTTTGAAAAGTATTTCCCTTTCTGTCATTTTAATATTTCATATATTTTCATAATTTTCATTTTTACATGAAATTTAAATATTATATATTTGTTTACACAGTATATCAAAATTCCATCATAAAACATATATTTTTTAACCTAAATCTTCATAATTCTACTATAATGATGGCAATATTATTGGAGTGAGCCTACAAAAACTTTACTACATAATGCAAGAAGTCCAGTAACATCTAAATACAGGTTTATGAATCAGAATCAGGGAGGTCACAAGTTTGATCCCAAGTGATGCCACACTGGCTGGAAGTTCAATTCGCCTCATTCTCTTGGGTTGATAGGATGGCTCTGTCTCTCCTCCATCAGTCAGTGTGATGCTAGTCAGTGCAAGTGTCTGTAGGCTCTGTCTAATGTTGCCAAGATTAATTATGATAGCTGATCTGAAGAAAATACAAAATTATATTAATAGGTGGAAGGCCCTCTGTCAGAATCTGCCAGAATTTCAGTCATTAAAATTAAAAATTTTCCCCCAAATTAATTGCAATGCTAAAAAAAATAAGGGAAAAAGAAAGGCACTCTGTGTGGAAAGAATATAGTAAGGATAGGCAATCGAGTTAAAAGCACATGGGCTGATGCGTTGTGGCTATATTGGCTTTTTTCAATGCACAGAAACAAGAAGTAAAGGCACATTCTTAAATAAAAAATGACTGGAGTCAGATTCACATGTTTTCCAATACAAGAGACAAGATCCACACAAACATTATTCACTTCACAAAAATTTAGAAAAAACTTTCTTCATTCAGTCCAGGAAAAGAAGTGGCATTAAGTGTGCTAATCCAAAAGGTTTTTACATTGTAAAAGAGTTCTAAGTTGGTCTTACCCTCTTGGGGGCTTAGGGATCACCTCAATAACCATAACTTTGAGACAAGAGACATTAGGATGTCCTGCCTGGTGGTAATGGATAGCCATAGGATATGCTAGATTTGCCATCCTAATGGCATAGTGCCACTTTGTCCTTTAATCTTCTTTTTGTTCTGCCAATATAAAAACATCCACACTAACACTCAAGTCTGTAGACTACAAAAATTGTATTACAACTGGCAAATTAATTCATTGTATACTGTTTGTTTGAAAAAACATCAACAAAAGCATTGGTTGCTTAACAATGTTTTCACAGTGACTACATCTGCCACATTGATAGTTTTCTTGTGGCTTTTGAAGAATTGCAATGCTACCACTACCTCCTCCAGCAGAATACTAGAAAAGGGTGGACTCCTTGCTTAAGTCTTTCACATAGAATAATAAATGTGCACAGACAAAATGGTCAATATTACAGTAACTTTAAATTAACTATATCATTAGTCATATACATTACAGCCCATTAAACACTGGTTGAACACTGAAATCCAGACATCTTGGGCAGAAAAGACCTTTTAGCCCCGGTGAGGCTCCAAGAGATTTCAGATATATCCTTCAGACAATGCTTGCTACAGTAAGGCCCTATTGTCTCCTACTTGGTTAAAGCTTTCAGAACTGTAGAAAAATATTTATATGTGGATATTAAATGGGATACAAACTCTGAACTATAGTTACATCAACACTAAAGGACAGGGAACCGACTATTCAGACCAGGCCCATTAATGCATAGAAACATACAGGTAATACATTCTATAAATGGGGAAGACTTCTTATTAGGTTTTCATGGTTTAAAAGCAGGCAGGGGTTGCCTAGTGGTTAGGACATTGCTCTTGGGACCTGAAGGTCGAAGGTTCAAGTGGGCAACACTGAGGTACTCTTGAGCAAGATACTGGGTGGTAATAATGTAATAATTATGGTTTTGTGCAATTGAATACATGTTTTTCTTTGCTAAAAATCAATAAATATTGCATTTAAAAGTTTGTTAGCTGACATATCAGAAGCTAGCAGTAGGTGGTCTCCTCCAAGCATATTGAGCTATCTTATGATATTTCCTTAGCAACAATTTGAAGAGATATGATGGTGCTTTATGTGACATTAGTTCTAGCTAATGGATTAAACGATACGTCAATAACTTGGAGATACAATTTACTAAAAAAAGTTTAATATTAAAAGGAATCTCATAATTATATACCAACTGAAATATGCAGTCTTTAGCCTGCAAAGCAGCATGTTGTATTAAAAAAAATTGAACACCAACTTTTCATGCATTTAACTTTTGTTTGACCCAAAGTATTAACATTTTAATGCAAATTGTAAAAAGACTATAAAAAAAATATAAATGACTGAATTATAAAATCATAGAATGGTGACTTTTCATATTACATTTTCAGTTACAGATATAATAATTAAGTTTTAAGCCAATGGTGAGTAGAGAAAATACTGACGTCAGAATTATGGTATCTTAATTTGGATATAATGTTATTGATTTATGGCATTTGATTTAAAAATTACATATAAAATCAGGACCCCTTTGTTATGTCACAGGGTACATAACTGTACTAATTTCCAGTCAATTCCTTTATATTATGGATTTTAGAGACATCAGCTCTGATCTCAGAACAATTCCTGAGTTACAGCGCACCAGGTTTTGCTCAAGATGCAAGCACAAACACTACATAACAAAAATTAATGTTTGACAATTTTACATTACTTGTCATGGACTTGATCTTTTTTATTTTATATTTCAAAATCTGATGTTGACTCACACAGTCAGTTTTCCAATGAGCTGAACATGTAGGACAAAAGTGCTTACTCATGCTTGATTATTTATTCATCTAGTGAAAGAAACAAAACTCTGTATCAAAAGTCCACAATTACTGTACCTCCTGCACTTCTTTACAGAATAAGAACAATGTGTCTTCACTCATACTGCCTTATGAGTTTACAGAAGGGAAGGAATTTGAAAGAGAAGAAAATGTATTTACAGTCCACTCAGGTGAACTCAAACTGTTAATGCTTGTAGCTGTAACACATTGGACTGTCCTTCCTGCCTTGTCTTTCCTTTCCTTTCCAAAGTTTTTAAACCCCAACACTTCCTTCATGTCCCTCAGTCCTTTATCAGGAAAAAAAGCATCAAAGAGGAGTCCACCCTTCTAGCACATACAAGTCAAGTCAAGTTTATTTTTATATTACTTTTTACAACTGACGTTGTCACAAAGCAGCTTTACAGAAACCGGGTCTGAGCCCCCAAAGAGCAAGCCAAAGGCAA
>JBBPDA010000081.1:13333885-13348856 GCA_037974385.1 Arnoldichthys spilopterus | reverse complement strand
CTATCTATCTATCTATCTATCTATCTATCTGTCTATCTGTCTGTCTGTCTGTCTGTCTGTCTGTCTGTCTGTCTATCAAATATCTATCTACTTCCATTTTGGATATTTTTGAGTCAAATGCAACCAAAGCAGCAGCAATATTTGCTAATATGTGAATTCACATATCAAAGTTCACCAGCATTGAACTTGAGGTGACACTACATTTTATTCATTGCTGAGGTTTGTGATGCAGAAGATGATACTCTGTCATATAAATTTGTCATACAGGGTAACTTTAGTCTTCAGAGTTGTACTTTTTTCTTCAGTAGAATTCTGTATTTATGAGTGAAACAGTATCATGGAGGGTCTTAATAACAGTTCTGTATATTCAGTTGTATGTACAGTCAGTAGGTGATGGTAAAGGAAGGTGAAGTAGTGAAACATGGTATTGGTTAAAATCAGAAGTTGTAGGGGCCTGCAAAAAATTATTACTTTTTGCTTGAAATGGTAGAGAAAGAGGAGAATTTGATCTTTTATATATTATGATGATCCTGCAAATAGGATTAATAAATATGTATACATTCTCGTGTACATCATCATTTTTGGGGAAAAAAAATAATAGTATGTCCAAAAAGGTAACTTTGTAAACATTATTAACTTACAATGAAAATGTAAAAAGAGTGTTTTTCCAAGTAATTTCAGATCATCAGTCTATTCCTCATGACGTTTTCACATAATGCAAAGCAGACATTTAGCACTCAAATATCCAATAAATACAGATATAGCTAATAAATAAATACATAAATAGAGAATCCTGCCAATGACACCTTTTTATGCTGCTCGTATAATTTAATATAATAAAATTACAAATTTGTACTATATAGATTGTAGTATGTTAATAAATGAAGAGGTGATACTGAACAATACTGCCTTTGTCCAAATGACACAAAAAACTCAACAGCATACAGTGCTGTTTTTGAAATAGTGATAAAACTCCTTGTATGCAGCTAATCTTTAGCAGACTTTAATATTTTCATCCTTCTTTTAGAGATGAATGTGGAGAACGGATAACTAAGCCTAGAAATAAGCATTTATGTGCTGAAACATAGAGAGAACAAGGAGAAAACAAATGACGGAAAAAGTTTTCCAATTCCACTGTAACTCGGTGCATTAGTCAGAGCAAAGAAGTAGGAGAGGGAGAAGGGAGGGCAAGTGTGTACGTGCGTCTGTGTCTGTGTGTGCGCGTGCGCGCAGGCACACGAGCAGTAAGGCATTTCGCAGCGTCTGCTTTTGTCTAGTTCTCTCACTAGATGCTGCTAGCTTGCCCTTTTTACTCCTCTCGCTGTGCTAAAATTCTTTTTGACCATGGATGTGTAGCACAGAGGATTTTCGAACAGTGGAAAATCCAGTGCAGCTTTTGAAAACTGTGAATGTCAGCTTAAAGAAAAAGATTTAATTTTAGACTGTGTATGCCATGTAAAAAAAATCACAATAATGTTACAATACTTGAAGGCATTTTAACGATACATGATACATATTAGAACTGACAGGCATTGGTAAAAACAGGGGCTGAATTGTTTCAAAGGACCACTTTGTGGGTGCATAGTTCTTATAAGGATTTTTTTCAGTACATAAAAATAGTGTTATATACCAAGTTAAACTAAATGTAAAAAAGTTTTAAAATATATATATATCATAAATATAATATATATATAAAAAATAATCGTAGTGAAAATTATAGTAAAAAGTATATTTGAGGAATACATAGAGAACTTTGTTTTCTACATGTTTTGACTTATCACAAGCTACAGTCTCTCAGAGACAAATTGATGAAATCACAGACAAAAACATATGTAGTAGGTGATATAAAGAATAATGAAACTTCCATTTGAATATGGGCACATGAGCACGATTATACAAGGTCTTGTTTGTCAGTACATATGTACATAGAGGTCCTGTGGATTGATTTACCTGTATGGGATAACAGTTTGGGTAGTTTATACGTAATATAAGTATTTTGCATTGGCACAGTGTTATTTTTAAAAAGGGTGTTTTAGTGATTGTTTATAAATGTTAAGGTAAGCTAAACCAAAAAATGCTGATAGCACCTCTTGCGGACAAAACAGCTCAATAATCCAACTGTATATAGTCACACACTAATGAACTTGCAAATCTGTGCACATTTACAAATTCAGAATAGGAGGTTGTCTAACATCAGGATTAGGATTGAATTTGGATTCAAAACTCACTAATAGTTTGCTTCACCTCAAGGAATTGTTAACCATTCCTATGTATTAGACAGTAGTGCAAATTATTGAAAATTAGTTACAGTTATTGTTATTAATATTATTAGTTATTATATAGTTATTTATTTCAATAGTACTACTTACTTTACTGATTACTTTTTATAAAAGGTTATTAGTTAGTAGGCAAGATAATTTTTGTGTTACTTCTAAATGTCAATTTTCATTGGCAAACTAAAACTAAAGAGTAGAACTGTGCATAAACACTCAGAGATGCAAATTTCTCAGTTTTAATCCAAAATAGGTAATTTGTATGATTTGTGAAAATTTGATGAGTTTTTAAATTGGGCATTTGGGAATGCATAGACATGAAATAGAATGAGATCCACACCTACTGAGTTCTGTCAAATAAAGCTCCTGGTTTGTGAAACGAGTGAGGACTGAAGAGGGTAATCCTTGGAAGGTCAGTTTTTAATGTAGGTTCATTTCAGCTAAATGTCCACATGGTTCTCACAGTTGTCTTCTGTTCTAAAAGCAAATTGTTTGATCATGTTGTGCTTATGATAACATTAGCCTTGCTAAATGTATAAAACAGAATGTATTTTCAAAAGTTTGACAGTTGTAATAGATAGCACATTAAGATGACTTAAAGTGACTATTTGTGAAGACACTCATGCACTGCAAGGAATGTGACCTCTGCATTTAACCCATCACACGTGCTGCAGCAAGCAGCTATCAACAGTGCTTGGGGAGCAGTGTAGCAGCAGGGTCACAGCAGGGGCCAGATCTTTCTCTCTATTTCGCTTATAAAGCTCCACAATTATGGAATAATCTTCCAAATTATGTTCGGGACTCAGTATTTAGGTCCAGGCTGAAAACATATTTGTTTAGTCAAGCCTTCTGTTAGTCTTAGATAGGGGGTGAATCTGGAAAGTTCTCAGGCATAGAGTATTCTGGTAAACTAGGATGTTTGGATGCTGTCGCCCCCCACTCTGACATGTTCGCTCAGGTTTGTTGACAGTCGAGTGGTTGTGCTTTATGCCCCAGGATGCCCTCATGTTTGTGCTTCTTTCTAGATCTCCCCTTTAGTTATGCTGTCATAGCAAGTCTTGCCGGAGCTCCTGCCTGCACTCAGACCACAATTTACATAATTTTTAGTCACTCATAACATTTCAGCATCTCTAACAATCTCTCTCTCTCTCTCTCTCTCTCTCTCCCCCTCTCCCCCACTCTGTTGAGCTACCCTGCTGAGATACCAGTGATCCTGCCCCATTCTGCTATCTGGACCAGCCTGACCCACCCCGATACCCTCTTACTGGCTGAAGTTTCTGCGGCTTTCAACCCACTCACTCCTGCTGAGGAGCCCATGTGAACAGCCCTATCTGCCAAAGAACAGATCTAAAGTCATCACGGCACCTGCACACAAGTAACTACTGGTGCCCATTTACAATAAGAATTACTATTATATATATTTATTTATTTATTCTTTTTCTCCTTTTACTTTTCTCTTGCTTATTATTGCTATCTGGTGTCGACCAGAGGAGGATGGGTTCCCCCTTCTGAGCCTTGGTTCCTCCCAAGGTTTCTTCCTACAGCTAGGAAGGTTTTCCTTGCCTAAACTTGACTTGACAGTACAGTACCTTGCTCAAGGTTACCTCGGGAGTGTCCGGGCTGAAACTTGAACCTGTGACTTTTGGGTCCTAAAAGCAATGTCCTAACCACTAGGCCACCATTGCCCAATTACTACTAGTTCTAGTAAGAGATGACTTACTACAAATATTTCAAAAGCTGTTTCAACAAAATATTCCCTAAATTTCAAGATAATAACATTTTGAAGGTTTGAGTGATTCCACAGTGTGATTACTGACTTATTACAAGTAAAGTATTACGCAATAATCATTTTGTAGGTTTTAAGTGAATGTATTAAAAATGTATTTAAATGATACCATACATGATGCCATCAATTCTCTGCCATGCCCCCATGACAGCATTTAGTCAGGAAAGCTTTTGATTTGAGGATAACACTAAATGAAATTAAAATGAATTTAAATTAAGCAACTTAAAATGTTATGAAGCTTTATAAATTTTTTTTTAAAACCCTCTCAAAAGTGCATTGTCTTAGTCGCTTGATATTAGTACCAAAGGCATTTTGCCTTTATTGGCACACAAAAAATCAGACACATGCACATGCTTGCACACGTTACTGATTAATTTGGAGCCATAGGCACAACATAAACTTAAAGCTTAAGGCAAAAGAAAGTTTGTGCATGAGAAACAGCAGTGGCCAGGTGATTTTTAAAGCCTTTCTTCTATGTCAAGTCAAGTCAAGTTTATTTGTATAGCGCTTTTTACAACTAACGTTGTCACAAAGCAGCTTTACAGAAACCGGGTCCAAGCCGGCAACAGAGGCAAGGAAAAACTCCCTAGCAGTGGGAAGAAACCAAGGCTCAGAAGGGGGAACCCATCCTCCACTGGTTGACACCGGATAGCAAAAACAAGCAAATGAAAAGAAAGAAAAATAATAAAATAAATATATATAAAAATAATAGTCCCTCCAGAGTTACTGTGAGATTGGACAGTTTACTCCAGGCTATGTGTTGATATCACTAAACTGGGTACATGAAGAAGATATTGTTGAATTATTTTTTTGTTTGACACAGGTTTCAAGTGGAATATGAAGTATAAAGAGGTTATGATAAAGAGAATTTTAATTTTAAGAGATGCATGTGCATATGTGTGCAGATCAGCATTTGGAAAACTCTCAAAAAAGCTATAACAGACAATACACTGAGTACATTGTTTAATTTGAAATGAAACTCATTTTAAATTATTTTTATATAACATATGTAAAAATAATGCTTTTAAGAAGGAAAAAAAATAAATAAAAATGGGTGAGCACAAATGAATAAAACATACATGGTATATTACTATACTGTTTATGCAGATATTTTACAGTGGTTCTTGTTTTTGTTTACAGGCTCTTTGTAATTGTTCCAAATATATAATTTTCTGATATATGCAGTTGTTCACTGTTTAATACTTATGATATGCTCAGAAAAGTGTGTCAAGAATGTATCATATTGGCCATCTCTTTCAAGTCTGGATATTACAGCTGTGATTTTGTGCCTCTTGTCTACTTCCAAGCCACTCTATTTAGAAAAAAGAAGAAATAGGAATATTTGAGGGAAAAAAGCTTATAAATTCTCGAGTGGTGCTAGTAATTCAGATTCTGTAATGTTTTGACAACCAATCTGTAGGGGTGGGTAGGAAAGGAAAATGCATGAGAGTACGAGTGAATCTATTTATATCAGCTGGACTATGAAGTGTCAGTATAGCATGCCTCTAATGGCCTGGAAGAGTAGCAGCGGGTGCAGTGAAATATTGCAGGGAGGGAGGGAAGAAAGAAAAAGGACAGAGGGGAAAAGTGAGAGAGGGAGAAAGCATATGCTTTCTGTAGTCTTTCTCTCCACCTTTTGGTGTGAGGGAGAAACAGTATCTTAAGTTTGCAGAATACATTATTGTTAATCATTAATTGTTATTGTGATTTTGGTTTTTGTTATATTTTTGTCAGAAGGTCACAATATGCAACTGGGTTCTCTAACAAATAACATATTTGTTTTTTGTGTATTTGATTCATACCAATCCACCTTATTAGTTCCAGATGAGTTTTTATTTGTGCTCTGATGATTGATATGATCTAACAAACATACAGAATTTTGGTCAAAATAATGCAGAGGCACATCAAAACTAGCATGTAGAAATATGAAATTAAGATAAAATTGTTTTACTGAAATTGTAAAATTGTTGAGTATGCTAACTATATCCATTCAAATAGCTATAAAAACATACTTTGCTTTTTAAATAGAAGACAAATGTGATCAAAATAATATGATCAACCTAAACATTTACACATGCGAAAGAAGCAAAAGTCAAATAAGCACCCACAATCACATAATTCCAGTACATTTAGGTGCAAACTCTAACATGCTTTAATCATGTCAGCATCACTCATTTGCTTCCTCATTCAGTTTAATATGTTGAGTGCTAACTAGAACCTTTTATAATTTACTTTCTGTAAACACTAATAATATTTTATAAAAGTTTTTTCTCTTCTGTTAATAGAAAATGAAAACAAAAGACAAAGCAATGCTAACTCACCTGGGCTACAGCACCTGGGTAACATTAGGAAAAACAAAGACTGCAATTGTCCATGTTGAAACATTAAATTTGACAAATATACATTATATGCTGTGTGTGCACCAACAAACTTCAATTAACACAAACAAAAATAAAATTTAACTTCTGATATAATTGACCCCATGTTTTATCATTTTCACTCATGGCCATTTCTTGCTGTATTGTTTACAAACTGTAAGTGCATTTAAAGCAGAGGTGTGTAGGCTGCTTTTGTTAAAAATGACAAAAAAAATTTTAAACTATTTTTTGGTCAGTAAAAGACAGAATGCATTTCCTCGCTGTTCTCTTTTTAAAGACTAGAGTTAAGAAGCACTACATTAAATTAACTAGGTGGTAGACAGAAATTCAAAGTGGATACTGAGTAGTTAAGGCATTTAAAGGTATGGTGGCAGACATGTGTCACCCTCCACCTTCTTGGGATTAGTGAAAGTACTGAATGGAATAGGTGAATCATACAGCAATGAGAACTAGCTAGCCGCTATTAGCATTAGGAGAATATGTGTAAGACTATGTGGGTCTGCAAAAAAATCCACTTTGTTTGTGTATGTTTGTGTGTGTGTGTGTGTGTGTGTGTGTGTGTGTGTGTTAGAGAGTTAGAGACAGAGAGCACAACCATAGGCAAGCTAGTCCACAGTTTGTTAATCTGCCATACTGGGTAAATCTCACAGCCATCTGGAACTATGTCAAGCTCAGTCACGACAGTGTTTCTGTCCCTGAGTATGATGTAATGCTTTCGGATAAGCTGGGCTGACATCACTATCCCAAACTGGAGCTGCCCACATAACAGCAATTCTCATTTATGACTAGATTATGATGGCTCCTGCTTTTGCTAAACTCTCCCTAAGTGGTTTTTTTATTCACCTAAAAATGTGAAAGGTATTCTGAAACCTGCCTTTTTAAGGTGTAACATAGAAAGACCCGATACTTAATTTATTTATTCTGAACAAATATTCCAAATATATGCAAGCTAAAATGTGTAGTATTCTAAGGTAATTGCTTCGTTGCTTTTGTGGGGTTTTTTTGGTAAGAAATATTGTTATTTACAAAAATGGTAAAAAACTACAAACAAAATGTGGACTTCAAGATTATAAATGCTACCTACTGCTATGCAGCTACACAGTGTACTGGTATGTTTGTAAAGATAACTATAGATCTACCTTTTTTTCTTGGTTTTATTTGATAAGCTAGGTAGCAACTGTTATACAGTGGACATGCAATGTTCTCTGCTATTATTTCTTTAAAAAGACATCTATTGCAGTGGCTCTTTGCAAGAAGTAAGTTTGTAACTAGTTATATAAAGTAAGGCTACGCTAAATGAAGCCTAATTGTCAAGCAACTCCTTTGTTTTGAATGGTTGAATCCTGATGGACTATTTGCCCCAGTTTACAACCTTGGAGTGTGACAGCACAGACCAGATTTTTTTTTTACTGTAGCATACATTTTATTTACAGCTACCACAGTGGGAAAAGGATTTAAAAATGGATTGTACTGATAAAATTGATGCTAATATCTATAAACTTTAAAATCATAGCTGTACACCACAGTTCTGAAGTTCTGAAAAAAATTTTTGTGGAACATAATTGACTTATTTGACCAAACTGTCATGAACGATGGGTGTTTGCAGGAAGCAAGCGCAGCGAGCATGGGAAAAGGGGGATTTATTTAAATGAAACAAAACGACACACACTACGGACGTGAACTGAGAAAACAAAACACAAATGATAAACATGAAAAGGGCTAGCGAACATACGAAATAGCAAGTGAAAAAACAGCATAAAGACATACAAAGAACTCACGGGAGTGTAGACTACAGTGAACTGACCAAGGACTGAACCAAACAAGTAACTAAAAAGTGATGAGGAACACCTGAACACGATAGACGAGAGACAGGTAACAAGGCGGGACAAGAGCTTGGCTAGACACAGAACGAACATGAGGACTAAGGCACATCAAAACAAACACGGACAGGACACGTGACAAAGAAACAGAACCAAACAGGCCTCACAGTACATAGTAAAAGGAGCCACTGCGAGGCGACAAGACAAGACTAAAGGAAACTACCCTAAAATCACTAAACCAAGAACAGGAAACAAAGACCTAGACATGAAACAGGGACAACAACCTTGACAAAAGATGAAACATGGGCACAAGGACAGGGAACAACAAGGAGAACACAGACAGGGGCTGAGGGAAAGCAGACGGGGAACACAGACTGAGGCTGAGAAAACAAAGTCCTTGGCTGAGGCTGAGGAAACAGGGTTCCAGGCTGAGGAAACAAAGTCCCGAGCTAAGGAAACAAACATCGCCCGCAACATCCAGGGGAAACAGGCCGGAGCCGGTGATGTCCGGGGGGAGTGAGCTGGAGACAGTGGCGTGCAAGCGACATGTGGCATAGGTGGCGACATCAGGGCGGAGCTAGGTGTAGATGGAGATGTCTGGGCAGAGCTAGGCGGTGACGGCGACATCAGGGCGGAGCTAGGCGGAGATGGCAACGTCAGGGTGGAGCTAGGTGGAAACCGCGACGTCAGGGTGGAGCTAGGCGACGACGGCGAAGTGGGACTGACAGGGTCCATAGACTTGGGGGCGGGACACAGCGGCTTCAGCGCCATGGGGGTGGGACTTGGCGGCTTCCCTAGAGCGGGGGCAGAGTCCTATGGTGCCCTTGACGTGGGGCGGAGCTGCTCGGCGACTTCCCTGATGTGGAGGCGGAGCAGCTTGGTGACGCTGAGATTCGGAGGTGTGGCTTGGGGACTTCGGCGACGTGGAGGCGTGGCTTGGCGACATGGAGGCAGGGCTCATGGAAACAGCGTGCAGTGGCGCTCAGGGGTTTAAATTTTGTTGCCTGTCAAGACCATAGTGTGTGATGAAGTTAGCTTAATAATTCATGATTTGGGACGCGCCTTTTTCCTCTCCAGTATAAGGAGGGGGAAACACCAAGTAAATATCTGAGAAATTAATGTTTCATGAGCACTCTATTGCTCTACCACGCCTGCTCTCAGTAAGCATATGAACAGAAGGCTGAAAAACAACTCCAGTTAATGCCATCCATTTTGGTTTATTTTTATTTATCTTTCACTCAGTCATCTTTCTCTGTATCTATGTGTCTCCTTCTAACTAACAGTGAATAGCTGCATACATCCACTAAGCTCAAATTTACATTAATTATGACTCAGAAGTTGCGGTACAACCCACTGATTTAATTCAATGGGTTAACAGAAGGATGACACACTGCTGTTAGTGCCAATGAGGCTACGGACGGAACAATGAGGTCACTCTCATATGGCTCTTCACTGATGAACACGTATGTGATCATCTAAAACTTCTGGATGGCTTCAGGCTCTTTTAGGCAGATAAATCGTTTGAGTGTTTGTCAGAATGTTTTTTATATATATATATATATAATTTTCTAAACCGAGAAACCTGGAGCCAACCCAGCCGACTACAGGCCCAAGGCAGGGTATACCTAAGGCAGGATGCCAACCCTTCGCAGCGTAACCCATAGACAGACAACCATTCACAAACACTCACACCTACAGGCAATTTAGAGGATCCAATCAACCTACTGCAAGCCTTTGGACAGTGGGAGGAAACTATAGCACCCGGAGGAAACCCACACGAACACGGGGACAGCTTGCAAACTTAGCACAGAAAGGCACCAGTGGCCGACCCAGGGATCGCCAGGACCTTCTTGCTGTGAGGTGATAGCGTTAACTACTGCACCACCATGCCACCCATATATATATATATATATACAGACACACACACACATTCAATGAGGTTAATGTTTGTGCATTTATGTGTTATGTAAAAACAGGAGAGCAGTTGTTCTTCAGGTGAAAGAGAGTGCTAGTATAGAATGTGATCAGATTGTGTCAGGAAGAACAATTACATAGAGAAGAATATTATAATGGGTTTGCAGTGGATAATTACAAAGATGAATGTACATTTAAGAGTTAAATAGTGTAAATCCCAGAGGCACTTTTCTACAGAGATGTGGAAAAAACTGTTATTGTCAAATGAGTCCTTCTTCACTATATTCTCCACTCATGGACAAGTGCATGTATGGTGCACACCAAGAAGATTGTAAAGTCTTGACCTCTATATAAATAAAGTATTTACATAAATAAACAAAAAAAGTAAAAATGGTTATAGTAAGTCCCCGAAGCCATGTGTCAGTACCAGCAGTTGTGCTTTTGAATGGGAGCTAAAACCTTGTTTGTTCTCAGTTTTTGCTAGCAGCATTGAAACTAACAGCGCCTTTCACTCTGGACTGTCCATTACAAATGTTTTATACTGAAACCCCCAAAAAACACTAGACAAACACTAGTGCAACTACCTGTACCAGAGAGCACTAATCCAGTACCCAATATCACTACTGGACCATTGTCAGCAGATAATGCTGGATTAGGTTTTAGAGGAAAAACATTCTGTAATTTCCATCCATCCATTTTCTAAACCGCTTCTTCCATTTCCGGGTCACGGGGAAGCTGGAGCTTCAGTAATGTTAAATAATAAAAGTGATTTTTATTAAAAAATACAATAATATCAATCTATATTAGAAAAGAAACCATCTGTACATGATGTCACGTATGGCCTTTTTTGATTTTGAATAGGGAGAGACCTGTAAATCTAAAACTAAAAAAGTCACATTTACATTAAAAAAGATTGAAATCACTGGTAAAAAACAAAAGAAGACAAAAATATTACAAAAACATAGTTTATAGCATTTAACAATAACAAATAACACAAAAACAGCTTGAAGGTTGTTCTGGTTACAGGGAGGATGGCCACTTTTGCTGCTTTTTACTTTTACCTGTTTGTTTTACCAGCATGTGAATTAACTTAAAAGATGAAAAGATTTAACTTTCCTTGTAAACAGTTGCCATATTGTGTTACAAGCCTTTAGCTTAATTTTTCAGATGCCAAATTTTATTTAACAGGGATATTCGGTATCAACCAGAAATGTGAAACTAGTTTACTTCAATCAACATTTTTGTATGAAGTTTGTTTTTCTATGACTTGTTTTTTTCTGTCCCTGCTCCTGTCATTGCTTAAACTTCCTAATGTCTCTAATGGTATGCACAACAATAAGTTTTAATCAATATTAAATTATAGTAATATATATCTTCTATTTAGTAAAAAGTTGGTATTGATCAAAGTTTAGAAAAATCTTTCAGCAGAACTTTTTTGCTAGTTTTCTGTGAGATATAATTAAACAAAATGTAAGAAAAGAGATGTTTTGAGAGTTAACACCATGGGGGCCAACCTTGTTTTTTGCTTTGTGTTCTTTTTCTCCTCGTTCATTTTTGTTTAAAACATTCAGATGCAGACTTTGACTTTTAATTTTATGCTCTGCTTTTGGTGCTGTATAGCATGTGTAGGTGATCATCTGTAGTCAGAGGCATTACCGATGTGCAAGCCATACATCACCCAGGCCACATGAAGATATTTCCCTTATTCACGTTGAATGAGAAAGAGGTGAATATGGAAAAGCCATGGAGATTTCATGATATTAGTGTCATTTGGACTGGAATAAAATGTAAATCTGCATATACGCATAATAATAATAATGAGGAATGTTATGGGTTGCAGAAAGGCAGCAGGCAAGCAAGAGAGAGAGTGAAAGAGATAGAGAATGGAAGGAAGTAATGAGAGGAGCTTGAAATTGTGCACTAATAAAATTCGAGGTCATTTACATCTGAGATGGGATTGAGTGGCATGCGTTGCCATGACGACATTCCCACGGGTTCCAAGCACACAGCGCTCTCTGACAGCAGAGAGAGAGAGAGAGAGAGAGAGAGACAGAGAGAAATTGGAACAGAGGTGGAAGTTATATGGGTAGACAGAAAAGAGAGAGGGAGAAGACTAGTGGGTGAGCAAGAGAAGAGGAAAAGGAGAGAACCAGACGAAGAAGGAGGCAGAAAGAGAGAGAGAGAGAGAGAGAGAGAGACTAAAACTGAGGCTGGCTGAATTGCAAAGCCTTCAATTTTTAATCAGCATGCACCAGGAGGCAGGCGCTGTAGGAGTGACTTAATAATGCACAATTAAACTGGAGCCCTGGCCCAGAATATACTCCGACCCTTTCAACGCCTTCACTCATACACTCCCACACTCAGCCGCTTACTCCCACTCACACTTCGTTTGCTCACAACATACTAAAGGATGTGTAACGTCTGGTTTCTCACCATGGTTCTAATCCAGTTATTTGACAGGACTGTTAAAGTTGTGCAAAAAGTTCTATAGTCTTGCCTCTCATGTTACACCATAAAGCAACAATTAGGCAAAAAAAATTTAATTTTTGCAACTTCCACTTTAACTCATATAGAGCCAATCAACCTAGACAGTTTAGTGTCAGAACTTTCGATTCTATAGTTTTGCTTTGGAGCTACAAGCACAGTTTAGTTACGTCTGGATCACTACACACCTAAAAAAATTAGGTGATCCCACTTTTTACAAAACTGTTCAAGTTTGGAATTAATGTTTTCAGTAATATAATAGCAAAATGATATTAACATATAAAAGAAGTTTTATTTTTAGTTTTATAATTACAAATGCTTTTCAATAGGAAGCTGTAAGAAATGACAAAATAATAATTAAGGCAATGTAAAACAACTGCATGAAGAGATTAATATTCATAATGCCTTACATTTTAAAAGTGAAAATAACACCTCAAAGCAGATAATGTGAGGAAAAATCTTATAAATAGTGTAAGGGTTACATGTTTACAGGGGATGGTTGAGAGCACTGCCTTAATGGCAGTTAATGGCATCAGGCTGGCTGGGGTTTTGGTGACGTGTTGCTATTGTGCTTATGTGTGCCACCTGGGCTGAAGCCCTTAAGCATGGTTGTCCCACTGGGCAATGTGGAGTCCTTGTCCCTGGTGGCAGGCCTGGGTGGCATGGTGCCTAGGCCTCCTGGACTCTCGCGGTTAATTTGGTAAAGGCTCTTCGGTTTTTGCTCAGGGTCTCCCTTTCTGTCCTTCTTCTTCTTGTGTCCCCAACAGACAAGCCTTGAGTGGTTCTTGTGTGGCTGTCTGCTGGGTTTTTCCCTCTACGCTAATTGGAGTCAGTCTGTGTTCCGTGGTAGTAGCACAGGTAGGCAGGGAGACTACTGAAAAGGCCAGCAGAGCCAGGGAGGTCCGCATTTGGTTTGGCGACTTCCCTCATGTTGCCGGGTTTGGCTGTTGTGGCAGCATGCCTGCTTCTAGAGATTCATTTCCCTTTCCTTAACGGCAGCCTCCAGGGCTGGTCCAGTGTAGCTCATCTTGCTCAATTTTTCACTGTGCTTTCATTTCTTTTCCAACTTCTTTTGGAGTTGAAAAACTCATCTAGTTTTGCAGTTCACATGAATTCTGAAGATTTAAAAATTGCTGCAACCACTCCTTTTCTTAAAAAGTACCTTGGATCCTGATAATCCTTACAGACCTACCTCCAATTTACCATTCATTTCCAAAATCCTAGAAAAAGTTGTGGCTATCCAGCTACAAACCTACCAAGAAGTTAATGATCTCCATGATCCATTTCAGTCCAGCTTTCAATCACTCCAAATTACTGAGATTGCTCTTCTTGTCCCCAAAAATCTGCTGAATACTGATGCTGGCTCCCATACTATTCTCCTTCTGGATCTAAGCTCTGTTTTTGGTACTTTTGATCATAACATTCTTCGTTCACATTTCTCTGCAATTGGTATTTCTGGCACTTGTAATGATTTGTGGGTTCTGGATACACGTGGCTATACCAACAAAACACAGACACGTAAACCCCGCCCACAACCGGGTGTTGACCTAGGAGGACGGCAACACTGAGGACTAAGGACAAGACTAGGAAACCAGAGTGGAACTAGACATGAAACTGAGACAACATCCAAAACAAAAGGTTAAACATAGGTACTATGACTGGTAACAACAGGGGAAACAGACTGGGACTGAGGGAACACAGGTCCAAGCTGGGGAAACACAGGTCCGGGCTGGGGAAACACAGGGTCAGGCTGGTGAGCTCTGGTCCTGGACCAATATGACGCAGAGACAGAGCCCGATGATGTCAGCGATGTCCGGGTGGAGCCAGGAAGCGTCCGAGACATCTAGGCATGGCCAGGAAGCGTCCGCAACGTCCAGGGGGAACAGGGCAGAGCCAGCGACACCCGGGGGGAGCAAGCTGGAGACAGTGGCATGCCCACAACACGTGGCATAGGAAGTGATGTCAGGGTCGAGCTAGGCACAGCCGGTGACGTCTGGGCAGAGCTGGGCGTTGTCTGCGAAGCCAGGGTGGAGATAGGCGGTGACGGCGAAACCAAGGCGGAGCTAGGCGACTTCAGTGCCGTGAGGGTGGGACTAGGTTGCATCCTCGATGCAGAAGCAGAGTCTTCTGGCATCCTAGATGCAGAGGCGTGGCTCGTCGACTCAGTTAGTTGACTCAAGGACTTGTGGCCTTCTGCTACCGGAGTTGCATCTCCAAATTCAACACCATCTCCCTCAGACTTTAAACCCACTCGGTCCTGCTGAGGAGTACATATGAACACCCCTCTCTGCCAAAGACCTGATCTAAAGTCTTCAT
>JBBPDA010000081.1:13292708-13308704 GCA_037974385.1 Arnoldichthys spilopterus | reverse complement strand
GTAGTTGTTTAGTTTAAATCTAGCATGTTTGCACTTGTGCTTCTGTCTGTCTTGTTTTTGTGTTGCACCTTGGACCTCGTTTTTACTGTGTACTGTGTATACTGTGAAAATGACAATAAAACCTACTACTACTACTATACTGTTTGCAGGTTTGTGTTGAGAAAGTTGGAACAATGAAGTGTGGCACAATGTAGTGAGCCCTAACACATAATATCTTGCAAAGACCAAGCTTCTGGTGCATGTTTCTTTTATACCCAGTCATGATACCCTCACCTATAACCAGTTCAACTGCTTATCGTGGAATGTTACAAAAATGTTCCAACCTTCTGAGTGTGTTACTTGCATCAAATTCAAGTTTTTGTTTAAATTTCTAAAAATATAATCAAGTTCATTAGGCAAAGTAATTTATTTGTACTGTCAATAAAAAAGTTTACAAATTGCAGAATTTTGTTTTAATTACAAATGGTCCACAAGGTTATAGACACCTGCAAAACATTTCACAGGGTCACCTGTGAAATCATCAAAAATGTTGCATTTTTTCTCTTATATTTGATCTAATTCAGTCTGATTTTAACATTTCAATCTTTACCCTTGGTGAGGAACGCTTGCCTATTAGCTAGAAGCCTGGAGGATGGGCTTGCTAAAGGCCTGTGAGAGAAGCTATTGATTTGACCATGAGGTCAGGAGGGCTGACAGCTGCAAGAGGAATTGGGGGTGGGGTGGGGGGAAGCAAATCATACTGGAGGCGGGTAGCCTCAGGAAGAGGGGGTAGCTTCAGGTGAGCTTATCTTCATAAAGCCAACAAATTACTTTCTGGATATTTACAGATATAAATAAGTGGGACACAATATTGTGAAGATACTTTGGGTTTCTTCTATAAATGTTTAAGCTTCTCACTATGTAGTATAAGCATGTAATTGTGTTTACCTGCACTCTTTATGATATTTCATGTTCATTTGTGGAATTGCAGGCTGTTTAAATGAAAATGCAGGATAAAAACAATACAGAAGAAAGAAAAATGTCTAATATTTGTTAGTGTAACTTGAAAGGTTTCTTTTATATATTTTTGTTTGTCTATCATGAATTGTTAACTTATCAGAAGCACAGTAACATTCTTAACATTAATGTACATTAAGGTGACATGATGTCCTGTATTATTCTGCACATGTTTCTGTTTGTCTATTTGTCATAAAATGTTTGTATAGTTTAAATGCCACATATTAAAAATGTGTGTAACTACAGTGCATTTCTAAAAACAATGTCTCCAGTAATGTACTGAATACTGAATCAAATACAGCAGTATTTTACTGTATTTCAAAATGTAGCTAATTATTGTTTTATAGTTATTTATTATTTGTTTATTTGTACCCTTTTGTTTTTCATGTACATCTCATATGCTGTCTGAGGGCACTCAGTTTAGCTGTAATATGTAGTTCAGCATATAATATTAAAACATGAAAAATCTAACCATCTAGCTTCTGGAATAAAATACTTGAACTTTTATATGCATACATATAATGTTACTTTGTAAATAGAATAATCATATTATTTATCATGAAAAGTTTACTACCAGTGTGTTTATCATCACTACAACAAACTGAACATACAAACCAAGCAGTGAAGTATACCTGTTAAAAGTACAAAGTAGGCAGTAACCTAATAAATATTTTAACTATAAATGTACTAGATTAACTAATTATATACATAAATCATGGCTAAAACATAAATCATGGCTAAAATGTCAAAATGAGAATTGTGTTAAACATTTTAAAGATGGGAAATGAACTACCAGTGAAAAAAAGCTAATTAACCACATTTTTATTTTATATTTTATTTTACCAATAATTTATTTTACAATATATACAGGTGTTCTAAAAACCTGACAATACCAACTCCAGAGTTGTGGTGAAATGTTAAGTGAGAAATGCTTTGAGGATCCTTTCTCAACCTTTAGCCATGCCCCTTTCTTGTCATTATTAAAGGAGCCATCCAGGGGAGCTAGGAAGGAGGATGACGTCATGCGTGTCATCAATGATTGCTGCCGGCACCAATGCGTGGGTGCCTGGCTGTGAATTCGGCTGCCATGGCTCACAGAACCATTTCCGTGATTAACGGTCTCACCGACCCCATCAAACACCCAGCCGCACCACTTCCTGCCCGATGCTTCTCTCTCTCTTTCTCTCTCTCTCTCTCTCTGAGTGTCTCAGCTGGCTGGCGTGTCATTTTTGATAGCCTGTGTGTGTGAAAGAGATTTGTATGTAAGGGAGTGAGTGGATGTATACAGAAAATGAGTGTATTTGTCAGAAAGCATGATGGACTGTGTCTGTGTGTGTGTGTGTGTGTGTGTGTGTGTGTACATGTGTGCATGCTGGCATAGTGTGTTTGATTGGTGTTCAAGGAAGGTGCTATTCATTCTCATGAGGTCTGCATGGAGAATGCTTATGTCTCTATGGTTTTTGCGAAGGTGTCCTTGCCATAGGCTGGAAGGTACAATGGGCTGCTTACCTTCAGCAGTGAACATGCTCCTGAAGACACTGAAGCACTTCTACCTGCCTGCATATCCGTCTGGAGATCGAAAGAGCTTAGCTTCAGGAAAACTACATCTGTCCATTTTTACCTTGACAAACATCTAAAAAGCTCTGGAGACTAAAATACTATTATGTTTGTGTGGGTGGGTTGCTGGTTATTTTGTTAGGCATAATATACTCTAGTGTTAGAAACTGTTGTTTTCTTGATTTGTGGGAAAGTGCCTCTGCACCAGTATACTGTTGTCTCCTAATGCAGATGTCATTAAATTGCATGTTACACCCTGCAGAAATGCAGTGCAATAGCAATATGAGAAAAACAAAAACAAAATATATGGAGAAAATTATGAATTGCAAAACTGTTCCGCCTATGCTAATAACAATCGGCTGAATCGACATCATTACCAAACTGAAACGATACAAAAGTAAGTTTATCTTTTCCTTAGAACTGGAAGATCTGCAGGTACAGTATTTAAATCATTTGATCATAAATAAATTAATTATGCATTATTTATGATATATATTATTTTAAAACATTATTTCTGTAAATGTTTGCAAAGCACGTTTATCAAAATAGAACTCTTGGTTAAAGCAAATCCCCTTTTCTTTTAAATTACACTACTTTATTATGATTAATTATTATTTATATCTGTTCACTTTTTCTGAAACTGAAGATACTTATTGTAGTACTTTCGCAATTAAACATTTTGTCCATTCCTGCTTGATAAAATATTTCAGCTGCTCAACCCTGATGGTTAATGTTGTCTGATTCTCATATTCTGAAACCACTGTTAAATGTGCCTCAGAAGACATTGTATAAAAAAAACTGCCATGCTAATGTGAAAAAAAATAGTCACATGGGCTTTGGAGTACTTCGGAAACCATTACCAACTTAGCACATTTTAGAGAGACATACTACCATCAAGGCAATACCTTTTTCCATAAAGTTCATGGTTATTTCAGCAAGACAATGCCAGGCCTCATTTCGCACATGCTTCAGTACCCCATACTGGGGTTCACTGGCCAGTCATCATGAAGAGGAGAATCAGACAATGGCAATTACAGACTTTAATCTTGTATCAAGCAAGATGAAAAGAAAATCCACTTTAAAAACTGCAACAATTATTATCCTAAGTTCTCAAAAACACTTAAAAAGTGTCATTCAAAGAAAAGATGATTTAACACAGGTAGCAGAGGTGTGACACAGGTAAACAGAGGTGAACATTTTTATTCATGAGAGCTGTGTGGCTGCAGACATAAACAAATTACTCTTCATCATATCAGTATGAACACAAGTATTATTAATAGAAAATGAAGGTCAACATAACATAGCTGTAGTAATTCACAGTACTTGTGTTAATTCTTTAAACAGCAATTATGTTTCTACTTTAATTCAAATTAAATTAATATTGTAGAATAATATTTCTCAGAAAGTATTTTTACATACCCCATTTTCAGTTGGTGCTTTTCAAAATGAAAAAAAACAAGAATCTGTGATAGGTTAATTAATGTGAACCTCTCTTTAACTGACAAAAGTATAAAGAAAAGACTTTCAGTTTTAACATATTTTGTAAATATACACAAATTTAGCAATACACTCAACAATAGTTGGGACAGAGGCTTATTTACCGTTTTGTTTTATCACATTTCATTTAAATTATACTAATTTATTATCATTTATAATTATTTGTATCTGTACACTCCCTCTTCATGATGCCCCTTTCATTGCTGTTAGGAGATAGATTTGGACTAGCAGCAAGCTATTCAAGCACATCCATGTCTTCACTGATACTATCTGGTTAAAATAAGCAAGTATGCCCTAGGAAGAGAGGCTCCCTTTCTGTCTGAGATCCTAGTATGCCCCTCATAGTTGCATGTATCACACATACATGCAACTCACCCATGCCATGGGCACTAATATACCCCCATATCATCATAATGGTGGTGGTAACGCTTAGGGAGTTGACCCTGTGACCTCTACCCACTCATGATACTTAACCTGCTACCCATCAGCCTGCTTAATGTGGAGTCCTAAAAACTTAAATATTCTGTGAATTTTAGAATCTTATTTGAACTCTTGTTGAGTGTGGTGAAACCAAATTGTAAATTTGTGTATAGTAACAAAATACAATAAATAATAATCCTATTGAAATTCTTTTCTTTGTACATTTGTCAGTTAAATAAATCTGCATGTGCATTAACATGTCACAGATTTTTGTTTTTATTGCATTTTGAAAAATGTCTCATAAGCTTTTCTTGAAATGAGGTTTATATATTCTTTCAAATTGATATTTTTACTTGTCCACCACTGCAAACAGTAGATATTCATGTGTCAAACATAATAGAAGGATTGAAATGTTTGACTGTAGTTGTTCCTGTAATAGTAAGTAATCTTGATTAACCAGGAATAGAGGTGATTTAAGTTTTTGTTTTATGTTGTTTAAACACAAAACATCAGATTTGTTCCTAAAATGAGTAAAACGTGAAACATGGAGAGGCAGGATAGCCTAACGACATTTATTAATCCTATTGTCTTGGACTAAATAACAATGTCAGTGGTGTTTTACAATTTCAGATTCCATGTAGTATAAGTTTAGGTTTAATTTGGATATGGGAAACTGGCCCTAGATTCCATTTAATGTGCATCATTAATAACATAATTCCTCATATTAACATATTTGTAACACTTTATTTCTGTACTCTATGATAGATGCTTTGTAGTATACACACCTTGTCCTGAACTAACATTCAGTTAAATATATATTAAATGCTTGAATATTAATGATTGTTTTAAATCCAACTCTAAGACTAAACCTAACTATAACCAATTTTGATATGGGTAACATGGGCAGTCAACCAGGGTGGCATCTTGCCAGGGGTGGCACGACAGCAGCTGGTATTCATTTCATTTGACACATTGCATTTGTCACATCAATAATATTATGTCACTGTTTGTGTCACTCAGCCTAGCCGAGAGAAGGGCATCACATGTATTATGGGATATCACAAGTTTACCATGCATTTTATTTATTTAAATATAATTTTTTTAAATGTCCATTTTTGAATTTGTTTTTTAATGTTGTTTATATTCATGTATTTGGTAGATGTTCCTATCCAGAGCAACTTGCAATTTAATTATGGTACAGATAAAAGTGAATTAAACATTTTACTTACTCTTATTGGTATAGTGAGGTGTGACTGCCCAGGCAGGTATCTAATCTCAGTACCTTGCAAGGAAGGCAGAAATATTATCCACTACAATAAAAATATTAACTAAATTACTAAAGTTAAAATGCTGTTGGTTATGGTCATCTTCTCATATGTCCATAGCAATGTCCAGTGGCAGAAATGAGAGTTTTATACACAAGTTGGCCTGGAGATGGTTAAGGCTACTTCAGAGAGTTCATAGACCATGACTGAAAATAAATGTGTAAACCTAGCCTGGCATCTAAACAGCATGAATGAATGTTATGATTGCAGGTATAAGTAATAATTTACATTCTACAATGTGGCAGATTGTGCTTATAGTGCGGTTCACTAGGGGTTCATTTTACTAGAATTTTTACATACTATCAATAGCCAGCAGTCCAATCACAGTCTTACTTACAAACCCCCATTATCATTGCTGTATTTTAAAATCAACTTCCTTGACTAAGTCACTAGTTAGACAATGGCTAGCTCTTTTTTGCAGTAAGTAGCTATAATTACTTACACCTTCTCAATAGCAAACATCTGCTAACTGTGATAATCTTTTGAGAAATAATAGCATATTGATAATGAAAGGTGTTTGTTTTAAGTACGAAAATATTTCAAGGAGTTCAAATATTTCAAACTGCTAAATAAATCTGTTGAACACTATCATCCATATTAGTTAACATTAATGACTGTGTAAAATGATAGACAATGTGGCTCAATGACCTTCTATTCTATAGACATTAAGCCAGAAGATCTCCACTATTTTGTCATATTTGGAGCCAGACTTGTTCAGTAGGAAATAGAGTTGATGTCAGGCTAAACCTAAAATTGACATTTAACAATGAACAGTTTTGAAAAAAGATGATACTACAATGATGACGACTCGCATGATAAACATCAACACTGACCCACTCCATATCATAGACCCAAAAGGCGAACTTCGAAGGTGGAATAGTGGAATTACAAGGTATACTTCAAAGATCCAGTAGGATTACTAGACCTGTGATTGCTTCATTTGTTAGAAAAGTATGCTGTCCACCTTTATATACAGTCAAATATCTAAATAGAAGCTAAATAAAAGCTAAATAAAAACTAAATGTCTAAATAAAAGCTTTTTTCAGCAAGAGGTGAATTGAGATGTCAATCAGCATAAAACTACCATCGACACTGAACCCAGTTTTAAGGTGGCACCCATGATCACAGACAGATGTTTGAAAATGTAGACTATTTTTCACGCTTGTGAAATTAACTGCTTTCATCATATGTTTTTTTATGCTAAGCTGTGTGCAAACCAAAGAATTCATTTTTTAAATTATAGATTATATTTATTATAGAATTTAATATTTTATAATTATAAAACAACTGACAGCAATAGCTGGCAAAGTTGAAGTATAGCCTGTGTTAACTTTGACATTGTGTTACAAATGAGACCTTGTCCACATGTATGCAGGTATTATTTACAATGCCATTGTAAATAAACTCCTTTCACTGTAAAAATTTTGGTTCTTGTAGGCATTTTGCATAATTGTCCACCAGTCTCTGACACTGGCCTGCTGAAAGTTTTGACCACTCTTCCACAGAAAAACTCCTTCAGTTGCACTTTTGGACAGATGGCCTCCCATATCTTTAAGCACTGTTTGATATGATGCAGAATTCCTATTTGATTCACTTACTGCAAGCTCCCCAGCCTTAAGGCAGCAAAGCAACTGGTATGAGGATCTTCATGCGAAACTTCTTACAAAATTGTGATTCTTCAGACAGTGTGTTATGTATAGGAGACTTTGCAGCCATCTTTGCGACTATGACTTATTTTCCAATTACTGGTGTAAAAAAAGAGAAGAACAAGGTCTTGTGGACTTCAGAAAATTTTAGTTTTAAATTAATGTTTTTTATTAATGCATTTATAGCTATAATATTTTAGTATTAATGTGACACATTTACTGCACTGACACACTGGCTCATATTATCTTTCAGCAGTATTGAGCATTCATATCTTTATGCAAGATAAAAGTAATGAGTATGAAAACCATTTGTATGTGTGTTGTCTAATTGTAATTATGTTATTAAATTTGAAGGAGCAGTTAGTTACATTACATGTTACTACTAAAAGTGGTGGACCTACAGTAATGTGTTACTTCCATCATTGTTAATGCATAATTACATTTCATGTTTTATTTTTTGTTTCAAGGCACAGTTAGACTACAGTAGTTTCAGGGTGCTTTCCCACCTACCCTGTTTGATCAGGACCTTTGGTCCATTTTGTTTGGTGTCAGGTGTGAAAATGCCTCAGACCAGAATCTGGACCAAAGGACCAAAATTTGGTCCATTCAAAAGAGGCCGTCTCAGATTAAACTTAGCCATGGTTCAGTTCGTTTGCAGTGTTTAAACATTTTTTTTAAGGTATAGTCTTTCAAATAAAATATATAAAGTGCCCACTGTCACCTATTAAACAACAGAAGAAGAAAGAGAATCATAAAGAAGTAAAAACTAGCAATTGTAGCATTTAGAGTGAGAAACAAATTAAGTACTTAAATAGTGTGTAGAAATAGTACACTGCAATTAGAAATTAATTTTGTAATGCAGCATATAGATATAAGTATATAAGTGTGTGAAGTATTTAATTGTTTGTCGGACCAACACCAACCTAAAGAACATTAGCTTATTTTCAGAGGGATGCCAAAATATTAGTATATCTGTTCATTCATTTTTCTCCTTTCTAAGGTCAAATGACAACACACTGATGTCAGGCACATGCCTTTCTATAAACCAGTCAATGGCCTGGAGGAATTTTGTCATATTACTGTTGAAGGAAGTTCCTCCTTTTTTTTGTGCCCGCACTACAGGAACTGAGGATAATTATAGTTAGAGCACCATTTTGAGGAAACTTTAGGTACTTTCCAGCACAAAAGGAATCCTGACTGACATAAATGTATGGTGACTGATGCTGGCAAGAGTGGACCGTGATCGAACCACAAATCTGTGTGGAATGTTAGCTGTATAAAAAGCACCATGTAAGTCGCTCTGGATAAGAGCGTCTGCCAAATGCCGTAAATGTAAATGTAAATGTATAAACAACAGCCTACAATGCTAAAAAAAAGGGGGGGGGACATGACAAATGGACAAACAGTGCTGTCCAGGCTTAAGTCGATATGTGACAGAGAAATTACAATGCATTTTTGATGTTTCTAATGGTGCGAATGCAAATAGAAAAACACCCTTGAAGGTGTGTAGTTCTCAGAGGAGCTCCCAAATGGGTATTTCCTCTCAAAAAGTCCCAAGCACGATTTAGTCCAAAAGTGTATAATGTCAAGTGAAGGGATACCATGTAGGTGATGACAAGATGTATGTATGTCATACAATGTCTATTTCAATCACACATTTGCCATATGAAAGAAAACCTAACTGGAACAAATGCATAGTGTAACAAAAACATGAACCTTGGTTCAGACCTTGTATACTTAAGGGAAGATAGCTTTAACCAACCACCATTTTACTTCTTTATTCATCTACTAATGTTCTAGTCTGTGTTTGAACCTGAGAGGTCCTTTCTAGTCCTGACCTTTAAAACTACCTGTTCAGCAAGCAACCATGTCAGAGCTGATACAGAAGACTCCAACTGCTGAGTAACTGAACTAACTAGTGGTTCTTTGTGTGTGGGCAAAAGGCGAAATGACACCGCTTTTCTAAGGTCTCTTGCGAAATCCCAGCTCCAAACAAGAAGTTTAAACTGCCATTTTACCGTCTTTCCCTCCCACAGTTGGCCTCCCTCTATCTCCACTATCTTTCCCAGTACTGCTGCATTTCTCTTTTCCTCTTTCTCCTCTCTTTTCGTTATCTAACTCAACGGATTCTTCTCAGCACTGCTAAGAGAAAATCTGTTTGCCGTTTTTTCCCTCCCCCTTGCTCGGGTATTTTGTGTTAGTGTGTGTGCGTGCGTACGTGTTCTCTCTCTCTCTCTCTCTCTCTCTCTCTCTCGGTCTCTCTCTCTGCTTCTGCTGGCTCGGCTTTCATTCGAGCCTCCCCCTCCCCTTCCCTCGGGGGAATAAAGGTCATTGCGCAAATGATTACTCAGACCTCGGTCGCCATGGAAACGCGGTCATGTGACAGGGACAGGCACGCATGGAGCACAACAAAGGAGCCGATTAGTAAGCCAGCGATGGAAAGCTAGTGCCCAGTTTTGCGTTGCTGCTTTCTCCCTGTTTCTCCCTGTCTCACCCTCTGTGCCTTACTGGGGGGAGCGCGTAGAAAACAGAACGCTTGGCAGTCTGCATCTCCTACGTTTCTTTGTATAAGGCGGTCTTACAGTTTCAATTATTGTAATTTTTTACGTCAGAATTTGCGCCAATAACCTCAAGGCTTCTGGTCACTGTAAAGTGTTCAACCGAAAGCTGTAAAGTTAAACTTTGAGGACAACTAATACATTTGCAGGTCAATAGCTGACATTTGCTGTGGGTTTTTTGGTAGATTAAGTACAACACAATTTAAAAATGAGTACATTTTACAGCATCGAGTGAGGCCAGAGCACTGCTAAAGCCTGAAGATAAATAAGGAGGAAACAAGGTAGAAATAGACTACAAGAAAGCAGACTATTTACCACAGATTGTTATTGTTTAATGTTTTAATCTATTTTGGTTTTTTTACATTTTTTATCAAAGTTGCTTTCGCACCATTTATTTGAATCAAACCATACTGTGGTAGACCTCTCGTTTTAGTCCGTTTAGGCAGGTGTGAACAAAGTAATTACACTTGAATGCTAAAAACATGCACAGAAACCCTTTAGAGAAGGATTTAGAAGAAACCCTTTAAACGTGGAGAGGTTTGTAATTCAGATGTAATCTGACCTTGATGTTTGAGCAGAAAAGTATGAAAAGACCATTGTCACTCTTACTGAAAATGAATTTGGTTCTATATTTTTATCTTGCTCCCACCCTAGCCACATTTGACCAGTAAGCACAGAAAATGTTATGTGGTTCATTTTGGATTGCTTGGAATTTTCTTTGAACTGAAAATGCTTCAAGTTTACAAACTTATCAACTGATTTAAACCAAAGTAAACAAACTATACCTCTGAAAACATCCTCAGGGCAATTTTAAATTTTAAATCTTGAATTAGGACAGCTCTCATTCATTAATGCTGGTTGTATCTGAGGCTATCTTCAACAGAAGAAACCGCACATTCTTCCAAAGTAATAAAACTAGTTTGCATCTTAATCAAGTAACTAGTTTTCATTTAAGCTACTTTACCTGTCCTTTTATTATAATCAGAAGATTTAATTTAGTTGGTTGACAAGGGAAACCTTAATAAATGAATAGAGAAATGTGACTGCAGGTTATTTCTTACAGGTGTACTGCATGCTACAGTTAGGCAACATCCTACCATGCTCTATGGCATGAAAGTACTGTACTTTGTATTTTTTTAATTGTATATTTTTGTAATTGTTTTTGTGTACAAAATGTGGTATGTAAAAAAAATTGCCATGCCTTATCAAAAAAGTTTGAGTTTTCAGTAGACAGATAGGGAATCGCTGTCGAACAGAAATTCTAGGGTTTTTTACAATGTTTTGAGTTATCAGTTTTTACAGGGATGAGACAGGCAAATTAAAAAATAATAAAAAGTGCAGAAACAGTGCAGAATGAGAGCAATATGCTTATTGCAGTGATGTGGAGTTCAGCAGGGTCATGGAGGTTCCTGCTGGTGCGGGAGCAGAGGCTCCTCTATCGCCTCCTGGATGGAAGTACTGTAAAAGTCCATGGTTGTGGTGGGATGCATACTTGATAATGCTTTCTGCCCTGCTAAAGCAGCATGTGATTTATGAAATATTCTTAATGGTAAGCAGATGTGTATCGGTGATCTATTGAGCAGTTATCACCACTCATTGGAGAGCTCTGCGGTAGCAGTAGAGCAGTTGCTGTACCATGCTGAGACGCAGTAGGTGAGCATGCTCTTAATGTTACAGAGGTAAACGTCTACCAGTACCTTACGACACAGGTAACATAGGAATGCAGTCATGGGTAAAGAGGGAGTATAAGAGAAAGCTCAGCATGCAGCTGGCAGCAGGCAGACCAGTGTTTATGGTAAATTAGTTATTTAGCTTAACAGATTGTTGCCTGTTAGTCAGAAAATCCAAAGTCATATTGCAGAGTAATGTGCTAATGCCAAGCTGACCAAGCTTGGAGATCAGTTTGGAAGGGATGACAGTGTTGAATGGTGAATTGAAGTCAATTAACAGCATTCTACATTTGTTGGGAGTGTCCAGGTGGGTAGAGGAGAATCCTGTGGAGATGCCCTCCTCGGTTGACCTCTTGATGCGATAGGCAAACTGATTGGGGTCCATCAGTGTGACAAGACCAGAGTGCAAGTGGGTGAAAGTCATTCAGCAGAATGTTTTGACACTGGCATACTGGTGGTGGACTTGAAGCTTGTGGGGACAACTGCCTGGTCCAGTGACAGATTGAAAATATCTGTGAAGACTCCAGCCAATTGCCCTAAACCGCCTCAAAGCGCACGGCCTTGTATTCCATCTGGGCCAGCTGCCTTTCGTACACCTACCCTGCTTAAGGTGGCACAAACCTCAGAGGTGGACAGTAATAGAGGCAGTTCACCAGGTGGAAGATCAATTTTGAAAGTTATTTCCTTGTTACCTTGTTAGAAGCGTGCAAAGAAGTTATTGAGCTATTGATCAGGTGGGCAGATCTGGGTGGCTTGAAGTCTGTGATTGATTTAATGCCATGCCGCATGCGATGTGTTGGGGGGAATTAAAGTGTTCTTCAATCCTCTGTTTGTATGTGCGTTTGGCCTGTGAGTTTCCCTCCTCAGGTTGGCCCTGGCTGAGCTGTAGGCCTCCAAGTCTCCAGACCTGAAGGCTGTGTGATGTATGAGAACTCGCATGGTAAATAAAGATACTTGATAAATGTATTCCAGGTCAGCTGAGCACCAACTATCAGCAATGGTAGAGTTGGTGCACCATGATCAGTGTGGATTTAGCCATAGCTTAGCATGCAGACCTCCGCATTTCCCCCTTCTTTGTTTTATGGTCTTGACACCGATGCTGGGCTCTTCCGGTCAGTGTGAGTTGTCCTCAGCTCCACTGTGTCCTTTCTAACTCTGGAGGATAGTCCAAAACTATGTTAGTGCATGTCCAAAAATGTCTGCCTTCTGTTTAAGAAGTTTGCATAATTGAATAGACCAAACACAATTCAGGTTCACGTAGAATGCAAACACGAGTCTCAAAAGGTGGCAAACCACTTATTTGTAGAAGCAGCATACTATAGTAAAGACTGTGTTGTGAAGAAGAATCAAACCAATGACCAAAGACTAATGGAGAGGTCCGATTGGACCTTTTAGTTCACAGTACATGATTTTAGCCCTGATTTTCCACTCGTTGACAGTTTTTGGAAATCACAGACAAAAACCCCAGATCATAGGCAAACTAGTGTTCGGGATGTTCAACATCAACAGCATGGCCACAGCTAAAGTTCCATGGTCTGCTTGGACCCCAACAAAATAAGAAAAATTGGCACCAGTGCCTTTCAAATGTTTCTGATGCCTTGTACCACAACCTTGTAGAGAAAGAGAAGCAGTACAGAGAAACTGTTGATGACTTCTTGTTTCTTGTTGACATGCATTTTAGAATTAAAAATCCTTATTGTGTGCATGGTATAGTGTTAAAAAAATCTAGTTGTGTGAACAGTACAGCGGTCTGACAACTTGAAAAGATCACTGCAAAAATTACAAGGTTACTCTGAGTGAAAAGTTATGTCTTATAATACTTTTTAAACACCTTTTAAGCACTGCTAGCTACAATTTTAGCATTCATTTTGAAAAATGTTTACTGCATGTAAAAATGTACCATATTGGAAACATTTTTGCAAATTTTAAATTTCCATGCAAAGGATTTTTATTAACATTTTTTCTAGTGTTGCATTAATTTTGCTCCTCGGTGTCCCCTGCATTGCATGACTGATGCACATGAGCAACAGCCTGCTACTGGAGTGATGATTGGCATGGGATGTTCGCAGTGCTTTGAAGCAGGAGTGCATCAGGAAAGCTGCAGGACCAGACGGCATTTCAGGGCTTTTCTGAGAACATGTGCTGAACAGCTGACTGGGGTTTCCGCCTCTATCTTCAACAAATCACGAGTCTATTGTTCTAGTTATGAATCACAACAAGCCCTCAAACCTGAATTACTACCACCCTGTGGTTCTAACATCTACAGTCATCAAGGTGTTTGAGGGGCTTATTCATCCATAATCCATCTGCTCCTCCATCTCCAATTGCTTCAACCCACTACAGTTTGCATACTGTTTCAGCAGGTCTACCAAGGATGCAAACTCACACATCCTACACACCACCCTCACCCAAGTGGACAGTAATAAAGTGAATTATGTGATACTGTTGTTCATTAACTAAAACTCATCTTTCAACACCACTGCTCCACTCAGACTAATGACCAGGCTGAAAGACCTGGGACTGAACACTAAACACAGCTGTGTAGATGGGTGCTAGACTTCCTTAAAGGCAGACCCCAAGCAGTTAGAGTGGGCAGCTGTATGTCCAGTACCTTCATATTCAGCACTGGAGCTCCTTGGGGATGTGTTTTCAGTCCCCTTCTGTATACATTTTAGACCAGGTTCTGCAAGGCCATAATTATAAACATCATTAAGGAGTCTTCCCTTCCTGGCAACTGTCTGTAGTATCTTAAAAATGCCAATATACACACACTATATTGAAATTACATATAATGATAAAGGTAATAAAATTCATTTTAAAAGAGGATAACATTAAAGCTGGAACCTTTGACCTTGGCAAATTGAATTTTTGACATTTTGTCAAAAATGAGACTAAACTGAATCACAATGCAGCAAAAAATATTTATTTTGTAGAAGTCTCAAATCTGTAATTGCAAACAATAGCTAACTTTTCTGAATTAATTAATTTTTTTTAAAATCATTGTGCTTGTGAATACATATATTTTTCCCATATTGAAATATATTTAATTACTAATGTAATAATAAATACTAATGTAAGTGTTCAGAGAGTTTTCATACATCAAATACTACCAGAATCGTATGACTCATTTAACTATCAGATTAAGACAGCTTTCCTTTTTCTCTTTGCTCTTCTTGAAATCATTTTGATGTAAGTATATGTGTGTGTGTAGATGTAGATTTGCTTGAGGGTCTGCACATGTATGGAAACTGCTCACATGTGCTATGTGTGTAAATGTGTCGGGTGTATCAGATTGCCTTTGAAGCAGCAAAAGGCATGTGAGAGAGCCCTGCACTGAGTCTGGGCACACACACTGTTATGACTGCACAGCTGTTTCTAAAACTCAGCAGCCAGCTAAGAGGCCTGTGGCTTATTTAGGAGTAGTGGTGGTGGAGGTGGGGGGTGGGGGGGGTGTTCTGTATAGGTTGTGATTCCCTGTGACAAATACTCTAGGCACTACGGAAATTAGAATCAGTGAAGATTGACTAAATATATAAGACATGGTATTCCATATGGAAGCAAACTGTATAGAAGCAAACACTGAAATTTCCCTGGCAATAGTTTGTTTAAATAATATTGGTTATTATAATGGACAGGGTAGCTAAGTTATTACTCTAGTCTGTGTGCAAATAATTAATTTGTCAGACTGTAGGTTTATTTTTCAGTCACTTAGCATAAGGTGTATTATCCATGAAGTACTATGCATTATTCTGTAACTACTATGAAACTAATTTACAAGATATGCCTTTTGGCTGGTCTGAATAACCTGAATATTCAAAGAATAATTATTTACACATCAGTCACAACATTAAAACCACTGACTTGACAGCAAGTGAACAATCAGTTCTTGAAGTTGATAAATTTGAGGCAGGAAAATGAACAAATGTAAAAATCCATGCAACTTTGACGAGGGCCAAATTGTGATGTCTAGACAACTGGGTCAAAGCATCTCCAAAACGACAGGACTTATGAGGTGTTCCCAGTATGCAGTGGTTAGTACTTACCAAAACTGGTCCCTTTTACTACTGAACCAGCAAAAGGTTCCTGTGCACCCAAAGCTTACTGATGTGCACTGGGAGCAAAGACTAACTCATCTGGTCTAATCCCACAGAAAAAACTAATATTCATTGGTAATGCTGGCTAGGATAGACAGATGTCAGAACAGTGCATCACAATTTGCTATGTATGGTACTGTGTAGCTGCATAGTCAGGTCAAGTCAAGTCAAGTTTATTTGTATAGCGCTTTTTACAACTGATGTTGTCACAAAGCAGCTTTACAGAAACCGGG
>JBBPDA010000081.1:13270679-13286936 GCA_037974385.1 Arnoldichthys spilopterus | reverse complement strand
CGATGGGTTGGCCTCCTGTCCTGGGTGTACCCCGCCTTAGGCCCGCAGTCAGCTGGGATTGGCTCCAGCTTCCCCAGGATGTGACATTTGGTATTTTATGCTACTGGGGTCCCCCTATAGTTGTGAAGTGTAATTCATGTTACACCACTTTTGTAAATACCAATCGCACTTTACCGCACTCAGAGGTACACATGCTGTTCAAGTGTTCAAGTGTTCATACACTTAAACTGATACAGAATGGGACATGAGAAATCATGCTGAATGACAAGTGGATTGCCTCTTTGTCACCTCTCCCTTGATGTCTATACCAAGAAAACAGAAACAGCATATTATAGCTAGCTGGAATAGTTGTTGGTATTTGAAGTTTTTTTGAATAGTAAAATAATCCATAAAATGCCCGTGTTTGGGGTTGTCTGATCACAGATGGGTGGTTTAAGTGCTGGAGAAGTTCGGTGTGAACAGTGTGAACTCTGCTTTAACCTCCACAGGAGAGAGAGTGCACTTTCAATGGTAAACACATATGTGTGCACCAATGTGTAGTGTTGTGCGAATCGATACTGAAATATCGATACATACGATACCATATATTTTTGTTCTAGAATCGATTTGCATGTTAAAATATCAATATTTTACTAATTTGTGGTAAATGTGTAGTTTGTCATTAACCAGAGTACAGTGGAAAGTTACTATACTATCGCAATCTCTTCTAAATGATACCCAGTAGCCAGGAACTACTTATTTTTCCGGCTGTCAGTCTAACAGTCTAACAGTCACTTGGTTGACAACAATGACTGAGAGCGAGCAGGGGCATGTGTAGAGCTATTTTAGTTCCACAAACAGCGAAGATGCGATTTGTGACTAAAAACCTCGTCAAACACCTCAGAGTAAATGACAACACAGAATATTATGAGGAAGCAAACTGAAGAGGAGGATAAGAGAGGGACAGGTGCTGCTAGGGCAAGGCGGGCGTCTTTCGCAGAGTCCTCTGGTGCTGCAGGCAGGTGCTATCCAGGTACAAAGGGAGAAAATGTGGAGCTGTTAGAGGCGTAGCACTGTTGCTGAATTTTGGGAAAGTGACTTACATCTGTCTACTAGGCTTATGGTTATGAAATAACTTTTTATTTTGATTTTCCAAACACTTTTTTGTACAAAGTATCGGTATCAGATAAGTATCCACAATACCAGGCTGAATTTTTGAATCGGAAATAGAAATCAGTGGTATTACACATCACTGCCAACGTGTGTCAGTGAGAGAGGGAGAGTGGAGGATTTTTCATCTCCCAGCCAGAGCAGTGTTGAGTCAATTTTGAACTGGTGGACACTGCCTGTCATTTCTGCCCATTTGCGTCACATGACTGGCATGCTCATTAAGACTAAAATAGATGGTCTTCGGCTATTTTTAACCGAATTCAAATGTTGGCTTAAAATCGTGCGTACCAGACTTTTAGACCACTTCTTTCTACCTTTTTAGCTCCCCACCCACAGCCCATTCGAATGTCCAAAGATACAATTTACCGGGATTAGGGTAGAATATAGGGTAAACAGACCGTTCGTCAAGGTTTGAGACATTTGCCTAACTTATCAACGTGGTAAGTCATTTTAAACGGTCAATAAAATTATTCAAAAAATATTATTGGGGAGTTTTTATAGAATCGACCAGAAGGCAGTGGAAAGATCAAATAAAGAAATACAGTGAAAGAGCGTAACGGAGAGAGCAAAACAAAAGAAAAAATGAGAGGGATAGCAGCGAGAACTAAAGAAAAAATAGGGCAAATATCGGGTCCTGAAAAGTCCACCCACAGCTGCCTCTTTAAAAAAAACTTAATTCTGTTTCTCGGCCCTCCGCGTGCGTATGTGTGTGTGTGCGGCTCCGTCGGCTTTGTCCCTCAAAGAGCTTTTTTCTTCCCTTAGCTTTTTTTCTACTCCTTTTTTTTTCCTGGAGAGAGAGGCTGGCGCCAGCAGTCTGGAACAGGGCTGACAGGATTTGAATTATAGAAGTCGAGCGGGAGGGGAAAGAGAGAGGGAACGAGGGAGGGAGAGAAGGGAGCGAGAGAGAGAGAGAGAGAGAGAGAGAGAGAGAGAGAGAGAGAGAGAGAGAGAACCAGGACGGGGGTTGGATTCAGTTTGTGTGTGTCAGTTGGTGTGTGTATGTGTGCGGGTGATTGAGCGGAGCAGAGAAAGGGTTGTTATTTCAAAGGCACCAAGCCACACAGCCGCGAATCGTAGCGGCTATCTTGCTATTCACTTTACTAACCAAGATATAAAGACCCCACAGTGTAATTTCAATCTTTGCTGAAGCTAACATAATCGTGCTAGCCTAAGTAATAACTGGCCTAGACCAATCAGAACAAGTTTATTTTTGCTCCCCGTCTGTGATTCACGATCTTTTCGGTCATTCGAGACGCTTCCAACTGTTTGGGTTACGCTTTAGCCTTTCTGGATTTCAGCTGTTTCAAACGGTGCTTTTTAAATGTCCATTAAAACATAACGCACGAAACTTCGGTTCAGTCGTCACTGCGCAGGGACATGCTACATGTGTTTTAAATGTAAACTGGGTGTAATTTTTGAACGTGCCATTTTAAAGCTAAATGCTCAGCATAGCCAGGGTAGGACGTGCTCTCGTCTTGACAGAGGCACCCAGGCTATTCTACTTAAATTGTTTCAGGCTGCCAAAGGCATTCCAAACCTTAGCATCTGTTTTACCCTGCCTGCTTATCACCCACAGTGCATGGGCCTCAGATGCATTTGAAGGGTAAACTCTTATAGCCGCTGCAGAAAAATAGGTATTTTCATATGGTAACTTTACTAGCTATATATGGACTCTTAACTTTTATAACTGATGTTACAAAGTTTTATGCCAAGTAATTTAGCTTGAGGCATGCTTGCATTACAAATTCCAGGTCCAAGCAATTTTTCTTCATGGGAAAAATGAATGTTGTTTGGGAAATTCCCACAATTGTGTCCTGTGGTAAAAATAATCCATCCCAGATACATTTTGTCATATGTACATTTCCCCCTGAATATTACTAGATCCTCTAAAATACAAGATTGTTAATGAGTCTAATTAAGAGTTTTGTTACTGGAAGGCTAATACTGCTGTGCACTGAACTGACATTATAAGACTGAAAACCTCTACAAAATACCCCACATAAACTAGCAAAAGGTTCAAAGAACCTTCACCTGATGTAATAGTTATTTTCCAGTTTACAATATGGGGAAGTTCTGCAAAATGGTTTTCCAAAGAACCATACATTAAAAGCTTTTTTAAGATTTATGGCATCATGCAAAAACAAAAAGTGCTTTTTTGGCAACATTACATCTGAAAGAGTGTAGCCAAAAGTATGAGTAGCTTATTTTGTTATATAATAGTGTTACAGTAATAAAGAAGTACACTTAATGTCCTTATAATTTTAATGTGCGAGTAGTAGCTCGCTTGTAGCATTGATATAATATACTTGTAAGCTACTAAGCTAACATTGCTAACACACTTAAAATCAGTACACCTAAATCTTTTCTGCAAATACATCCTAAAATGTCGCACAGCCCACTCAAACTGCATCAAGCTCTTAACTAAGGTGGCATAGACTAATCAATATACTAATCAAGCTATAAGAATTCTTTACACAATGACAGCATGTAGCAGACCAGTGCAGGCTTGTTTAGACAACTGGGTCTCAGGAGTAGGAATGTTGATATTTTAATTTTTTAATGGGAATATTAATCATAAATGGGTCTGATGTCATTTCCAATCCAGTTTTGTCTAAAATGGCAGTTGGTAGTGGTGAATATTTGTTTAGTTTTATAACTCAGCGTAATTTATGCTGGGTCCCAAACAATAGTGACAAGTCTGCACCACCTTAATTAAGAGCTAAATGCAGTTTTAAGGAGTTGATAGAAATTTTGGGGATGTATTTATGAAAAAGATTTGGGTAACTATTGACTTAAAGTATTTGTTAGCAGCATTGGCTTCAAAGACTCATAACCCAAGCAAAATTTGGACTCTAAATATGCCTTGGCTGAATGACTACATAAATAAATATTCTTTAATAACCTTGTAATTCGGAGCATCAATTAACATTAGAGGAACATGTGCACAGGACAGAACATATCAGGTCTGGAATTTTTTTGTGTACCACAGGATGCTTTAGTGTTGATTTTTAAAACCCAGACCTGGAGTCCCTAATTTGGGCACAATTATACTTCAGAGGTATATTGGACCTTCTGTTTGTGAAGTGTTTACCTAGTTCAACCTTAAAGGACAGCCATCACTAACAAATGATGCACAAAAAGATGGTATGACAAAATCATTCCACATAGCTAGATTATGAATGTAGTAAACGCCTGGGTAATAAGAAAACTTTTAAGCTATTTTCTAGTCCTAGAATTTGCAGTGCACTGTAGAGTGCTAATGTGTTTTCAAATTGCATCTTGAATTCAGTGATATGAAATTCTATTTTTGATTGTCCTGGAACTGAAGTAAGCCTGCTTCACTTCCAGTTGAAGCATGGGCGTCAGAGACTTTGGTTCAGAAACAGCCGTGTGCATGTGTTTGTGCGCATATGTGTACCAGAGACTGAGAACGGAGCAAAAGAAATAGGGAGGGAAGGAGAGAGAGAGCGCGAGAACAGTCTGTGCTGAGGATGGAAAAAGCACAGAGTGTTTCACTGTGAAACGCCCTAGACCAGAAGTGATTCCAAATGTGACCGAACTCAGCCAGAGAGAGCAAGTAAGGAAAAGAAAATTGTATCCAGAGCAGTATGAGCAGTTTTGCTAGCAAGTAGATAGGCAGGGTAATGGAGAGTGCGAGTGAAGCATAAGACAAGTAGATTGAGAGGGCCACACTGAAATAAGAGAGAATGCCTTTCACCATTGTCTTGTTGCTTTCTGTCTGGCAGTTTAGGTTTCTCTCCTGTCTTCTCTTCTACGTGATTATCTTTTCCACCTTTTTTACACCAATACACCATTTGCAGTAAACATATAAAAATGCAGCTGCTGTCTGTATTTCTACAGTTATTGCCTTCCATGTTTGAATAATAGATTGAATAATAGACTTACTGAAGGAGATCACACAAGTAGAAAACAGACATAATTCTCTTGTATGAATTCATCAGTCATTTGTTTTATGTGTTCCTATTGTCGCTTCTACTTCAGTTCAGTTTAATGAGGGCCTAACAGGGCAAGCATTCAGTTAAGACTAGTCCAGTTTAGCTCTGGAGTTAAGGTCAGGCTACTGTGATCATTTGTGTGAAATAAAAGGATAGGATTGTATGAACCCTGGCACTGACACAAATTCATGCATGCACACACTAGGTGTTGTTGAGTTAGCACCTATGGTACAGTATGGACACATGATGTTGGAACAAACTTACATTTATGCACAATCCTATTCAAGATTCCTAACAAATGATTTCACTTTGAGTTTATAGATAATAGTTTTATATTTATTTATATATAATTTGTTCAAATCACACGAATAGCTTTTCCAATTAGAGTTTAAAAAATTGCTGTTGCAATGAAAAAGTTTCTCATTTTGCTTTGTTAAATGAGTTTTTAATGGCAAAGACAAACAAATACTATGTTTAAATGTTACTGTATATAGTTTACCAGGATTTTGGGTGCAATGTTTAATCTACTCACAATATCCAACAAGTTACCAATAAAAGAAATATTTTGTCAGCATGCCATGGTTGCTAAATAGTTAGCTTAGCAACATAACCTGGCCGCATAACTTGCATTGTGGAAAGACAGACGTTTAATCCATTAAATTGCACCAGCTGTAAGGGTTGGCGCCCGAATGGGCCGGCAGGGGGCGGTTGAGTGCCCTGCCTTCGCAGCCGTGCTGTGTTGGGTCGGCCGGGGGGCGCGTCGCCATGGTTGCGGCAATCATGCTTATGTGTTTCACCTGGGCCAAAGCCCTTTTAACGCTGGTTGTCGGACTAGGCGGTGCGCAGTCCTTACAAAAGTCCTGTTGGCTGGTGTGGCTGCTTGCTTTAGCCACACCGGACCCGCGCCGGTAATTTGGTAAAGGTTCTGGGTTTTAACTCAGGGTCTCCCTTTCCTCCCCCTTTCCCTGTTTGTCCCAGCAGAGAGGTCTGAGCGAGGCTCACGTGGCTGCCTATTGGGGAAACTTTTATTCCTCAACTCGAGTCCGCCTGCAGCTCCGTACGCAGCCGCAGGTTGGCAGAGGGCCTCTTTCTCTGGCCCTCTGAGGAGCGCACCAGCCACGAACCATGGATCGGCTGCGATCCCTCTTGAATTGAGGGCTCTAGAAAATAGCAGACATGCCCGGACCTAATGCCTGGGGCCCTTTCTGCCACCCTGCGGTTGGGCTCTGTAACACTCACGTGTCAGCCTCGTCGCCGGCACGTTACACCAGCCACCCTGAGGCAGAATGATGCTGCAGCTCTAATAACAATAAAGACAGAAATGTACAGTTTTCAGGATAGAGCAGGCTAAATACTGTAAAAATGGTATTTTGTAATAGACATTGTAAAGCCATTTACATTTAAATTTGTTGGCTTTAAGGCACCCCTCATCATAATTTAAAATATTAAGCTTTCAACATGTCCTAATGGTCAATTAGAGGTCCTGGACCCACGTATTTCCAGGATCTAACTTAAGCTTTCCAGGATATTAAACAGTGCATAAGTGACATACAGCAGAAATTTGTCTGTCATGTCATTACAGATGAAAATGAACATTACGATGGTTTAGTGTGGTTTATTAGATAAGAAATTAGATCACACCATAGGAAACATAGAAGAACAAATACACATATCTAAAGAAGTTAGATGTCTAATGTCTATACTCAGTATAATATTTTTGTAGATAAATTTGTGTGTGCATGTATGAGTTATAGCATCATTTTGCCCCACCACCACACATTACATAAAAACAACAGTTATTGCTATTGACCAGTAATAGGTCAGTTTGCATGCCAGTCAGATGTCCCTATTCTATCAAAGATCTGGCTTTTAAGACAACGATTCTTTATATAAAACAATTACACCCTCTGTCACAGTTATCCCAAGAATAAAGTTAGCTTTTCCAATTTAGCAAGGGTTCATAAAAATATTGCAGTGAAAAAAGTGATACAGTCTAGCACTTTGCTCTGGAATATTCATACTATGAATGGTCTGGTTACAACAATATGCATCTTTTATCATTTACATCTCATACTTTTTTCCCTGGTCCTTGTTATGTTTCTGTAGATTCCCAAGGGCAATAGGAACACAAGTGAGGGTAAAAAAAAGGAAAGGGTTTATTAAAAAAATTACAAAGTCCAGAAATAGGTCACAAAACCGGCAATCAGAAATGTCCAAGGAAATCCAAAATCGAAATCAGTGTTCATGCAAAAGGTCGAGAGAACGGCAAACAGTAATAACAAGGAAAAGGCAAAAACGTAGTCAAAAAACGAGCAAGGTCAAAAACGCGGCAAACAGATATAACAAGGGCTAGGCAAGAAACGTAATCCAAAGGCAGAACAGGTTAAATCCAAAAAATCCAAAAAACAATCCAAAAACACTCAGAGTCACAGACAAGCTAACGAAACCTTGCAACGTGGCGCGAGTGTCTGTCCCTTTTGTTGCCTGTCCTGAGTTCCTCAATGAGTCCCACCTGGGAGGAGCGTGGCCATTTCTAGAATTCCAGAGATGCCGACCGTTCACGGCCTCTAGGGGGAGCCAAGACTCCCCTTATAGTACCCCTCCTCTGATGCTCGCTTCTCGAGGCGACAGAAGGCCGACCCCTGGTTCAAGGACCAGGGCGCTCCGGATGCCTAGTGTTAAAGTCAGCGATCAGATCGGGATCCAGTATATCGGCCGCCGGTCTCCAGCATCTCTCCTCGGGCCCATACCACTCCCAGTCGATCAGGTACTCCAGGCCCTTCCTCCGTCTCTGGCTATCCAAAATGGACCGGACGGTATAAGCTGGTGTACCACCAACGTCTAGAACCGGTGGAGGAGTTTCAGTGGGTACATCACTGGCCAATGGACCGCTCAGGACAGGCTTGAGCAGGGACACATGAAACACAGGATGAATACGGTAAGTGGCAGGCAATAACAATTTAAATTATACATCATTGATTCTCTGTACAATCTTAAAAGGACCAATGTATCACAGACTCAGTTTTTTACATGTGTTTTCAATCGTAAGTACTTGGTCGACAACCAGACCCTATCCCCTGGTCGATACTCGGGTGTCTCCCTCCTGTGTCGGTCTGCTTGTTCTTTTTGTCTCTTGACGGCTTCTGTGAGGGTAGTATGGGTGGCTTCCCATACCTGTTCAGCTCTCTCGAACCAGTCATTCACAGAGGGAACTTCTGTGATCTGTGCGTTCCAGGGGAATAGGGCTGGCTGGTATCCTAACACACACTGAAACAGCGTTAATCCTGTAGATGCACTACGCAGGGATTTCTGAGCATACTCAGCCCATGGCAAAAACCTGGCCCATCTAGACTGCTGATTGTGACAATAACTGCGCAAAAACCCACCCAAGTCTTGATTTACCCTCTCAACCTGTCCATTTGATTGAGGGTGGTAACCTGAAGTTAGGCTTACATTTACCCCTAGCTTCTCCATGAATGTCCTCCATACCTGTGGTGTAAATTGCGGTCCTCTGTCCGAAACAATGTCCTCCGGCAACCCAAAATACCTAAAAACCTGGTTAAACAGGACCTCAGCTAATTGGAATGCTGACGGCAGTTTGGACATCGGTGCATAGCGACTGGACTTTGAGAACCTATTGACTATAACCAAGATACAGGTATTACCCTCAGAAGCAGGTAAGTCCGTAATGAAATCCACTGTCAGATGGGACCAGGGTCAATGAGGCATCGGCAGAGGATGGAGTTTGCCGGTTGGAAGTTGGCGAGGACTCGAAGACCCGGCCACCAAAATCTCTCAGACAGCAGGTCGCTGGTACGGACAATCCCTGGATGCCCTGTGGCCTGGTTGGAGTGAACCCACTTTAACAATTTGTCCCGGATGGAGGTAGGAACATAAATTTTACCTTCAGGGCAATTTGACGGTGCTGATTCTGTAATGGTCTCTCTTGTAATCTCCTCCTCGATCTCCCACTGGATGGGTGCTAAAAAGATACTTTCCGTCAGGATGTTCTTGGGTTCTTCCTCCACCTGCTTAGACTCATGGATTCTAGAAAGGGCATCAACTTCAGCATTCTTAGAACCAGGATGGTACGAAATACTAAACTGAAATCTAGTAAAGAATAGAGCCCACCTTGCTTGTCTGGGGTTCAACCTATTTGCTGATCGTAAAAACTTTTTGTTTTTGTGATCTGTGAGCACAATGAATGGCTCCTGAGACCCCTCCAACCAGTGTCTCCACTCCTCTAATGCCATTTTGATGGCAAGCAGTTCCTTGTTTCCTACATCATAATTTCGTTCCGCCGGAGAAAGTTTCTTAGAAAAATAAGCGCAGGGGTAAAGTTTCTCGGGCTCACCTTGTCGCTGAGACAGCACAGCACCAACTTCTACGTTCGAGGCATCGACCTCCACAATAAATCGCCTTGTCGGATCTAGGTGTTTCAAGATGGGAGCTTTGGTGAACCTCTCCTTGAGTTGCAAAAAGGCTTCTCTGGCTGTTGGTGTCCATGATAACCTTTGCTGGCCACTTCTGGGATTCCTTAGCATTTCTGTCAAAGGAGCTGCAACAGAAATAAAACCTCAAATAAATCTTTGATAAAAGTTGGCAAAGCCCAGAAACCTCTGTAATCCTTTCACAGTGGCAGGTTCCTCCCATTACTGCACTGACCTTGCTGGGATCCATCGTTACCCCCTGTGCGCTAATGACATACCGGAGAAATGTCACAACCTCTCGGTGGAATTCACACTTCTCTAGTTTGGCATACAGTTGATTCTCCAACAACCACTTTAGGACTGATCTTACATGTTGAACATGCCTGTCCTTATCAGAGGAAAAGATCAGGATGTCATCAATGTATGAAATGACATAGTTCCCCAACATGTCCCTCAATATGTCATTCATAAAGGACTGGAACACTGCAGGTGCTAAGGACCGTCTTTACGGAACTACTAAATATTCAGTTTCCGTTAGTTGTTGAAAAGGCTGTTTTCCATTCCTGTCCAGGCAGAATGCGTAACAGATTATAAGCACTTCTAAGGTCTAGCTTGGTGAAAATAGTGGCCCCACGTACCTGCTCCAAAGCTAATGGCACTAGTGGCAACGGGTAAGGGCTTAATCACGTCATTCAGTCCCAAATAGTCAATGCATGGTCTCAACCTGCCGTCTTTCTTCTTTACAAAGAAGAAGCCAGCAGACGCACCTGAGGTTGATCTCTGGATGTATCCACTGCGTAGAGCCTCCTGGATGTACTGCTCCATCGCCTGGATCTCAGTTTGGAAAAATGGGTAAATCCTACTTCTTGGTGGGGAACAACCTGGAAGCAACTCAATGTTACAGTCAGTATCACGATTGGGGGGCAACTTAGTTGCCTTATGTTTACTAAAGACCTCCTTGAGATCCTCATATTCTCTAGAAATTTTGACACGGTCCTCCAGTTCTGTCCCTTCAGGACTCTCAATGCTGGTCGCTGCACAGGGAAGACTGAAGCAGTGCTTCTTGCAATGTTCTGACCAGGAAATAATCTCCGCTTTACCCCACGAGATGACCGGATTTTGGATGTTAGCCACAGAAGTCCCTGTACTATCTTGTGGGATGCTGAGTTGATTACAAAAAAATTGATGGTTTCTTTGTGCATGGCCCCAATGGTGATCTGTAAGGGTTTGGTAACCTTGTTCACCTTACCCGAACCTAGGGGTTGACCATCTACCGCCAATATGGCTAGGGGTGACTCCAATCTCTCACACTGAATCTGCAAGTGGAAGGCCGTCTTCTCATCTATAAAATTCCCAGCTGCTCCCGAATCTATGAGTGCTGAAAACATAATGTTATCTGGCTGTTTAGTAAAACAGACGGGGACTAATACAGGTCTGGAAAATAAGGAAGAAACAAAGTCGCTCACCTCTGGGTGTGGCTGTTCTCTCCTGTTACTCCCAGGTTTGATGGGGCATGCGGCCACTAAATGTCCGTGCTCTCCACAATACAAGCACAACCCCTTTCTTCGTCATCTTTCTTTTTCTTGTGGGGCAAAAGAAGTTGCAATTGCATAGGCTCCTCCTCCTTTTCCTGACTAGTTGTAACAGGAAAAGCTCGGTTAAACTTAATTCCTCTTCTTTCCTTAATCAATTGATGCAGCTTAATCGCCATCTCGATCAGTGAATCCAGGGTTCTCCCCTCGTCGTGACATGCCAATTCCCTCTTCACCTCGTCATTGAGACCCTCTCGACACATCATGATGAAGGCGGGCTCATTAAATCCGCTCATAACTGCTAGCGTGCGGAAAGTCACGGAATATTCGAAAGCTGGTCGCTTAACCTGCTTTAATTTCATCAGTCGCTCTCCCCCCTCCTTGCCCTCATGAGGATGATCGAATACTGTTTGGAATTGTTTCACAAACTCCAGATAGCTTACACCGCTCATTCGTTCCTCGCTCCAAACCGCGGTGGCCCAGTCTAGCGCACTTCCGGTTAACAACAAGGATAGTGATCTTCTGGTTGCGCGAGATACTGATCACACTGAAAGACAAATCCTCTACACAAATTCGCATTACCGTTGAATTTATCAGGCTTCGCTAACCGAATTTCATTTGGAACATGCCTGGGGATGGCTGGTGAAGCCACCGGAGGTGGATGAAACACGGGATGGACTCGTTCGGCGCCGGTGGATGTTGCCGGAACTGAGAGCTGTTGTATTGCGGCGGTGAGTTCTCTCATTTCTGTCCACAACTGATGTAATACCTGGTGGTGCTTTCCTAGTAGTCGTCCCTGCTCCACCACAGTCTTCATTACCTCAGGACTCCTGCTTGACCCACTTCCGGGTTACCCGCTGGTTCCATAGTGGCGAGGTTTACTGTTATGTTTCTGTAGATTCCCAAGGGGAATAGGAACACAAGTGCGGGTAAAAAAAAAAGGAAAGGGTTTATTGAAAAAATCACAACGTCCAGAACTAGGTCACAAAACCGGCAATCAGAAATGTCCAAGGAAATCCAAAATCGAAGTCAGAGTTCATGCAAAAGGTTGAGAGAATGGCAAACAGGAATAACAAGGAAAAGGCAAAAATGTAGTCAAACAACTAGCAAGGTCAAAAACACGGCAAACAGATATAACAAGGGCTATAGGCAAGAGACGTAATCCAAAAACAGAACAGGTCAAATCCAAAAAATCCAAATAACAATCCAAAAACGGCACAGACAAGCTAACGAAACCTCGCAACGCGGTGCGAGTGTCTGTCCCTTTTGTTGCCTGTCCTGAGTTCTTCAATGAGTCCCACCTGGGAGGGGCGTGGCATTCCTAGAATTCCGGAGATGCCGACCCTTCACGGCCTCTAGGGGGAGCCAAGACTTCCCTTATAGTCCTCCTCTTTGTCCTTAGCACTTTTTAAAACAGCATTATACATAAGGATATACTAGTGAGGTTTTAAGAGGTGGCGACGAAGCCTACAGCAGGCTTTGGGTGCTAAATTGTGGTAAGTGGAAAATAAAATTGGGTTCCTAGATAATTGGTCCACATTTCAGGGCAAACCTGGTCTCTTAGCTTGGGATGGTATCCACCACTCATGGGAAGGTGCTGCTCTCCTTTCCCGGAGCATAGCACATAGTCTTGCAGTTAGCCAGCAGTTAGTAGCTGCTGACAAACCAGGGCTGAGGCCAGCCAGCAGACTGGCTAAACCAAGCATCTTTTAGGGGTTTTGAGGTGCAACTAGAGGTAAAAAATGTTGGTGTTACTATAGACTCAGATCTGTCTTTCGACTCAAATATAGGTAATGTTATTTGGTGAAATATCGCTAAGCTAAGAAATGCACTTGGTTTTTGTTTGGTTTTCCATGTGCTTGTTAGGATCCTGGGATCCTCAAAAGAGCTCTGGACACAAGTGCTGATAAAAGAAAACGTTTTATTAATACAGTTCAGGTCTTCAGGCAAGAGGTCAAAAAACACGGTGAACTGGGACATCAAAGGAAAGACAAGGTCGTAGTCAAGTTCGGGCGAAATGTTCAAAAACACGAGGCAACCAGGTACAACAAAGGCAATCCAAAAGGCAGAGTCAAAAACAGGCAACTCGCTGTTGCACAGGCCTTGCTTCATATGCCTGTCCTGAGGTCCCCCTGACGAGCACCACCTGGAAGGGGCGTGGTTAGGCCGGTTAGTACTCTGGTGATGCAGACCGCTCACGGCCACCAGATGGAGCCAAAGCTCCTCTGACAGTGCTTCGTAGTCTTGTCCCTAGCCCCGCCTATGTCTCCATTCAGCACACCTGTCCCTCGTTTCTTCAGTCTCTTTCCTTGTCAGGTGTTGCTTGTTTGTCTATCCTAATATTCTTGTATGGTTTTCTAGCCTTCGTTGGTTCTCTGTTGTCTTCATGGTTGTCTTTCGCAGGCGCAGGTGAGTGTTCCAGGTATTTATTACATAAAACTAAACTATGAATACAAAACTATGAATACAATTATAATCCAATGCATACAATGAATAGGGAATAACAAAGACATAACAGGAAAGACAACCTTGAAGACAACAGAGAACCAACGAAGGCTAGAAAAAACACACAAAAATATGAGGATAGGCAAACAAGCAAGACCTTACAAGGTAGGAAACAAGGGACAGGTGTGCTGAGCAGAGACATAGGCAGGGCTAGGGACAAGACTAAGAAGCACATGGAAAACCAAACAAAAACACAGACAGGACACGTGGCACAACACACATGACAGAGCTATTAACTTAAAAAATAAGTTCACGCTTGCACTCTGAACTAAAAAAAAGTAGGAGTAGGATAGGTTCCCCTACTGAGTCTTGGTTCCTCCCAAGGTTTCGTCCTCTAGCTCAGGGAGTTTTTCCTTTCCTCCCTCACCTTGACTTGCTCATTAGGGGCTCGGACCCCCGATTTTTTAAAGTGGCTTTGTAATGTCACCTATTGTTAAAAGCGCTATAAAAATAAAACTGAATTGAATGTAATTGCATTAAGATTCTCGGTCAAAGATTTGGTCCATGGCAATTGCAAAAAATTATCCTGATCACTAGCTGATATGTTAATACATTTGAAATTGAAATTTGAAGTCACATTTCACTAAGATACATGAAAGTTAAGAAATAATCATCGAAATCACTATTTAAGGGCGGCACTGTGGTGCAGTAGCTAGCACTGTCACCTCACAGCAAGAATGTCAATGGTTTGATCCCTGGGTTGGCCACAGGTGCCTTTCTGAGCAGAGTTTGCAAGCCCCCGTGTTCGCGTGGGTTTCCTCGGGGTGCTACGGTTTCCTCCCACTGTCCAAGGGTTTGCAGTAGGTTTATTGGATACTCTAAAAATTGCCTGTAGGTGTGAATGTGTGTATGAATGGTTGTCTGTCTATGTGTTGCCCTGCGATGGGTTGACCTCCTGTCCTGGGTGTATCCTGCCTTAGGCCGCAACCTGGAAACGGAAGAAGCAGTTTAGAAAATGGATGGATGGATAGATGGATCACTATTTACATCTTAAATTAACAGCAAACAAAAGAATCTGGTGTGTGGTACATACAATTGTATGAAAAACAAGTCAAAATGGAATTTGTTGATTTGGAAATTGCTGATTGTTTTTGAATATGTTGAAAAAAATCAACAATTTCCATTAGATGTTATTTCTTAACATGACTATGTATTTATGTATGTATATATGTATTTTTATTTTTTCCGTCAACTTCATTCTTAACAGAAAACGTTCAGAAAAAATTCTTACTCTTCAAAATGTCTTAAGAATTGTTTTCATTTATTTCTTACATTTTCTACAAGTGGAATACAAAGCGGAGAAATTGATTATGTTTATATTTATAAAAAAAATCTCAGTTTAAATGCCTGAGATGAGAGTGGTTATCTACTTGCACACTCCCAAACATTGCCCAACACTCACTTTAGCAGTAATTTCACTTACTCAAACCATCTAAGCTGCTGTCTTAAGCAGTGACATGTAATTCCAATACTTAGGGTGGTAATAAATAATGTCAAGTCAATTTTATTTCTATAGCACTTTTTACAGCTTATGTTGTCACAAACCAGCTTTACAGAATCCCGGTCCGAGCCCCTAATGAGCAATCAAAGGCAACAGAGGCAAGGAAATATTCCCTAAGCTATGAGAAGAAACCGTGGGAGGAAACAAGGCTCAGAAGAGGTAAGCGTCCTCCACTGGTTTAAAGAAATTGAATGAAAGTGACTCTTTGTCATTGTGAACACATTCAAACACCACAACAAAATGTGACCTCAGCATTTAACCCATCACACGTGCACACGTGGAGCAGCGGGCAGCTACCAACAGCGCCCGGGGAGCAGTGTAGTGGGACAGTACCTAGCTCAAGGGTACCTCAGTAGTGCCTGGGACTCGAACCTGCAACCTTCAGGTCCCAAAGGCAGCGTCCTCACCACTAGGCATAGCAATAATAGACAAAAGAAAAGAAAAAATTTAATAATAATAATAATCTCAGTTTAAAGAATATAACATACATTACACATACATTCAATCTGAATATCTTTTTTTTGCACATTATAACATATACATTATTACCACACAGGTGTTATTGAATTATTTGCTTGTTTGAGCTTGAAAATAAAAGTGGCATTGTGTGACTCCTGTCCATCATGCAGTGCACTGTGCTCCATCTGTGAGCTTGTGAGGAAACAGTGGTGTTTTTTTTCCATGTGGCTTAAACAATCAATGAAGAAGAGGGAAGTTTAGTCAGCTAAATCCTTTGTCCATTGTAATTAGTTAGTAGTTACAAGAAGTAATGGGTATTGTTGGCCTAGTGGTTAGGACATGCCATTGGGAGCTGAAGGTCGCGGGTTCAAGACATTATTGAGGTACTCTTGAGCAAGGTACTGTCCCACTACACACTGCCCGCTGCTACATGTGATGGGTTAAATGCAGGGATCACATTTCATTGTGGCACTTGAGTGTGTTCACAATGACAAATAGTCAGTTTCACTTATAAGTAAAGTAGATCACTTACTTTTGAAAGAAGGTATTATTGGTGGAAGCTTGACCTAACTAGAAAGAAAATATTATTTATACATAAAGATTACATGACAAAAGTAGCATGATTGTTTCTAGGATGCATACACACAAACTGTCACATGCACCAGTCACGTGACGTCTAGACGGTTAAGGAAATGACGCACGGAAGGTATATAAATCAGGATTTA
>JBBPDA010000081.1:13251470-13264596 GCA_037974385.1 Arnoldichthys spilopterus | reverse complement strand
TTAAAGTTATTTTTGTAACCATTTTGAGTTTTTCTTTCATTGACTGAAGGGTACCAACAATTTTGTCCATGTGTGTAAGTTGACATAGACAGTAAGATAAAAGCACAACTGGAGAATTTCCATAAAATCATAACACATTTTCCAAGTGATGTACTTCCAAGTGAAAAGCAGCTTTAGAAAAGGTCTTTCACTGAATCACCCAATATATTCACAAATCAGAAGTTGCTTTCAAAGATTAGAGAAAAACAAACATTTTGGTCTTTAAATTGAATGATATGATGAATCATGAATAATATGACCAGTTGCAAGAGCTAATAAAGGAACAGAAGTCAGTTTTTATTTCCAGTTGACCTTTTGTTGAAAATGTTGTGAAAAACTCTGTTTGCACTTGCATTGAAACATGCAAGCAATATATATATATATGACTTTATTTGGAAGATTCTGAATGAAAAAGTGGTTTATTATTTGGTTATTTTTTTGGTTCATTTAAAGTTTTTTGCTTTGCACTGATGAAGACATCAGAGATCTGAACTAACCCAGTTACCACCTGCATTAACAAAAGCTGGTTGCCATGTAATATTCACTTATGTTCCATTGAGACTTCTTTTAAAAATACAGATTCTAAACTTTCAGCTTGCAATTTGAAGATACAGTGCATTAAATTTGACAAACGTTTTGTTATAAAAACAAGTGTTTCTTACATATTTTTTCAGCTGAACACGGCCAAATGGATGTAAATGTTATTTAAATGTCTGGAAAGGTATTATAAAAATATAGCACAAATATAAATAATGATTTTACCTTCCACAAAACAGGACTGCAGGCACATTATCTACATTTGTGCAGTTGTTTGTCATGTAAGTCACTTTAAGACCAAGCACATTTACAAACCAGTATTACATTATTACAGTATTATAATAGTGCCAGTAACAGTTAAAGTATTTAAATACATCCACTGTAATAGTTTGGCATTTTTCTTTGTATTTTAAGTTGTTTCCCATACAGCATTTTATAACACCATTTCACCAAAAATTGTTCCACAAAGGATTGTTTGAGTAATGCCACAGAAGACCATTTTGCTTCCCTGAAGAGCCATGATTGATAAAGAGATCGTGTGAATAACCTTTTTAAGGATCAAGGAACACTTGCATGAAGTTAAAGTTCTTTACCAATTTAGCAATTTTTTCTTTATATTAAGTGAAGGTTTATCACAGCCATACAACTTAGTTCCAAAAATTGTTTCTCAGAAAACAATTCATTAAAAGGTTCTTTAAATATCCAAAAATGGTTATTTTGTGGCACTGTACAAATAACCTATTTTGGCACTTTTATATGTGAGAGAGTACACTTGGTTCCAGCATGGATGTTAAAGATTCTGTTATCATGACAGCAGTACTCCTTCTACTGCCCTACAGTTCAGGATGGGTCTTGTCTTCCAAAAAAGGGTGGAACGTGGAGGAGAGGACCACAAGATCTATTCTGTTCTTCTAAACATAGCCCAGAGAAAAGAGGACAGTTTGATGATAAGGCCTTCCAGTGACCCCCTTTGCTCTTTACTTTCTCTCTCTCTCTCTCTCTCTGTCTCTCCCTCCTGCTGTTTGCTGCCAGGACAGCATCGTCAGGCCGCAGTAAGGCGCTCGAGCTCTGTCTATAATTGCTTCGGTCTAGACACTGTCTGGTATGGGAAACAGACACACACATTGAGTGAAGGGAGGGAGGGGTGGAGGGAGGATGGGAGGGTGGAAGGTAGTGCAATGAGATTAAAATGAGGTCCCTCCACTGGAAGAAAACCTGTCACACTGCTGTGAACTGGATGATATATGGTAGTACCCAGCAGTGTTATATATATACAGTATATATATATATATATATATATATATATATATGTACACACAAACCCTGCAGTGGGTCGGCCTCCTGTCCTGGGTGCACCCTGTGGGCCCGAAGTCTGCTGGAATTGGTTTTAGTTCAGAAAATGGATGGATGGATGGATGGGTATATACAAACCCCATTTGCAGAAAAGTTCAAAAAATCTAAAGTTCAAGAAAAATCTAAACAAATCTGTCATATGTTAATGTTTAACTAAAAAAACTACAAACAACAGATTTAGTTTTACTGACCAGCTTGTGTTTTGTAAATATGCACAACGTGTACATTTCTTAATGCAAAATTGCTGAGAATTTAGGTCTTTTACATCTACAATACATAATATTGTGCAAAGATTCAGAGAATTCAGAGACATCTCAGTGCATAAAGGGTAAGGAAACCACTGCTGAATGCATGTGATCTTCGAGCCTTTAGACAACACTGCCTAAGTAACCCTCATGTTACTATGACAAATACAGCCACCTGGGCTTGGGAGTACTTCAGAAAACTATTATCATTTAACACAGTCCTTCACTGCATCCAGGAAGGAAACCATACTTGAAACCATACATCATAGGCCAGCAGAAACATATCATAGATTTTGGTGTGAATTAACATATTGTTTTTTTTGCTTTAAATATCCAATTTTTTTCTGGAAATGGGGTTTAAAATAAATACAATAGTGCAATAGTGAATACAAAGAATATAGTAGCAAAATGAAAGTAATAACTCAACATCTTAAAGAAGCACTTAAAGCATCAGCCAAATCAATAAAATGTAAATGTAAAAATGTAATGCTAATGCTGCTAACAATAAATAAATATCAATAATTGTATTATCCAAACTGACTGCTGACTACTAGCAACATTGTCTTGTATGGCTGAACTATTCCACTAACACCAGACAAGCACATTTGTCTATCTCTAAGCTTAAACATGGCTGTCTTTCTCTGTATAAATGTCTGGCCAAATGTCATTTGCTACTCTTTTTTTGGTTTGATGTAGCAACAGCAAAATGAGACACCTGCTTCAGCAGAGAAACTGAGCAATGCTGGAAGTGCTGGAGCTTCATCAAAGATAATAAAAAAATAATGGTTTTGAAAAGCCCATCCAAACATTTCACTCATGCCAAATTAAATGACTAGATGACCTATATGTATTCCTACCTACCTGCATACTTGGAGGTAAGACTTTAAAAAACTTTCCACTTTTTCAAAATCTGCTGATTACTCCAGAATTGTATACTCTACAGTTAAAGGTTAAAATTAGTTAAACCGACTCATTTTAGTTGCCACATTAACAATTGCTTTAAAATTTTAAATCACTGCATTTTAATATGTGAATATTGCGGCAAACTAAGATCTTAAATGTTTTATTTTATTTATTTATTTTGACTCCTTTGGGTTTTATAATGTTGTGAATGTTTCTAGACTCCCAGTTGTACAAGGGTCCACATAAAATAAAATAGAAAAATGTAGGCACCCAAAGGTGGGAAGAACGTCACCTTTTTTAACCAAATATTCTAACCAAGAAAAGTTGTCCCCATTAAGGTTTTCTTTTCACTCCTGCTTTCTGCTTATTCTCTGACTGTTCTCTCCTAATATGTTCATTTTTATTCAGCCATTTCATTTTTAATTATTTCATTGTAATATCTGCATAAGCATGGATATAAAATAAAACTGCATACCAGTTGTTGCTTCTGCTTTTGCATCGTTAGTTTATGCTAGCCAGAAAACCTGCAAAATGAAAGGTTACTAAGTTCATAATGAACATTTTTAAAATGAAATGCAATATTCTAGGTGCATTCCGTTTCATTTCTGTATGTAATAACAGTTGGTAGGCTACCTTTAATGCTACAAGGGGGTAGGCATTATGTTGGCTGCTTTTTAATTGTGTTGCTGTTTAATACATCTATGTGAACATACTACTTAGCTCCATTTTGAGAATGAATGCCAGATAATCAACGTTATGAAAACTGAAAGCATGAAATCACATTTTTATGGAAAGTGAAAACTTCATTTAAATTGAAAGATTATAGCTGGGCACCTCAACATCTTAATGGGGCACATGCCCATGTTAATGGATCTAGTAATGAACATAGTTGTGAATTAACTGCTTTTAAGTTTCTCTGCACATCAGAAAGTAGTCTATTTTTTGACCTTGTATGTTACTGCTAAGTGTGTAATAAATGTTGTGATCATTTAAGAGTATAACATTTTTGATTAGTTGTGACCATAAAACACCTCTCAATTTCTTACTGTTTATCGTGCTCATCCTTGGTCTTTCTCTACATGACCAAAGAGTTTAGTCTTTAATCCTTTTAAAGTAGAACTTGTTACTGCTGTTTACAGTACAATTGACCCAAACACCTTTCTCAGCAATTACATTTCATCGTTTTTGATGTCACAGCTTTCCATGATTAACAAAAGGTTTAATTTCCAAGCCCCATTGAGAAAAAGTATTACTATCACATCAGCCAATAGGTGTTTTTTTTTGTTATTATTGAGACACTTTGAAAGAAGGTTTTGCCAGTATTTCACACCTTACATTGCAACTATGTTTAATTTTAAACAAATAATCAACAAATAGCAAACCTTTGGTTTTGTTAATGCAAGTTATGTATTTTAAAATATTCTCTAATTTTTTTTTTTTTTTTTTAGGCCTTAAAATGGATGCTCATTAAGTAATATGTACTCTGTTTTTTATCACTGCTTATAAATATTTCGGTGTGTGTTATTGGTTGCAACCAGATTAATAAATTCGATTTTTTTTGTTTCTACCTTTTTTCCAGCATTTACCAGTGCATTTTAGGGCCAAACCAAAATAACTTCAAAATATAGTATTTCCTGAGATGCATGATGCATTCAGATTAAAATTGTGTGGTTATTTGGTTCTATAACGTGCCGGCTCCGTCGATGGCATAGGAGGTTTCAGATGGGCCATGTGCAGGGGAGAAGACATGCCTCCCCGCCCATGCCAGTGAGGAGGGGAGGGGCATGTTACAAGACTGGATGAGTTTTTTGGCCCTACTCCAGAGCAAGTAGGCAAACCGTTTCCCAAGTGATGCCAGATGTAAACACAGCGTTTTATTTTGCTCAGTGTGCTCAGGTAGCGAAGCCTGGAAGATGGTAACATGGTGCAAAAGGGCTTGCTCTGGTTAATGCCGGCAATGACACTTAAACAATTAAATCCAAGGATGCGACTGCAGGGCTGGAAGTGCTGTGAGTATGGACAGGTGAGAGGACATACAGGACAAGACTCCTTCACAACAACAGTAAGTGTGTCTCCTGTGCCATGCCCACAGCACACAGAAGCCTGCAAGGAACACATGCAGGCCTCTCGAGCCACAATCCTCTGCACCCAGCAGGCCGCGAAGTCAAACGTGAGCCTTGCTGCTGCAGCTGGTGCACTCGATAACCAGGGAAACAGAACGGAAGGCATGAAAATGGAAGCCCATCAGACAGCCAAAATAAGCACCGCTCAAGGTCTGCCTACTAGGACAGAGGAAGGGAGAGACAGGGAGACCCACAGGATAAACACCCAAGAGCCGTTATTACCAGCGTGTCTGGTGTGGCCATCGCAAACATGCTAGCCACACCTGTCTTCCAGAGACAAGGACTCAGTGCCACACGGTTAGACAACCTTGTTTATAAGGGTATTGGCCCAGGTGAAACACATAAGCACAATTGTCGTAACCATGGCGACACGCTGGCCAAAAGCCCCCAGCTGGCTGTCACTAAGCTCTCAACTGGCCTCTGCCAGCCCAGCAGGGCGCTAACCTCTACAGGTTCATAGACACATTTGTGTAAATTGAGGTATTTAGAGATTTCATGGATGTAATGATTGGAAATGATATAGCATTTCTGCATTTCTAAAGCTCCTCTCAAATCACCTCCTGGTCTTAACTGTGGTGGTGCATAGTTATGTAAAAGTGAAAATTTGTCATTGTGAACACACTCAAGCATCATTACAAAAGTGACTTCCGCATTTAACCTATCACATGTGCACACGTGGAGCAGCAGGCAGCTATCAACAGCGCCCAGGGAGCAGTGTACCTTGCTTAAGGGTACCCCAGTGGTGCCCGGCCCAGAACTTGAACCTGCAACCTTCAGTTCAGGTTCAGGGCAAGGTCCAAACCATTAAGCCATCACTGCCCAGTGCTAAACTTAAGAAGCAAAATATTGACTCCAAACATTTCCTTACTGACCAAAATTGTGTCAGTTTTCTATTTTTCACCAAATACACTCAGCATAGATTTTCTGTCTTAAGTCACTTTCTTTAGTTTTCCACTTAGTTTTAACAGAAGATTAGCATTTTGAAAAAAATATATATAACAGAGTTGCTTATTCAGAGTTACTGACAGCCATTGCTCATTAAAATGTGTGCAGTGGTCAGATGAGTCCATGTTTCAGCTTTTATAAAAATAAACATCCAGTTATCCATGCCAAACATTAAATTGAATACCCAGACTGTCATCAGCGACATGTCTAAAAGCCAATATCTGTCATGGGTGATTTCAATATGTGTGGAGGTACCATTGTCACTGAGGTGTACACTGAAAGAGAAACATATGCTGCCATTAAGGTAACGTCTTTTTGCAGAAATCCATTGTTATTTTAGCAAAAGTATATCCATATTTTTTGGCTTTTCTTGTCTACATATTTCCCAGCATAGTTTTAGTAGATATCAATGAAGTTTAAATCATGCCTGAAATGTTGTTTTGGTTTTCCTTTAAATGAATAGACAGGTTTTACACATCAGAAACATTTACTTAACAACATTTATTTTATCCAAAGCGACTTCCAAGAAGTGGAGCAGAGTAGTGGGACGGTACCTTGCTCAGTAGTGCCTGAGCCAGGACTTGAACCTGCAACCTTCAGGTCCCCCAGCACAATGTCCTAACCACTAGGCCACCACAACACATTGACCAGAGTGATTCTTTTTGACTGCTAGTAAAGCGATATGTAATAAGACTTTTCTGACCCAAACTCTAAACCTAAACTCTAAATATGGCACTTTCACTGTTCAACAAGAAAACTTTTTTATAAAGTCAGAACCATTTTGTTGGTCATAATAGGAAACCTAGTTTTTCCTCTGGTTTTCCTCTAAAGTCAGAACAGCTTTGTTCTAAAAAATATACCAAAAAAAAAACAAACAAACAAACAGATAGACTCCCTCCCCCCACTAACAAACACACAAAAACACACCCACCCACACACCTATGCGCCCATTTCAAACAGGCCTGATTCAAACACCCTCCTGTGGCCCGTAGCTTGCCTGCCAGAAAGTCTTTTCATTTCTCAGGCACAGAGAGGAGAAGCGGGGGAAAACTGAGCATGGGGGAGGAGAAAGGGGTTGTTGTGAGGAAAGGAGAGAGAGAGAGAGAGAGAGAGAGAAAGAGAGAGAGAGAGGAAGGGAGGTACAGGGAAGAGGGGGGTTAGGCAGCATTGTAATGATGGAGAGCAACTCGATACTCTTGCATGCTGAATATTCCCCTGGAGGGCTTTTTCCATTACCCGAGCACAGCAGAATGGTAGAGTCGTTTGGTTTAGCCTGGGCTGCTTCTCTCTCTCTCTCTCTCTCTCTCTCTCTCTCCTTCTCTCTCTCAAGCCTCAAACGTCCCCCTCCCTTTCTTTCACCCTATCTGTTCCCTGTCCCCCGCCCTCCTTTCTCTCTCTCTTTCTCTCTCCTTCTCTCTCCCTCCTCTCTCTCCTCTACTCTGTGTTTTTCCATAGGCACATTGTGCAAATGTAACCTTTCAGTAAGCCCCTCCCCTCCAGGAAGTTGGCTGCCCCCTTTGCTGCCAGGAAATATGAAAAACTGGCAGGATGCCCATTTAATCTCCAAACAGAGAGAGAGAGAGAGAGAGAGAGAGAGAGACAGACAGAGAGAGAGAGAGAGCAGAGGTGAAGCAGAGAAGGAAATGTTGTAGCCACACACATCAGCAGGAAGGAGGGAGGGTAAAAAAGACGGAGAGAGAGAGGGAAAGAGAGGAAAATTTGACTTTAGAGTGAAAGACAATAAGTCACATCAACTAGCTAACTCAACTAAGAATGTTACCCCTGAAGAAATAGAGTCCAATAGACTCCAGAGTGAACTCCGGCCAGGCGTTTGCATATTTATTTATACATACCAACTCTACGCTCCCAGCCACACCCAGGAGAACCATTCATTTTGGTAAGCTATTGTGTTCCACCTTAAACAGGCAGCTGATGCTGGAGCTCAGCTGGGTTTAGCATTGTGAGCATAAGGCATGCAAGTCCCAGAGATTGCCCCACAGTTTTGACAAAGGCAGCGAGGGTGGGTTATATAACCACTTGCGTCACACTCTCGTTAGTAAACACAAGATCCACGTTGGTGGAACTGAAAAGGTTTTTTTGCTGTTGTTTTTCTGAGTGCACAAATAAGCCAAACTGTCATAATTACGTTATGGCCAACTCTGTTAACAGCTGAGATAGATGAGCTTTTTGTATCTATTATCTCCTCATTAATCAAGGGCACCTTGAACTGCCTGTCCTTGGGTGGGACATCTACACATTGTTTGGTTGAAACAAGAGGATTTTAGTAGCTTCGTGTTTTAATTATCACTAAAAAGAAGGAATTGTGTTCTTATCTGGTGGGTTACTTGGGTGAATTCCTAATAAAATAATTCTTTGTTATTTAAATAACAGGGTGTGGCTAGAAATTTTGGGCCCTATTAAAAAATTATAATGTTGGGCTCCCAATGTCACATAATTTTCTTTCTTAGTATCCTCTAAGTCAGAACCCTTGAAAATGCCCTAAGTTCTCTGACAATATGTGTTGTCTTTCTCTTAGTGATAACCCTACACTTGAGTCAGTTGGGGCTTGTTGTTTAGTTGACAAGGAGGGACACTCACTCAGTTCCTGAACTCAAAACGGGCCACAGAGCATGTTGCGATTGACTTGGTGATAAAAGCCTGAACAAAGATGAGGTAGACGAGGCTGACTCACTTCTCTCCCTATCTCCGACTTGCTTTTCCAGTCACTGAAGTCAGCCCATGTACTTTTGTTGGGGCACACTCTCTCACTCTTCCACACTCTTTCTAAGCTAGCTGGAATCAAGTTTTGTGCTTAGGCTGGGTCATAAACATTGACAAGTCCCCTTAGTAACAGTGCCACCTGGTGGCTAAGGATCATTATTACACAGGATCCATGGCTGTTTCTTTCCATCCTGCCAGAGGAAAGTTAGCCCAGCTGCATTATTAAGTGTTGATTTCACTTGATTAGCTCATCTTAAACTTATGAGTACAAATGTGAGTTATCAATACTTGTCAGAGAAGCAATCAAAAATCACTTGAAGATGTTTCATGTTTCTTCTATGAACCTATCTACATTTTGTGTGTGCCTAAAATTGGTGATACTGATGAATTTATGGTGTAATATTTTTCCACATCTGTTCAGCTGAGGAATTCAATGGACTGACACACTGAACACCAAACAGGAATGCAGGACTCTGGTTTTGCAAAAATATCTAGCTCACATCATCCGCCCTTGCTTTCTTCTGTCCACTTGGTCCATTTCCTGGAAGTGTTTCCTTGCCCAAGACGCACTTCCTGCTGGTTGCCGGGTAACAGGGGAAGCAGAGGCTGGTGGCTCATAGCTCCTGGGAGGAGAAGGAGGAGGTGGCTGCTTTCCTGACCTGCCACTCTGATATTGTTTTGTCGACTGTTTTGAAGACTTAAAAAGTACTGGATTGCTGGAAAACAGCCAATGAGTGGATAGGCCAAATATAGCTTGTCATCATCACCAAATCCACTACTATCTGTATGAGTCTTCAGTTACACGTGTACTGTTTTGGTTGCCCAGTGCAGTGGCAGGTCTTTTGTAATTATATTTATTTGTGAGATTATAATGAGTCTTCTATTAGTGTGTCACTATTAGCTGCATGGAAGAACACTACTTTCCCCTATGGGGAGAATGCCTTATACTACTGAGTGAAAATTGCTATATAAAATTGTGTTTCTCCCAAGCAATCAATGTAATTATACCTTCAGTGAAATCATTAAATCCTAGACATCTCATATCTTTATTTCTTGCAAAACACTAATTTCTCTACTAGAGTTAGGACTTTACCTATTATTCAGTTGTGTACTATACAATCAGCTAGCAGTTCGGTAGCTCTTGGTCATGTTTTTGCAGTTGCAAATGGACTTTCTACATGAATTATTATACGTCTGCTGAATGTAATAACAATTAAATGTGGCCTGTGGAAAAAGGCCAGAAAAGTCAGAAAATGTCATTTTAATTCAAGTTTGTTCCCTGTAAAGAATGCATGAACTCATTATTTGTGTTTGCATATACCTTTGCATATGACAGTAAATAGATAAACTTTTTTTGTGCTGAGACACATGGTCTGAGGTTAGGGCATTCTTTTTCAGAGCTGGAGAGCAAGCAGGGGGAACTCAATTTGCCACTGTGATACCGTAAACACTCCCCATTCTACACATCTTCTAGCTCGCACTTCTACCCCAAAACATCAGCTTCCCCACCCCAATACACCCACACATTGTGAATGAAGACTCTTATCTAAAGACCGTCGCTGAGAGGACTAGTCTGGGAAGCAACCCCCCATGCTGCACCGCCCTGTCAGACACATGAAGGGTTGGGGGGGGGGACTTATGAGCAATTGGGTTTGTAGGGGTAGAGGGGGTACTATTTAAATTCCTCCTTTGTTCCTTTAACTCCCCCTCCTCCGCTCTCCCATCCCCCGTTCCTTCTCTTTCTCTCCTCATGGAGCCCTGTTCCCAGCCTTGTGAGGGGAGAACACAAACAGGCGGGTGGAAGGGGAGGGTGGGGTGGGATGGGGGTTGCGTTGGGGCTGCTACTTCCCGTCTGCCTGGAGAATGTGGCCTTTGTTACTGTGGTGTTTCTTCCCAGCTCTGGTCTCAGTGTTATTAAAACCTCATCAGAAGTCTGGTCTGGAATGAATGTTACAAAATCTTGGCCATTCATACATTTTTTAATCTTATAGAATCATTACATGAAACATGAATCAGGGCTACAGACTAATGCAATGGGAGTAAAAGCAACATACTAATAAAGATTGCAAGTTTTACATGTCATATTAAATGTAATTTTAGTAGGGTTCATTCAGATACTAAACTATAAAGGTTACATTGTGTATGAGATGTACTTTACCTGTGCAATTAATGTTAAATTTGTCAAGCAAAAAAAATACAGTTTTAATTTCTAACTGCATACAGCCTTTAACTGATAAACATGATGTTGAATTATGTAAGGTAAGCAGTTTTACCACAGTTTATTATATAGACACCTAAATGATATAAACAGAGTGTGGGTAGCAAAACCTGTACAAACCTTATCACAAAGGAGCACAAAGAGACTGCTGTAACAACAATGGAAAGACAGCATTTTACCAACCACTTTTCAAAGTACTTTTTGACTGAATGTAAGCTGCATATTAAAAAAAATCTAGTTTATATAATAACACAATCCTGTGGCCTATGAGGCACAAACAGATGGACAACACAATATTAACATATTTTACATTTTAACAAAAAAGTTAATTAGTTAAAAAAAAGTTAACAAAAAATAGACTTAGAATTTGTTGGTTGCATATTCATCCCAAGTCAATACATAGTAATAAAAAAAAACCTGAATCTGCAATTACAGTTGTAATATGTCTTCTGGGATATGTTTCTATTTGCATTGCACATCTGGATCATCATATTTTCTCTTGCAGAATGGAACAGGTTTTCTTTGAAAGCTGACCTTTACTTGGTTCAATCAAAGTTTAGAATATATTAGAATAGATCAATAGAATAGAATTAAAAAAAATAATTTTATTGATCCCCTACTGGGAAAATTCACTTTTACAGACTTGTCACAGAATGTCCTGAACTTGTTTTGATAGCTCATTGGTCTTGATGCTGTTTCTTAAGGTATGTTTTCTAATTCGTTTTCTCATGGGCCTTAATAAAGATGAATATTTATATTGAGATCACATGCATTAAAACAATTTTTTACATTTCACTACATGTTGTACTTGTATAACTACGTATTTGACAAATAAACCTCTTAAATCTTGAATTTTGAAATGTAGGAGTCTCAAAGGAACAGGGTTGAATGCTTATACATGTCATTTTACATGTTTAATAAAAAAAAGCAATATATTAAACTACATTTTTGCACTATATTGAGTTTTTGCTTTACATATGTTAGGCAGTTCTGTGTAGATTCATGACAAAAATTCCCAAATAAGTCATTTTAAGTGCCAAGTGACACACTATGGAATGTAAATAAATCTTCCTGGGTGTTTTGTATTATTACCATGGTATACACAATATATACGAATATATATGATTGTTTTTCTTGTGGTGATATATTCACTTAACAGAGAGATTATAGTGCAACTTATGTAAATGCACACGTTTATGACTTTCAGTTTCTGCTGTGCTGCTGTAATGCATCTGTAACTATGAATACCTACTTTAACTATGAATACATACTATGAATCACAATTGTTGCATTGCTGTTATGACACTTGTTAAGTGAGACCGATATATGTTAATGATTTCTGTTCTGATTGGCTCTGAAGCCCTTGTGGACTCCAGACTTAAATTTTCAGAACAAATTGTTTTGTTTATACTAAAATGCTCAGAGATATTGTTAAAAATAACTTCACCAATTTCTGTTAGATCTGGATCCTATATTGCAATGATACATTTGCTTCTAACAGCCAGGGATTTCTTAAATGTTTAACTTCTGCTTCAGCAACTCAAGTACCTGAAGAAAAAAGACTCTGTATGGACAAGAATGCATGAGCTAAACATCTGCAATCTGAAGGGGCATTCATACATTTTCAAAAGTTGAAGATTATTAATTATTACTTAATATATTTCTCAATAATTAGCAATAATAAATTCAAATATATACCGTTTAGATTTAGATTTAGATACATTAGGCTAAATTCCAGAACTACTTTAGGTGTTGTATTTATATGTCAGGTTTGTTGAGAAGCTATTATATGATAAATTCAGTAGTACTTGAAAGTCTGTAAATGTTTTATGTTTTTATATTTTTGCATAAATAAAACATAAAGACCCAAAACACCATCAAATAAGTCTTAAAAGTAGGTAAAGAAAACCTAATAAAACAAATTTCACAAAAATATAATACTTAGTCATTTATTTATTGAGGAAAATCCATCCATCCATTTTCCAACCGCTTCTTCCATTTCCGGGTCACGGGGAAGCTGGAGCCAATCCCAGCTGACTGCG
>JBBPDA010000081.1:13222856-13242976 GCA_037974385.1 Arnoldichthys spilopterus | reverse complement strand
TCTATGCAATGCGAATGCTTGATTGTTTCCTCTGTCCTGGAAGTCGCTTTGGATAAAAGCGTCAGCCAAATGAATAATAAATAAAATGTACATTCCTACTGTCTTGCTTAGTTTAAGATTATCATTGGTTGGGCTGATAAATACAACTGTGTGTCATATGTGCAGCAACAAATATTAACCAAACATTATAATGTAAATAATAGAGGTCTTAGGACAGAGCCTTCTGGGACTCCATACTTTACATTCATATGTGTTGATGTTTCACTGTTCACACTCACAAACTGCAAGTGTTCAGTCAATTACAATTTAAACCAGCATAGGGTTGTTCCTGTAATCACAACCTTTTTCCAAGATCTTGAATATAAAAGGCTGATTAAAGATGGGTCTGTAATTTGATAGATTATATGGGTTTCTAGATCAGTGGCCTAATGGCAGTTAAAATGTTAAAAGCAAAAGTGGATTTTGATGAAAAATTCTATTAAGTTCTGTCTGCTGGACTGGGTTAAAAGATACCAGTCTCTTTGTTGTAACTATATTTTGTTCCATATCTGAATCAGATTAGACAGCTGTAAAGGTCTATTTTACTATTACTATTACTATTAATCAATTTTACTTGTCTAGTCATGAGAATATCAATGTTATGTTGAGTTATACTGTCAAAAAAAGCTACTGTAATACCTATTTCTTGTACTAGCCCTAAGCTTAATCCTAACCATGGAGTACACATGTAGAACTGCAAAGTAGCACATATTGATAGGTAGCACTTTTCAGAACATCAGTCTTACCTTTTTTAAAACTAGACCTGCTTGTTTAATCAGATATATTAAGTATTAGGTCTGGTGCAAAAGTCATGGCACAAGAAAAACAGGATTTTATCTAGCAACTCTCTCTCTTTCTCTCTCTCTCTCTCTCTCCCTCTCTCTATCTCTCTCTCTCTCGCTCTATCTTCTTCCCTCTGTGGCTCTCTTGCATACTGACTGCTGTACAGGCAATGGGGAGTTTGCCTGTGTGAAATATTAATATGAAAAAGGCTAATGCATTTTTAACCACCCAGCATCCACCCTGGCTCTCAGTGCACCCGCAGTAGAGCTATATCAGCCATAAATGCTGGCTTTAACTTTGGGTTTGAGTCAGCACACATGTTCACCTCCAACCCAGAAGGGCTCCAGGCATATGGTTAGTGGGTCAAAACCGAGAAACATGAACTACCAGTAATATAATAGAAATCTTAACTTTTGTGATTCAGTTTCAGATTTTTTTTCTTCTGTAGATAACATAACTAACAAACATAGATAAAAGAACTCAAATAAGCTAATCTATCTGAGATTATTTATCTTTACATGGTTTAAGGCAAGGTTAGAGCCTCATTTAACAACATACATCTTTTTAAAATCCACAAAGAAGTTTTCAAAGATTCTATCATTCGACATTGTTTTTTTTTGGGGGGGGGGTGTTCTTAGATAATAAGCTACACTCACTTAAGAACAGAATTATGCATGTTGTTCAAAAACAAATTTAAGAAAAACCTAGGAGAAAAGGGGTGAATGATCCACATTGTTTGTTGGATGCTAAAGAGAGGGATATATGCTTCAGATTAGATTATTGCTTAGATATAAACTATTAGGCCAAAAATATGTATACAACCTTGTGTCTGCCCATCAAACTGACAGAGTGAAAAATTATTCATCACTCCAGGCAACAGGTTTCTGCTGCTCTAGGATCTAGTGTCAATGTACTTTACAAAAGTCCAGCTGAATCCTGGCATAACATATATCGATCTTGTGTGCAACTGGTCAGCCATGGAAACTTATTTCATTAAGTTCCTGAAACATAGTTGTGTTGATGTTGATTCTGAAGACAGTTTGGAAATCTGTACTTAGCATGGATTGCTAGCATTAGCAAATGCCTTTTTAGATTTCATCTTTTCACATGGTTGATGCAGCATTGCTGGCTTGCTGCATTGACTTACCGGGATCCTCATTTGTTGTCTTCTCTAAGAAATCTATGTTGTCAAAGTGTAATATATAATCATGTGATCAGCAATTAGTCTCTTTCTTTCTCTCTTTCTATCTTTCTTTTTATCGTTGTTAATAGTGCTTTGTACTTCCAGACTTAATTTCTTAAATGTATTTAAATTAATTTATAAAAGCTGTTTTATTGTCTAGTTATGATTCACCAGCCCATTCTACTGCCTTTTGTCTAATGAGATTGCATGGCTATATCCTTTATACACTTGCTAGTGCACATTCTTCTGGTTACATGGTGCATTAGCCTAGTTGCTCTACAGGAAAGTATTCTTCAGACAGCAAAATGTGATGGCTACATGGATTGTTTGCATTTCAGGTAACAAGAAAATTTGAGTAAATTAGATTTTTCGCCAAAATATTTGTTGCCCCTGCACTTGTTTTGTACATTTTCATCATGGCAAGGGTTTCCCAATGGGCTTTTAGCACTGTATAGTTATAGATATAGTTATATCAATAGTTATAATATCATGGAGGAAATTGTTAAAATGGACGTGGCTTACACAGACTGACTGAGAGGACCTAGGCTATCTTTCCCTCTCAATCAATAGAGATGGACCACCATCAGTAGATCTTCTGTTTAGTGGTCAGCCTTTCACAGCACTGCAGTAACATTGACACGGTATGGGGTAAAGATAGAGGTTTGTATGGCGCTGGTATCAGGCACAGTGGTGGTGCATGATCCACAACCCAGAAATATCCAGAGTGGCTGTGCGGCCAGGAACTGACCACTGATGGAGGGGTAAAGGATTAATAGCAGAATTTATGCATTACAAAATACAGTGGAACTGCACATCAACATAATGGAACATCAAATTAAAGGGACCCAATAAAGTAGAGTGTAGAATGCAATAAAAACACTTTAATTAAGAGGGCAATATCAGTTAATATTATATCAGTTAACAATGCATTAGTTGAAAAACACCATTTGTATCTTAGGATGGCAAATGTAACCCCTTGAATTTATTAGGGAAAAGGTTCTATACAGGCACATTTTATTCATCAAGGTACAATGTAAAGGTACCCTCAAAAGTAAAACATAGTCATGATGGTCCAGTTGTGTATCTTAAACATACACAAACACACACACACACACACACAAACAAACAAACAAAGACAGTATTGGAGTGAACTTATTGGAGTGAACTCTCCATGGACCCCTGCAGGTTGCACCACAGTGAGTATGAAAATTAAGAAGACTGCTAAGTGTTGCTAGCATGCAAGCGCACACGCATGCACAGGCATTCTTCTTAGAACAGGACAGTGTTGTCCTCCCAGTAACCTTCAGCTTTACTTTATCCCCCCGCCACCCCCCACCCCCTCTCTTCTCTCTCTCTCTTCTCTCTCTCTATTTCTAGGTCAGGTTTGAGTGTGTGCCTCTCTCTGCTGTCTGCTCCAATCTGCCCATCCAAAGCTGATCTCAGCCTCAGACAATACACACAGAGAGAGAGAGAGAGAGAGAGAGAGAGAGAGATACAGAGAAAGAAAAAGAGAGAAAGAGTGTGTGTGTGTGTGTGTATGTGTGTGTGTGTGTAAGTGTGTGTGTGTGTGTGTGTGTGTGTGTGTGTCTGTGTGTGTTGGGGGGGGGGGTGAAGGAGAGCACACACAAGGGAGAGAAAAAATTTAGAGAGAAAAATCAAGGAAAGAAAGGCAGATAGACCAAGAGAAAGATGAGACAGGAGCAGAGAGAGCGAAAGAGAGAAAAAAATCACACATACAGAAGTAATATCATTGAGAAAAAATTCTGGATATGTCCAACATGCAAAACAACAAGTAATTAATTATAGATAAAAGAAGCATCTTGTAAATGTATGTATTAAGAATTTTTTAGGCCTAATGTAAAAAAATAATGTACTAAAAATATTATGAATGTTGGTTCTGAATTTGTAGGTTAGCCCTACTCTTCTCTGGTATTCCTACAATATAAGAATTTTTTTTAAATGTACAAAAACAAAGATACACTTGTATGCAATTCCTGCTCTCAGTATGCAAGGCGCCTCTACAGTGTGGAAAAAAAAAAAAAAAAAAACACCAAACCCCCGGCCTTTCAAAGACAGAGCTAATCTCACTCATGCTCACACCCAATGCTAATTCAGTCATTGGGAATTCACAGCCACACTGCGCACTACTGCTTCACTGGCTCACATGAAGAGCTCTGGTGTATGTGCTGAAGAAAACCTACACTGCTTTACACTGAAGTTCCTTCAAACCTTCAGACCATCAGACTCCTTGGTTAGGACAATGGACAAATTAATAAATATGAGCATGTTGTGTAAAAACTCTTTAAGTGAACTTGTACATGGTCGTAATACATTTCCAAGAAAGAAACATTTCCAAAAAAACAAAGAAAATTCCAGTGGGATCAATAAAGCATGTTTGTGTGTATGTATGTATGCATTTATCTATCAAGTATAACTAATATATGTAAACATTAGACTAATATGCTGGTGTGCTCAACAATGGAGAGCCATTTTCTGATTTCACACTCCCAGTATTCCTGCTAAAAAGAACAGTTTGTCCATGAGAGGAATTGTTTTGCTTGCAGAGATGAATGTCATAACTAAACTAAAAAAGTATTAATGAGTATTAATTCCGATTAGAGATGGCTTTCGTGTGCATGAGCAAGTGCTTTGACCTGCAGTGTTTTTGGTATTACTAGGGTTAATGTTTTCATTCAGACTCTTTTAGTCACTCTTGAATATTGATAACAGAACTACTTTAATCTCTAATCAGGTGCTGTAATAGCGGATCATTTGCAGTCTCAGTTTTAAACAATCATTGCTTCCGACACTGCATGTGTTGCAGTGAAATAGATGTTCCATCTACATCATGAAGTGAAAGTGACTGTATCTTGCTCATGGGTACCTCAGTAGTGCCTATCCTGTGACATTCAGGTCCCAAGGGCAATGTCCTTACCACTAGGCCACCACTGCCCACTGATTTTGTGAATTACCTTAAACTTAAGTCTGATAGCCCACCTCTTAATTCTGGCTTTGAGCAATTGAAAATAAGTTCTGAAGATCTGTGATTAGCACCATAGCATGTATCTACATGTGAATGTAAAAGACTAGGAGTAGTCTAGGAGTATCTCTGTTCAACTAGGGTGACCTACTGGCATATGCCATTATGTTTGTTTTATATGTTATTTTGTCTGTTTGTGTGAGGATCATGCCTAGGCCAACTGACCTGGCATCCACAATACCATTTGTCTCTCTTTCTTATTAACAAATTCATCTTTGAGCATGCTGAGCGCCTCATTGTGATTAGTTTCCCAGGAGCATTCTGTGACTTTATTTGTGAGTTTACGCAGTGACTGTGTGACTGAAGCTTGTTTGCCATTCCTTGGAGACTTTTTACTTCTAAGGGGGTGGCATGTGTGTGATTCTTTGAGTCAGGTAAGACACCATCAGCAGTTGAAGCCATCAGAAGATGTACCTGTAGAACATCAAAGATGTTTTGTGGAATTCACTTTTTTCTTTTTTTATTGTTAGGTTGTTCTTATGTAGAACTGAAATTTCTAACTGCCATGACTCCTTGGAGCACATTCTTGATTGTGTATTGAAACACCTCAGCTGCTGATACTTCAGTTTCTTCTCATTTAGACTGTGGTGTAGTTGCATCATTGTTATCCATTGTGTCGTTCTCTGAGCACAGCAGTGTTGGGCAGATGCAAGTGTATACATTTTCTGGTTTCTTGGGCTCTGGCATTGCTACATTGGAAGACACTCATGGATCTGCAGTTCCTGTTCCACTTTTTTCTAAAAATAAAGGAAAATGTAGCAGTGTAGCTGAATGACAAGTAATAATATAATGATTACATCGATCAGCCATAACATTAAAAACACCAGCCCAATGTTATATAGGCCCTCCTCATGCAGCCAAAACAGTTCTGACTATGGTGCACTGTGTTTTCGGACACTTTTCTATCATAGCCAGCATTAACATTTTGCACAACAGGAACTCCCATTTACGATCAGACCAGACAGGCTAACCTTTGCTCCCTGCATTTATTAGTGAGTCTTGGATGCCCTTGACCCAGTAATCGATTCACCAGTTTCCCTTCCTTGGATCACTTTTGATAGGTACTTACTACTGCATACCTTGAATACTCACAAGACCTGCCATTTCAGGGATGCTCTGACCCTTGTCAAAGTAGCTCAGATCCTTGTGCTTACAAAGGTTTTCTTCTTTCAGCACATCAGTTTCAAGAACTGACTGTTCATTTGAGGTCTAACATATTCCAGTAGCTGATTTACTGAACGAGAAACCAAGTTCACGTTCCTAACTCAGAGGCCCAAAATAATAATTTTTAATTAATTGCTATTAGATATGAAACATATTCAACTAGCCTTCTTTTTGTCTCCACTTCCCAGCTCAGTGATGAAAGTATAGCCAAACAAATGTGTATTTTATAATATGTCTTTGTTTATTGTTATTAACTTAATCATTGGCATTTAAATAATGTACATTTTATATCCTTTACCAACTTGTTTTGCTTTTGCCATTCCCTTGGACAGGACTAAAGCACAAAAAACTCACAAAAATATCCATAGTGTGACACACTGAGAAGCACTAAATAGTATTATTAAGTTATTATTATTAAGTTTTGTTTAAATAATAATTTTTTTTACTATTTTTCATTTTCAAATATTGTTATGTATTTAATGGTGCCTTATGTTCACTTACAAACAAGCTTGTCAACCAATGAACTCTCAGTAGCCACAATATCGGCATACCACTGCCCAAAACTTGTTTGTGGCATAAAACAAAATAGACCAGAAAGTATTAATAGTTTTTTTATATTCACATATTTTTCCAGTTTCCAACTTCACTGTATTTTGTAAATATTCATATTCATAAGTTAGATTTGATGACTGCAACAAAGCTTGAGACTTGTAATGCCCATTTGGAAGACTCCACATTAAGCAAGTTGTTCGGTGGCAGGTGAGGTATGATGCTTGGGTATAACATTAGTGCCAAAAATCATTACAGAATTGTTAATCAGTTTAAAAGGAACATTTCTCAGTGCAAGAACACCAAGGATTTAGGTCTTTCGGCATCTACAGTAAATAATATTGTAAAAAGATAATTCGGAGACATCTCTGTGCATAAAGAGCAAGGTCAGAAACCACTGCTGAAAGTGAGCGATCTTTGAGCCCTCAGGCAGCACTGTCTAAGAAACCTTCATGCTACTGTGACAAATATAGCTACCTAGGCTTCGGAGTACTTTGGAAAACCATTGTCACTTAATACAGTCAATGCAGCATAAAACAGTATTACACAAGGAGAAAGCCATACATCAACTCTACGCAAAACAAAGGCAAGTTCTTTGGGCCTGGGCTCATCTCAGATGGACTGAAAGACTATGGAATGACGTCCTGTGGTCAGATGAGTCGACATTTCAGCTTGTTTTCAGAAAAATGAGCATTGAGTTCTCTGTGACAAATATGAAAACCATGGTGACCATACTGATTATCACTGAAAGGTGCAAAAGCCAGGATCTGTGATAGTATGGCAGTGCATTATTGCCCATGGCATTGCATGTATATGAAGGTAATATTAACTCTGATGCATATATTAGGATTTTAGAGAAACATATATTGCCATCAAGACTACATCTCTACCAGGGACATCCATATGTTTGCGCTTATTGGCCTACATCTGCAATATGATTTAATGGCTCAATCAAATAACACTGAATAAGAATGTCTCCCAAATGCATACATGTAAATGTGTATATTTTACCAGTCAAGAATCTTAGAGAATACTTGACACCATTGCATAAAATCACATTTTTAAGTTGATTGACCATTATTTTTATTGAGAGTAGTTCATGTAAATATATATATTTTTTTCAGTTACACCATCAGAAGGTCAAATTAGGATGGTTACCTGATGCAAGAGAAACAAACACACACACACACACACACACACACCTTTTTGCACATGTACATTATACTATTATTCTAATATTGTACTATTACTTTTTTCACTATTTTAAAACCTCTCATTGCCTCTTATTGTGTTTTATCTCTTCTTTCTTCTAAATTCTTCTTTTATGTTATTTATTCAGCATCTCTCCTTTCAAACTACAGGTGCTTCTTCATGCCCCAGTATGATGTAATTCAATTGTAATGGCAAACATCAAACAGCCATGCAGGCGTCATGTTTCAGAAACACCGACTTCAAAGCATTTCGCATCTCTTTGCATCAGAGTGCACAACTGTGAGGCTAAAAGTTGGCCCAGAGCATCAGTCTGGGGGAAAGATTACATTCATTTTTAAAAGAAAAAAAGTACTAACACTGAACCACCTGTGTTCATCTTTAGCCTTTTGACTCTGTTTTACTGGGCATCACGAAAAAACATGACTTTGCACAATTTAAACGGAATTCTGTGCAGCACCCACAAACACAAACGTTATATGTCAGAACTAGTCTTCCAGTAAAAACATCAGTATCTCATAGTAAATAGTACTGAAATAACTATTGAAAGTATAAGCCTTAAATCTAATTATCACTTTAATTTGTATTTTAACCAAATTATTGTTTTATGGAATCCCCATGCTTGTTAACGCAGCATGTTTTGAAAAATCTTGTAATAATTTTGACTACTGTAGAGACCACACATTACATTCACTTTTCACTGTTGTGATGCTTGAGTGTGTTTACAATGACAAATATTCACTTCACTCACTTCACTTCAAAAGTGCTATCCCCATGTGTGCCAGAAAAGTTAATTCCCACATTTATAATCTGTGCATTTAAAATTGCATTATTGTAATGCCCATTTGTCAGGATGTTTCACTATGACCCTTAACGGACTACAGTTAGTAAAACTGCAAAAGCTAGGGTAATTACTAGGAAATTTGAACATATCAGACCAACAATGTCTAAATTACATTGGCTGACAGTCAAATTCCATATTGATTTCAAAATTGTACTATTAACATAAAAGCCCCAAGTACTTTAGTAAACTTATCTCTCATTAAGAATCTCCACTTTTTCTTAGATCACAATTTGCTAGCTATTTACTTGTTTCCAAAATGCTGAAAATTACAGAAGGGAAGACCTTTTTATACAAAGCCCCCTAGCTCTGAAATAATCATCCAGTTAGTGTTCAGGACTCAGACACAGTCTCTGTTTTTAAGTATATGTTGAAAACTTATTTGTTTAGCCAGGCGTTTGTAATTACTTTTTCCTTTTTCCCTAATGGAAGCCACAGAGTTGGGATTTCATTGACAGAGAATTGGAGTAAACTGTGACACTGGTGCTTTCACCCAACCACTTCCATGTGATCTTACAAGTTCCGTGACAGTGGAGTGGGGGGTGCTAGTGTCTCAGGGTGCTTTCATGTCCATGAAAGCCCCCCCTGGCTCTCTCATTCCTAGCTAGGCTTTTACCTAGCAAGTCCTATTCACAGTCCTGTTTCACACTCCTTAAACTCATATTCAATACCATAGACTGAAACAATGCTAACTCTGTTTTCTATCTTTTTCATTTGACTATCATCACCAAGGGGTGCTGCTGCCTATCTGTTCAGCCTAATTGACGCAGCCCACCTGCACACTAGGAACTACTGCATTCTATTAAAACCTTGTACTGACAACTAGATCATCCACTAAGACACTAAAAACTGCTCCACTCCCATTCAAACTGGTCTGCGAATGCTGGGGTTTCACCAATCATACTGGATGTACGACAGCAAAAAAGAGTAAAATAAATCAAAATAAATAAAAGGTAAATAAACAACAGTTTGTGGAGTTTACATGTAGCTCTTATCGGTTTACAAACAAGCTACCAGAGAGCAAAGGGAAGCAAGCACACCAGGGTTTTGTGTAGAACCCGACAGAGCAACAACATACCTCCTCTGCCCACAGTCCTAGACCTAAATCTACAGCCTATGGACAAGTTTTACAAGCTGCATGTATGGATCAGACACAGAGTGTGCTGACCAACTGGCAGAGGTGTGCCCCAGTATCTTCAAATTCTCTATCAGAATTGTCTGTTATCCTCACCTTCTCCAAAGCAACCAGCATTATACCACTAAGCTTGTTGACCTCGGGCTGCAGACCTCAATCTGCAGCTGGATTTTTGACTTTCTGATGACTGATGGGAAGGCCCCTGGTAGTGAGGATTAGCAGCCACATCTCCACACAGGCCCTGATCAACAGCATGCCACAGGGGTGCGTGCTCTCCCCCCTACTGTACTTGTTGTTCACATATAGCTCCAACGTCATCAGTAAGTTTGCGGACGATACAACCATCTTGAGCCTCATCACAAACAATGATAGCAGAGGTGACCAGTTAGAGCCAGGCCAACAACCTCGTAACATCGACAGTTGTGGACTTCACGATGCAGCAATAAAGGTTGACACGTGCCCCTCCACATCAGCAATGCTGAGGTGGAAAGTTTCAGCAGCTTCAAGTACGTCAGTGTACACATTACTGAGGACTTATCCTGTACCCTGTATGCAGACACTGTGGTCAAGAAAGCTCGCCAGCACTGTCACCTTAATAATTTTATACTCTTTCTTGTACTCTACTCAATGTTCTTGCACTCCACCAAGTGTGAAGTATTGCTGTTTACACTGGTCACTTTCATACATCACAGTTTGCACAAAGCAGTTTGCACATCTTCTTTCTAACAAATACCTCAAGTATCAAGCCTTTTTTTTTGCTCCTTTTATATATTTTTTTTGTATGTTTTTATTTTTATTCTAAAAATGTACATTTTTTTACTGCCGAATTTACTGGTTCTTCTAATCCATCACATTTCCTTGTACTGTTGACCCAACGTTAACATACATATGATCAATAAACAAAACTTGAACTTACCACGGACCACCTGCAAATTTTGTATTTTTTTGTTTTGTTTTTCTTTATTTGTTATTGCTATTCAGTGTTGACCAGAGGTAGATGGGTCTGAGCCTTGGTTCCTCCCAAGGTTTCTTCCTCCAGCTTCCTCCATCGCCTTTGGCTTGCTCATTAGGGGCTTGGACCCAGACTTTGTTAAGCTGCTTTGTGACAATGTCAGTTATAAAAAGCACTATATAAATAAAATTGAATTTAATTGAAAATGAATTTGTTGAGAAAAAAACACATCCCTTATCAATAACTATTTTTTAACAAAAACACATGTGCCACAACCTCCCTTTGCCAATAAAACAACACCAAATCTTCTTCTATTACAATGAATAAGACTGGAGTATACAGAGCAGAGCATCTGAGACCAGTCCTCTTTACAGAATTACTAAAAATACACATGGAAAGTAACCTGCAAGAACAATCGGTTTAAAATTATGTTTGTCAAACCTCAACCTGTTTTTAGTATCTGTAAACGTGATGGTGTTTAACCAAAATATTTCATTCAAAACAGATTGTCCCTGAGGGTTGGTTTCCAAGTGTGTCAAAATAAAACATTTATATTTATACACAATATTACTTCACCTGTTATCAATATTATTTGATAATTATGGAACATTTTATGATGCTACCCTGCCATGGAGCATTACGGCCCATTCTTAAAGTGGTGAAATGCTCCAAAACAAAGAAATGCATTGGCTATACAAGTCTCTTCTAAACTTGTTTAATTTTTTTAATCATACCATCATACACATGCATTAACCATGCCTACCATATTTATACAGTGCTTAATGTGTAAGCCTGTACTTTTGCCAGTGTTGTTTATTCAACACATATTCAGGAAACATTTTTTATGCTATGCTTTAATAGTGAATCTTTCAGCAATTATTTGAACTTAATTGCTCGATTAGGCTCCCAGCAGTCTGTCCATGCTCACTGTTAAAGAAAACCGCATTCTTATGTAGGTTAATATTTACTATGATTTTGGTCCATATACACAACATTTGTCACTGCAAAGATGTATCTATGAGATGTGTTTTCTCCTCTGTGCAAGGTAACACGTGAGTTTTCACATTTTTGTAAAGGAAAAAGTTTTGAGATCATATTTTCTCTCCGTTGTACTGTTCTCATGTCCAAAACCATGAGCAGAGTGTGTGAGCTTGTGAATCCTGAGCTGCTTTGTATTTTAAAAAAATACATATGATTATTATAAGTACACCAAAGCCTTCCATGTTATGCTGTATTACAGTCTACATTTCCATAGCATGACAAAGTATGATCTATGTACAAAAGTTAGGCACATAGGTATCCATGTAACATTGAATTAGAATCAGTTGCAACCTCTAGCCACTGAGTGGCATTGCATTGATTTAGAGGATATGCTCTAGTCCCCAACCAGCCATTCCCCCGCGCCCGACCTCCACCCTAAACGGTAACAGCCTGACAAGGGAAAGTATCGCGAATGAACGGCTGTACCGCTGTACAGAGAAACAGTGCCATCCAGTGGCTGTAAATGAAAACACAGAAAGTTGTTTGGTCTACTTAGTTGCGTGTCTGTTTATGGTTTTTTTTCTCTGTACTGCATTGAATCCTGCTGAGTTTTTTTTTTTTTAGAAAGATGTTAACTCGTTTTCCACCCCAGCCCCCCAAAACACACACACACGTTTAAATTCTACTGTGCAACACCTAAACCAACCCTTACTCATTGATAGGGATGTGTTGATATGCAGAGTTCTAGTCTGATGCTGATATTTTGCACATTTGTGGTTTCAGATGCCCATGCTGAAGTACCCATACTCACATAAACAGAGGTGCTTGAAAGTTTGTGAACCCTTTATAATTTCCTGTTTTCTGCATAAATGTGGTCAGGACCTAAAAGGACCTCAAAAAAGGAATTGTTGATATTCACCAGACTGGGAAAGGTTACAAAACCTTCTCTAAAATGTTTGCACTGCACCAGTGAACAGTCACAGAAATATGTACCAATGAAGGAAATTTGAGATGATGGTTACTCTTTCTAGGTGTGCTAGACCAACAGAGATGACTCCAAGAGCACTGTGTTTAAAAGTCTGCAAGGTCTCAAAGAAACCCAAGGTATCTTCTAAGCAACCAATATCCTCTGTCACTGTGGCTAATGTTAATATTCATGAGTCCACCATAACATGCAGAAAAGCAGTTGTGTGCATGGCAGAGTTGCAGTGAAAATAGAGCTGTAAAAATGTAAATGTAAAAAAAAAAAAGAAATAAGTACACCCAATATAAACTGCTGAATTTTCAGCATATTTCAAGAAGCAAACATTTTACCCGCAGAGCCTACAGATAAGCCAATATACCTCAGTAAAACTACAAGGAAAATACATTTTTACAAGGAAAATAAATATGCCTCCCATGCAGGTTAAATTTGTCCAATCTCTTTCTAAATATAGATGGATGCACTTTTCATAATGTTTGTACATTTTATAATGTATCATAATGTATGTATGCACTTTTCATAGTTTTTTCAGTATGTAGTTAATTAATTTATTTATTTACTTACTTTTACTTACTATTGCTTTTATCTGACACTGTTTAATCTCTCCACCATATATAATTGTGTGTATATATATGTAAATGAAGGGGATTTAAGCTTTATGAACAATAGATTCTGTCCTGTAAGAAAAAAAGTAATATAAAACTGTAGAATAAACAGGGGTGAAGAGCAAGAGGATGGAAGGGTTGAGAGAGAGACAGAGAGAATGAAGGAGAGGGAGAGGACAACTAAAGAGAAAAGAGTTGCAAGGAAGGTGGAAGCTTCTCTGACGTTGCTGACTCAGGCATACTCGAGAAAAGTGTTGATTTCCACTCCATTTCTCTGGCTGTTTTGTAATTCTAATGAAGGTAGGAAAGACTGGCAGAGGTTTCAGAGGGATGGAGGGAGAGAGAATGGGGGGCAGAGGGGGGAGGGAGAGCAGATCAGATTAAATATCGACTGACTTCAGGCTGGCCAGTGCAGACAAGCAGCAGCAAACTGACTCATCATTAGTGAGCTGTGCCAGCTTTGGTTAAAGGACAGACAAAGCCAGAGGAGGAAAGAAAGAGGGGATGGAGAGAGAGAGGAGAAAAATACAGAAGTGTAGAGAAGAATATGCAGGAACACAGTTATAAAGACAAAAGCTTAGACTGGCTTTACATGGAAAAATGTTTAGGTTGCAAGATGGGATGTCACAATTATTCAATTTGATTGGTTACTTGCTTTACACTATGCAGTCTGCGTAATATTCATTTGACCTGTCCCAAAGTTCAGACATGCAATTTTGGGTACTTGTGTGCTTGTTCATATGCTTTCGGGTCAGTGTAACTGTGAGCATGCAGATATCTATTATATCTTTGTGGGACTCGCAGTTTCAGCATTCTCACAACGTTAACATTGTTCCCTCATATTTCCATAACAGCAGCTTGGAACGGTACAAAAGAATTTAACTATGAGATGTATTACAGCAATGTGTTCCTTAATGTTTTTTTTTTATTTCATAAGGTGTTAGGTAATGCCTAGATATAGGTATTGTTTATAAATTACATAAGAAGTCATCCTTTGCACCCCTCATATAGAGTAGCTCAAAGCTGCAGCATGCAAAGAATCCCTTTAATTGGCCAAGCAGAGGTTGAGAAACAGTTACTGCAAACTTAGATTGCAAAACAAGGATTAGTTGGCAAAAGAAAGTTTTGTAATACTTGCAAAATTGAGACAAATTATATAGGATACAATTTTAAAAGTTTTATTTGAATTCCATGAACAACCAAAATGAAGGAAGAATGTTGTTTCTAATCCTTTCAGTTTGTAATGATAGGAGATCTTGGACATAAGTGCAGGTAAGACGTGGTGTTATTACAAGAGACCAGGTTCTCAAATCCAATGGGGTGTTCAAAGAGAGTTCCAAAAAGACAAGCAAAGTGCAAAATCACCGGCATACAGAAATGATGTGGGCTAACCAGAAACGTAATCCAAAAATGCAAGGGCATGGGTCAAAAATACCAAAAAGACAAGTCAGGAATATAACGCTGAGGATCGGTCTTGACAATAACGAAACTTTGCATTGAGCTATACTACTGGCAGGCTTAAGTACCCGCTCTTGATGATCCCCTGATTGCCTGCAGGTGGGAGGATTGGACCAGAGCCTAATATTTAGGCGATGCAGACCGGCTCTGTTCACCAGATGGAGCCATAGCCCTTACATCACCCCTTCCCTGATGCACGTCTCTCGGCGTGACTGGAGGCCTGCCCCTACTCCTAGGCCCAGGCCTTTACGGACAATGCTGGTGGAACTCTGCTGTCAGGTTCGGCTCAAGGATGTCAGAGGCCGGTACCCAGCATCTTTCTTCTGGCCCATACCCCTCCCAGTTGATTCTGACCCGATCCTGAACGTTATATTCCTGACTTGTCTTTTTGGTATTTTTGACCCATGCCCTTGCATTTTTGGATTATGTTTCTGGTTAGCCCATGTCATTACTGTTTGCCGGTGATTTTGAACCTTGCTTGTCTTTTTGGAACTCTCTTTGAACACCCATTTGGATTTGAGGACACAGCTGGAAAGACCGAGCAAACCCCTCCAGGCATGATTGAGTTGATGAGGGCCATCATGGAAAAAGGCAGGCTGCTCGGAGAACACCAACAAGAGATACTTCAACTCAGATCTAGTATCACTGAACTAACACAAGCCCTAGAGCACATCACACTCCGTCAAGACCAACACAGGAGCACCACGTCAGCTCAAGCAGTAGGAGGGAATTCAGTTCAGTTGTCGCCACCAAGGTCAGTAACCCATTCCACTGTCTTGTGCGAAGAGCGTTTAGTCAAGCCTGAAAAGTTTGATGGTGATCCTGAAAAATGTAGAGGCTTTGTTTTTCAATCCTCATTGTGTTTTGATTACCAATTATTTGAGTGTGACTATAGGAAAATTTCCATAGTTATTTCCTTACTCACAGGAAAGGCTTTGGAATGGGCTACTGCTACTTGGCGTGACCTCTCCCCCACCAGTTGCAACTATGAGGACTTCATCCAACAGCTAAAGTCCGTGTTCAACCACCCTCTTGGAGGTAAAGAAAGTGGGAAGAGAATACTTACCTTACGCCAAGGAAAGAAAACCGCCTTTGAGTATGCCGTTGCATTTCGTACTCTAGCCGTGATGAGCTGGGACACAGTCGAAACACAGCAAACAGAGATATCAAGGGCTAGACAAAAACATAATCCGAAAAGGCAAAAACAGGTCAAAATCCAAAAAATCCAAATAACAATCAGAATTGCTCAGAATCACAGACAAGCAAATGAGACGTTGCAACGTAGTGCGGGTCTCTGTCCCTTTTGATGCCTGTCCTGATCACCCAACATGAGTGCCACCTGGGAGGCGGCCAATCCTAATATTCCGGGGATGCCGACCGCTCACAGCCTCTAGGGGGAGCCAAAACTCCCCTTATAGTACCCCCCTCTGATGCTCGCCTCTTGAGGCGACAGAAGGCCGACCCCTGGTCTGAGGACCAGGGTGCTACGGACAGTCAGCGGTCAGCGGTCAGCTCGGGGTCCAGAACATCGGCCGCTGATCTCCAGCATCTCTCCTTGGGCCCATACCCCTCCCAGTCGATTAGGTACTCCAGGCCCCTCCTCCATCTCCGGCTATCCAAAATGGACCAGATGGTATAAGCTAGTGTACCCTCTACGTCCAAAACCAGCGAAGGAGTTTCAGTGGGTACATCACTGGCCAAGGGACCGCTCAGGACAGGCTTCAGAAGGGACACATGAAAAACAGGATGAATATGGTAAGTGGCAGGCAACAACAATTTAAAAGATACTTCATTGATTTTCTTTACATCTTGAAAAGGACCAATGTATCACAGATTCAGTTTTTTACATGATTGTTTCAATCTTATGTCTTTGGTTGACAACCAGACCCTATCCCCTGATTGATAATTGGGTGTCTCCCTTGTCTCTGTTTGCAGCTTGTTCCCTTTGTCTCTGGATGGTTTCTGTGATTGTTGTGTGGGTGGCTTCCCATACCTGCTCAGCTCTCTCAAACCAGTCGTTTACAGCAGGAACTTCTGTGATCCGTGCATTCCAGGGGAATAGGGCTGGCTGTCATCCCAAAACACACTGAAAGGGAGTTAATCCTGTAGATGCACTACGCAGTGAGTTCTGGGCATACTCCATCCATGGCAAAAACCTGGCCCATCTAGATTGTTGATTGTGACAATAACTGCGCAAGAATCTACCCAAGTCTTGATTCACCCTTTCTACCTGTCCGTTTGACTGAGGGTGGTACCCTGAAGTTAAGCTTATATTAACCCCCAGCTTCTCCATACCTGAGAGGTAAACTGCGGTCCTCTGTCTGATACAATGTCCTCTGGTAACCCAAAATACCTAAAAACTTGGTTAAACAAGACCTCAGCTAATTGAAATGCAGACGGCAGTTTAGACATTGGTATATATCGACTGGACTTTGAGAATCTATTGACAAGGACCAAAATACAAGTATTACCCTCATAAAGCAGTAAGTCTGTGATGAAGTCTACTGCCAGATGAGACCAGGTCGATGAGGCACAGGTAGTGGGTAGAGTTTTCCTGTTGGAAGTTGTCGAGGACTCTTGGATATTGCACAAGTGGAACAAGACTTGACAAATTGCTACACTTGTGCTCGAAGGCCCGGCCACCAAAATCTCTCAGACACCAGATCCAGATCGACAGTTCAGGTAATTCCTGGATGCCCTGTAGCTTGACTTGAATGAACCCACTTTAGCAATTTGTCACATACGGAGGTAGGAACATAGACTTCACCTTCAGGGAAATTCAAAGGTGCTGGTTCTGTAGTTGTTTCTCTCATAATCTCCTCTTCGATCTCCCACTGGATTAGTGCTGGAAATATATTCTCCGGAAGGATGTTCTTGGGTTCCTCCTCCACCTGCTTGGACTCATGAATTCTGGAGAGGGCATCAGCTTTAGCATTTTTGGAACCAGTACAGTAAGATATACTGAATTGAAATCTTGTAAAGAATAGAGCCCACCTTGCTTGTCTGGGGTTCAACCTTTTAGCTGATCGTAAAAACTCTAGATTCTTGTGATCAGTTAACACAACGAATGGCTCTTGAGCCCCCTCCAACCAGTGTCTCCATTCCTCTAATGCCATTTTGATGGCTAGCAGCTCTTTGTTTCCCACATCATAGTTTTATTCCACCTGAGAAAGTTGCTTTGAAAAATAGGCACGAAGGTAAAGTTTTTTGGGCTCACATTGTCACTGAGACAACACAGCACCTACTCCCACATTCGAAGCGTAGACCTCCACAATAAACTGCTTTGTCGGATCTGGGTGTTTTAAGAAGGGAGCTGTGGTGAACCTCTACTTGAGTTCTGAAAAGGCCTCCCTGGAAGTTGGGGTCCATGATAGTCTTTGCTGGCAACTTCTGGGATTCTTTAACATTGCCATCAAAGGAGCTGCAACAGAGCTAAAGTTTCGAATGAATCTCTGATAAAAGTTGGCAAAGCCCAAAAACCTTTGTAACTCTTTCACTGTGGTAGGTTCCTCCCATTCCTGTACTGTACTGACCTTGCTGGGATCCATCTTTACTCCCTTTGCGCTAATGACATAGAAAAGTAACCACCTCTCTATGAAATTCACATTTCTCAATCTTTACAAAAAGTTGGTTCTCGAACAACCTCTTTAGGACTGACCATACATGTTGAATATGACGGCTCTTATCAGGGGAGAAGATCAGGATATCGTCAATGTATGAAATAACATAGTTACCCAACATGTCACGCAAAACATCATTAATAAATGATTGGAAGACGGAAGGTGCTAAGGACAGTCCATACGGAACGACTAAATATTCATAATGTCCGTTAGTCGTTGAGATGGCCATTTTCCATTCCTGTCCCAGCCTAATTTGTAAAAGATTACAGGCACTTCTAAGGTCAAGCTTTGTGAAAATAGTGGCCCCATGTATCTGTTCCAAGGCAGATGGTACTAGCAGCAATGGGTGTAGTGAAGGGCTTAATCACTGCGTTCAGTCCCCGATAGTCAATACGTGGTCTTAATCCGCCCTCTTTCTTCTTTACAAAAAAGAAACCAGTAGATGCAGCCGATGTTGATCTCCTGATGTATCCACTGTTTAGCGCCTCCTGGATGTACTGCTCCATGGCCTGGGTATCGGTTCTATACAACAGATAAATCCTACTTCGTGGGAGAGAACAACCTGGAAGTAATTTAATGTCACAATCAGTGTCACGATTGGGAGGTAACTTAGTGGCCTTCTGTTTACTAAAAACCTCCTTGAGATCCTCATTATCTCGAGGAATTTTCACAAGGTTCTCCAGTTCTGCCCTTCCGGGACTTTCAATGCTGGTCGCTGCACAGGGAAGACTCAAGCAGCGCTTCACGCAATGTTCTGACCAGGAAATAATCTCAGCATTCGCACACGAAATGACAGGATTGTGTACTTTAAGCCATGGAAGTCCCAGTACAATCTTATGTGATGCTGAGTTTATTAAAAAAAAATGATAGTCTCCCTGTACATGGCCCCAATGTTAATCTGTATGGGCTTGGTAACTTTGTTCACCTTGCCTGACCCTAGGGGTCTACCATCTACGGTCAATATGGCTAGGGGTGACTCCAACTTTTCACATTGGATCCGTAGCTTGGTTGCAGTTTCCTCATCTATAAAATTCACGGCTGCTCCCGAATCTAGGAGTGCTGAAAAGACAGTATTATCTGACTGTTTAGGGAAACAGATGGGGACTATTACAGGCCTAGAAAATATGGAGGAAACATAGTTGCTCACCTCTTGTTGTGGCTGCTCTCTCCTGTTACTCACTGGTTTCATGGGGCATGCGGCCAACAAATGCCCATGCTCTTCACAGTATAAACGCAAAACCCCTTCTTCTTCATCTTTCCTTCTCTTGAGGGGTGAGAGCAGTTGTTCCTAATTGCATAGGTTCATCCTCCTTTTCTTGCCTGGTGGTTACGTGAAATACTCGCTTATATCCTCTTCTTTCTTTAATGAGCTCATCTAGTTTAATCGCCATTCCGATCAATGAATCCAGGGTTCTCTCCTTGTCGCAACATGCCAGTTCCCACTTAACCTCATCATTGAGACCCTCTCTAAACATTATGATTAATGCGGCCTCATCAGGCCTCACAGTCTCAATATTTAAGTCCAGGCTAAAAACATATTTGTTTAGTCAAGCCTTCTGTTAGTCCTAGATAGGGAGTA
>JBBPDA010000081.1:13176925-13187327 GCA_037974385.1 Arnoldichthys spilopterus | reverse complement strand
GATCACACCAAGATCTTTCACAGCTGCACACGATGAAACAGAATGGCCCTCCAGAGTTACTGTGAGATTGGACAGTTGGTCAGTTCTATTATGAGTACTTCTGTTTTATCAGAGTTGAGTAGTAGGAAGTTTAGAAGCATCCATTGTTTAATGTCATTTACATATGACAGGTGTGCAAGGTGGGACTAGGGCATGACTAGACACAACACGAGACTGGGAAGCACATGAAAAAAACATAACAAAACATGGACAAAAGCACACCGCTAAGGAACAGAGATGAGGTTCTAAATGGTGTGGTCCCATATTTTCCCTGTATTTTGATTCATATGTTGTGGTGATATACAGACTTACATACATTTTGGCCCTTATACTTTAAGACTTTTAAGACTTTAAGTTTCTGAAGTTTTACACTTTGACATAACTCCCTCCTCTCATATTGCCATTTTTGGCAGATCACCAGATGAAGTCCAAACTACTGCTATGCAGGCTAAAAGTCATAGTTTTTACTCCACTGCAGAACACCAAATTGCTGTGATATATGTTGAGAACTATTTTAGGAACTCCAGCCCTGATGTGACCATCTAACCACAGAGGTAATACTAGTACCAGTGTTTAGCAACTTACCAGGCATTATTTAGAGCTTGGCCTGACTTCCTCCCTGCTTTACTATTATCTCATTACTTAAATTTACCTTCTTTGTATGTGTAATGAAATACCATTTCAAAGTCAAAATCCAAAGTAAAACAAATCATCCAATAAAGAAATGCTCAGTATGTTAGACAAGGCAAGACAATATTTCGCAAAGTCTAGTGGTATTTCACATTTAAATACATAAAAATTCAGGTGAGTTTTATCTCCTCAACTCTTGGCTTCTCCAAGAGCTGGGGTGGACCTCTGGATCCAGTCTGGCACTTGGTAGTCTGCTGGAAACTCCAAACAGGCTCCCCCTCCCCTAGTGGCTCTCGACACCAAAACCTCCACAGTCTCGATCAACCCCTAGGATGTGGGCCTGGACAGTCTTGGGTGCGCCCTGTGAAAAGCAGACAAGAGAGAGGGGACAAGTACCAGCTCCAGAGAAACCCATGACTGCTCCTCTGGTCCATAACCTTCCCAGTGTATGAGATACTCCAAACTCTGTACTCAGTAATCCCTCTGCATTGAGAATCTAGGATGTCTCTCACTACATAAGTCAAGTAGGCTTTTATTGTCATTTCAACCATATACAGTTCACACAGTACACAGTGAAACAAAACAACGTTCCTCCAGGACCATGGTGCTACATGAAACACAGGACCACAAACACTACACAACTAACAACATAAAGTGCATTGTGTGCAAATATGTCCAAACATTGCAAGACAGTGCAAAGACAGACAGGTACACACAAAGACAGTGCAACAGTGACCAGTGCAGTTATGGGACTACCATGTGCGAAGTAGCATGATGTGCAAAAATACAATAATGTAAATTGTAAACAATGACACAGGGGGCAGGAAGAATGTAGCAGCATAAGTTCAATATAAGTAATAAATATAAGTTAAGGAATAGTTAAGTGTGTGTGTGTTGACAGTCCCTGAATGCTTAAGAGTCTTATTGCCTGGGGGATGAAACTATTGCACATTCTAGTAGTGAAGGCCTGAATGCTTCGAGAACAGTTTGTGTGAGGGATGTGTCGGCCAGATGAGGTTCTCTGCCAGGTGAACACCAAGGAATTTGGTGCTTTTGATTACCTCAACGCTTGAGCTGTCAATGTGTAGCGGAGAGTGGTCACTGTAAGTAAGCTGGACCATCCTCCAGGTCCAGTGAAGGAGGGGGAGTAGGACGGGCAGATGATGGGTGCATGGAGCTGTAGTGCACAGAATTCAGTAAAGATATATGAAAGGTACGGGGAATTTTATACTGTGGAGGTAAATGAAGTCGTTAAGTGACAGGGCGAATATGACGAGCAATCTTAAATGGACCATAGAAATTAGGGCTGATTTTTTACATGGCATGATTTTTTACATGGCATTTTTAACCTAAGGTCCCTTGTTGATAACCATACTCACTGACCAGGAGGCATGTGGACCTTCGTGTCTCTTCAGCCTGATTCTTAATAGCAGTCACTGCCCTACCTAGTTGGACATGCGTTTTAAACCATACTCACTCACTCTTACAGAACCAGTCATCTATGGCTTGAATCTGGTATGGTTCCCTGTCCCATTAAAAAAAATGGTGACTGGTAGCTTAAAACACACTGAAAAGGTGTGAGTCTAGATGAGGTACGGTGAAAGGAATTTTGTGCATATTCAGCCCAAGTTACATACTTAGCCCATGTACATTGAGAGGAAGAACAATACTGACGTACGAACCTCCCCACTTCCTGGTTCAGCCTCTCCACTTGACCGTTGCTCTCCGGATGATATCCTAAAGTGAGATTCACTGCCTCCCCCAGCTTCTGGAAAAGCGCTGTCCACAGGGCAGAAGTAATTTGCGGTTCTCTGTCACTGACAATTTCTTCTGGTATCCCAAATAAGCAAAAAACATGATTAAACAAAACCTCAATGAATTCCATTGCTGAGGGCAGGGCTGGTAATGATATGAGACGGCACATCTTTGAAAATCTGTCAACAATCACTGCAGTCACTGTGCATTCTTCTACAGATTAAATCTACCGCCAAATGCCTGTGTGAAATAGACAGCTGGATGCACGCAGGACAGGACAGAAAAAGTCATTATCACCAACAACATTATCACTTACACTAGACCGCCAGACTTTCTGAGCTATCAATTTAAGGGTTTTTGTCACCCTGGGATGTCCAGTGCACAAAGTGGTGTGGGCCCACTGCATCAGTTGTGGTCTAAATTGTGCAGGGACAAAAATGTTTTCCTGAGGAGTTTCTGCTGCAGGGTTGTTGAACGTATTTGCTTGTTCAATCAGATCTATGATCTCCCATTGGACGGGCATTACAAAACAGTCAGGGGAGAGAATATGATTAGGTGCAGATTTCTTGACAGGGCCTTTTTATTCTGGGACCCCGGGCAGTTATGCCCTATGAATGAGAAACAGATGAAAAGCAATGCCCACCTCACTTCTTGCATTTAGTCTCTTAGCCTCTTTGAGGTATTCAAGATTCTTGTAGTCAGTATATACAATAAATGGGATTCTCGCTCCCTCTAACCAATGTCTGCACTCTGTAAGGGCCAACTTAATTACCAGTAGTTCTTTGTTACTCACATCTTCTAGATGCATTTTGCAGGTTTAAGTTTGTCAGAATAGAGAGCCCCGAAACGAATGAGTCAATCAGGAGGCCCAGTCAAAGGATCAGACAAGGAGTGAAGTCTTATTGCAAGCAGGCAAGTGTTCTAAAACAGGAAAGCAATGCCTAGTAACCCATTATAGCAGAGCAGCTTACCAGAGCCACTAATGCTCATGCTATCAATTATGTATCCGGCTCAACAAAGACAGAATAAACTGATGTAAAGTTCAACAAGAATTGAATGAGAGAGAACAGAGTGCTTTTATGATTGAACCCCAGCTGGAGCCCTGCAGTAACAGTGAGGGGCAAGGATGATCGTAGCAATCATTAGTCTCAGCACAATAACCCTAATATACCCTCCTCACTGAACCTTCTTTACTAAGAGAAGCTGAACTGCACCACAGTGCTGAATAATCTAACAGCTCATTTAAAAATCTAACTCCACCCCAAGAACGGGAAACAAAGACTAATGTACATGGCCACACGCTTCTCAAGGACAAGCTCCAGCAGAACTGTAATACCAACAATTATATGATGTCAACTGGGGAAGATAACAACAAACAGCAGCCACAAAACTCTGGGCCTGAATCTCATCCTCATGAAAAAAGCTGTGATTTCCTCCAATCACCACCCACTCCACTTTTTAATCCTCCCCAGTGCCCTATTTATAAATACCATATCTAGGTTACCAAGTATAATGGCAGAAACTGACAATCTTTAAAATTCTTAGACCCTTTGACTCTGTGGCACCTGTTAAGATCCAAACCATTTCAGGGAATCGGAATGCTCCAGGGTAATACTTAGTAACAAATCATAGTTAAGAATGTAGAAACAAAGTTTAAATTGAGAATAACTAAGCTGCAGATTAACAGTGACATTTTCAAGGAAAGACTCAGCACTTACAACTCTAAACTAAGCAAGGCTAGATAACCTTACTTCATCAATAACGCTCAAATTATTTGTCACTGTAGATAGACTAGCCCCAATGCACTTACCTTCTAAGTTCGTTTCCACTGTAAAATGTAATGTGTTTGCATATTTCTTCTTTAGCAAACTAATATATACACTACTGTAAGAAAGGTAAGAGTGCCTGTGCATGCAAGGGACTGTGGGTGTAAGCAACAAGAGAGAGGGACACATAAATTGAGGAGTAGTGTTAGTGAACTCATTCAGTTATGTTTTTTAATGCAACTTGGCCAGCAGTGTTATGCCATTTCCTGTTTTATATGTGTCACTGACAGTTGTAAGTATTGAATTACATTCAGTGTCTTTATTATTCCTGTATATTTATTGGGCAACGCTAGATGAGCTTATTCATCTGCTAGTAATGGCAGTTGGCTAAATATCTGTTTATGTTGTTGGCTGACTATTCATGGTTATACGCTAATCAGTTGAAAAATGTACTCCTGTTTGAGTGTTGGCATATTATTTCAGAATTATATACATCCTTCTATGTGTACCTTATGCCAAATATACCAGTTAAAGTGTTTGTAATACAGTATGTGTTAATTAGTATGCGTCCTGGAACATAGAGCATAGCACAGCTGTAATGTCTCCCTTATTTGTTTTCAGAAACATACACTCACTAGCCACTTTATTAGGTACACCTTGCTAGTACCAGGTTGGACCCCTTTTGCTTTCAGAAGTGATTTAATTCTTCATGCCACAGATTCAACAAGATATTGAAAACATTCCTGAGAGATTTTGGTCCATGTTGACAAGATAGCATCATGTTTGAGATGATGTGAGCTTTGTGACATAGTCTTTTATCCTGCTGGAAATAGCCATCATAAGATGGGTACACTGTGGCCATAAAAGGATGTAAATGGTCAGCAACAATACTCAGGTAGGCTGTGGTATTTAAACAATGCACAAGTGGTATAAAGGGGCCTAAAGTGTGCCAAAAAACATCCCTCACACCATTACACCACCAACAGCAGCTTGAACTGTTGACACAAGGCAGGATAGATCCATGCTTTCATGTTGTTTATGACAAATTCTAACTCTACCATCTGAATATTGCAACTGAAATTGAAATTTATAAGACCAGAGCAACATTTTTCCAATCTTGTTCAATTTTGGTGAGCCTGTGCAAATTGTAGACTTTGTCTTGGAATTGTGGCACCTGGTGTGTTCTTCTACTGCTGTAGCCCATCTGCTTCAAGGTTTGACGTGTTTTGTGTTTAGAGATAGTATTCTGCATGCCTTGGTTGTAACAAGCTTTTTGAGCTACTGCTCTTTTCTATCATCTGGAACCAGTCTGCTCATTCTTCTTTGACTTCTGACATCAACAAACTTTTTTTCGTCCACACAACCGCTGCTCACCAGATATTTTCTTTTTCTGATAATTCTATGTGAACCCTAAAGATGGTTGTGTGTGAAAATCCCAGTAGATCTGCAGTTTCTGAAATACTCAGACCAGCCCTTCTGGCACCAGCAATCACGCCACGTTCAAAGTCTCCTAAATCCCCTTTCTTCCCCATACTGATGCTCGGTTTGAATTTCAGCAACTTGTCTTCACCACGTCTGGCGCCCTGGCGAGAAGTCTTTTTTCTCCTGTTAATATAGCAAAATGTATTTGCACACACCCCTAAATCTTAGATGTGCCTTGTGATTTGTCACATAATCAAAATAGAAAATGACAAATTCATCATTGTAAACACGTTCAATTACACAAAGTGCACCACGATAAAAGGTGACCTCTGCATTTAACCCCTCACACATCGAGCAGTGGGCAGCTTTAAAAAGTGCAGAGTAGGGGGATGGTGCCTTGTTCAAGGGTACCTCAGTGGCATCCGGGACAGGACTTGAACTTGCAACCTTCTGTTTACAAAGGCAACTTCTTAACCACTAGGCCACCACTGCCCATGTGTTCAGTGTTTTGTCTTAATGCTCCTGCAAGTTTTGCTGGGCTTGAAACCAGTTAAAGGTGAGATCATAATTTTTTTATTACCTACTTTCACAGCTCCTCTGTTAAAACAGATTGGCATTAAAGTATGCATTGAATGTTGCTAACTTCAGACTAAATGCCTGTATTTGACCTTCATGAGTCACTTAAAGTAGTTTGAATAGTACAAAAGTCACATTTCAAATACATAAATAAATTCACTAAAATAACCTTATTTTGTAATTTGTGTAATTCCACTTTAAATTGCTTAGTATTAGAGTCTTAATATAATCATCAGATCTCCCTGCACTTTCTCTGCAAACAATAGTACAAAAAATCTTTGTTCTATACTGCATATGTAATACTATCAGTATCCTACTGCTAGGCAATTACTAGTGAACACTTTTATGTTTCTGCTACTTCAGATTTGCTACGGTTTATGTTTTAATTCTGTATTATTTATTTTAGGTCTATTACATTTTCACGCAGTTTAGTAAATTTTGAGTACATGCATTAGTGTTCTTTATAATCAAGTGTTCTTGCTATGGTAAAAATAAATATATACAGAAATAAAAACAATTATATTTATATTTTCATGACATATTAACAAATCAAAACTTCATTGAGTTTATTAGTTAAAATATCAGTTCACTTGTGCAATGGCAGTTTTAACAATGGCTTTGTTTGAAAAGAGGCCTGTAATGACAGTCACAAAATACTCAGCTGAATGGTGTCCATTAGTTAGACAACATGTTATGTGCTAGAAATGCATAGTGTGATGCAAGGGAGTTTAAAAAATATATGAATTGTCCTCCATAATACTTTCTTAAAGGCCATGATATATTTGTAAAAGTACCACTTTTAGAAATTACTTTTAGATTATAATTATTTTTTAAGCTGCTGCCCACTTAAACGCCAACCAACCATGAACTCAGACGGCAATTTACAGCCTCACTGGAACACATTTTGTCACATTACAAGTTAAACTGGAAATTCTTTTGCTTAGAAAAATAGTTTCCCTTCATATGCCTCCACTAAATAAGACTTTAACTTATTTTTGTTGGCAATGACTGACTAATACATGTGTAAATGTCTACTTATGTTATCATATACAAATATTTATATAAAATTTTTTACAACACAAATTGCACCATTTTCCCTGTACAGAGCAGTGTGAACTTCACATTGAATGAATCACAATTCAGCAAACAATGATGTTGACTGGGTAATTAAAGTAAAGAAATGAATAAATTAAACATTCATCAACTTAAAGGCATTCGGCAATTTGGCAATTTCCATATCAAAGATAAAGCTTATGTTCAGTATCAATACCCATGAAAACAAAAACTGCTATTGACCAGATTTATTTACAGACAGCTAAAATCTCTGACAGATCCATGCTCCACTTACAACCTGAATTTGTCTTTTAAAGTGCATGCAATAGTACTAGTAAGGAGTCTGACAGAATTGATTCATTGTAATAAATTCACACCCTGATAAAACTAATCCGAATTAATTTAGGATACTGAACAATATATAAATTATCATTTAGGTATTTTCCTTTTTGAAAAGAGGTGTGTTCTACCACAATAGGAAAGTTATTGAATGCTCAATATAGTCACTATATTTTAAAATCAGACACTGTTTCAAAACCTGCTTTTGCATACAGATTTCTTTAACAGTATTCACATTCGTCGTGATAAACAAAGACAAAACAGCTAATAGCCACGGTGAAGACGGAGGACACGTTCTACAATCACAATGTCCTTTGATAATACCAAAGGCATTTTTGCACAATATATTCACTTTACATGTTGGGTTTATACTTAAACATATCAAAGTGCTTACTTGTACTAAAATATCCTGAATAACTGATTTAATACCAAAAGTGGGTCGATGGCATGAAGAAAAGGTCAGTTCTTCTAAACTGATCCCTTTTGATTTCTGCGTTTCTTTAAGTCACTCACATTGTTAGCTGGTTACTTTCTTAATTTCAGAGAGCTTTTCCAGCCAATACAAATGAAAATATTTCAAGCCTGATCCAGCATGGTCACTGTAAAGGTGATCTTGGTAAATCCAACAGTCAGGGACAGTACAGGCACAATGTGTCCACAGACATCAGCACTGAACGGTCATGTTAACCTCGGTTCGATCATCTGTCGTTTTCCTTGGGAAAATCAAATGAGGCCAAGCTTCCGAATCCTAGTCGGGTACTCTCCACATCAAACATCTCCAACTCCCGCTCTTGCCTTTCAAATAAATGCTTGATTTTTTCTGTTCGGTCTTTCTGGAGTGAAGCCAACTCCTCTTCAATCTGCAATCAAAAGTTTTTTTTGGTTTTTTTTTAATGAAACTTTTGTTAGATATAATAGCAATAGATTTACTCTATGAGAAAGCTATTACGCTAGATACTGGATCATTGCTGTAAGGACTTGATTGTATTCAGGCATATGAGCATTAGTGAGGTCAGGAACTAATTTTGGATGATTGGTTGTTAGTTATAAATGCTGTTGGGTTTTGTACTCCTTTAGCAATCACTTAGCATTTGGCATACTGACCTTAGGCTCCTGGGCTTTTCTATGGCAATTGTACAGGCTGTGTGTGAACACCCTCCCACCCCCCACCACACACACACACACACACACACACACACACACTGCAGTGAACCAACAAGTATATTTTAATATTTTATTGTAGGCTATGCTATACTACGTAATAAATACCGCTATTATTTACTAAGTTTTAAACTGAACCTACGCAAATTAGCACTAAACGTTTAACAACCAGCCTCACTTTCTGTTCCAAGTGAGCCCTGCGCAGGGACACCTTCTGCTCCAACTTCTGTACCTCCCGCTCGTGCTGAGCCTCAGTCTGGGCTTTCGTCTTGCTTTGGTAGGCATCCAGAAGCTCCATCTCTTGCTGCAATTGTCGCTTCAAGGCCTGGCACTCTGCCTCCTGCTCAGCATCTAGACGTAGCTGAGAGGAGACCACACAGTGATTATTAAGTACAATGCATCTCCTAAGCTGAAAGGATACCAGCATTTTTAGGACCATGACTCAGTGGTGTAAAACATATTGTGGTTGCTGACAGCTCTGGTGTATGATAAACACCAGTTACATGTTTATGGCCTTAACCACTGCACCACTGAATCCTCTTCATCTTTATGTAAAAGAGTGTGAGTCTCTTACCGACTGTGAGGCCATCATTTCGTTAATGCTCTGTTCATACTGTTCTGCCAGCACTGCAAGTTTGCGGGTCTGCTCTTCTTTCAGAGATTTCAGCAGGGCTTTGTGGTCACTCTTTGGGGAGACCTCAAGTTGATGGTTCTTCAGAGCTTTATACTGCTTATTCTGAACTTTACAGGTGTCCTGGAATTGCTTTTTGATCTGCATCTCCAATGCCTGTTTTTGTGTCAAATACATACAATAAACAACATGAAAACATAGACATTTCTTGTTGCCTAGTAGGAATTAGAAAAATCATATTCAAAAATAGGGCTGCTGCACAATTATAAAATCAAGCTTTGAAGATATGTGAGTGTCTTTTCAGTGTTCTTTAGTAAAAAGCTCATCATCCATAAGTTACTGATGACAGGACCAATTTTTAGCTGGATGTTTTTGTAGGGCAGACTATTCTGATTTTGTCTAAGTACACAATAACTTCTTATTTTTTTTCTTTTAATTTAAACTTTATTTAACCATACTAAGAATAACCTTGTTATTTACAGTGACAGCCTGGCAGTAGGCAGCATTTTACAGTCTCCCATTTCTGGAAAAATTGAAGCATTTTGTATGTCAAAACAAGAATGTGTAATTTGTGAATTCATTTGAATCTTTTTTTTTACTGAAAATGTTTTACTAAATTATGTCTATGTCTATATTATCAATGACCAACTTGTTTAATGTGCTGGAGACAGTACTGTAAATGAGTTCAGGAAATTCAGAAAAATGTCAGTCCACGTAGGGCAAGGATGGAAAGCACTGCTAAAGTGTTTGGCCTCTGAGCCCTCAGATGATACTGTCTGAGAAACCATTATCGTACTGTGATGTAGACACATGGGCTCAGGAGTACCATTTTCACTTAACCCAGTTAGTTCTACATCAAGAAATGCAACCTAAAACTGTTTAACCCAAAGAGAAAGCTATTAATCTGCACTGTCCCTCACACCTTGGGTAGACTTTCTATGGTTTTACAACACTACATTTACATTTACATTTATTCATTTGGCTGACACTTTTATCCAAAGCGACTTCCAGGACAGAGGAAACAATCAAG
>JBBPDA010000081.1:13112854-13133049 GCA_037974385.1 Arnoldichthys spilopterus | reverse complement strand
ATTAAAAACAATAAAAGGCTTGAAGTACTTCAGTTGTGTGTAATGGATCTAAAATATATGAAAGTCTAATGTTTATCTGTACATTAAAGAAAATAATTAACTTTATCACAATATGCAAATTTTTTGAGAAGGACCTGTATATGTTTTTCTATAAAATCACCTACTATATTTTTAAATTATCATTTTCAAGATAGCGTCATGAATCTCAAGAGTTCCCCAGCTGCACACTGAAAATCATGTGTGCAATTGAGTCATTCCACCCCAAATCACCTAATGCTAAAATCTGGATCACTATGCATTGCAAGAACAAGGAAAAGCTGACTACCTACCGAATGACTGCCATACCATAAACATAACTTTTTTTGTCAGGTTACAAGACAACAGATTTGAACTAAAATCACTTTTAGTTAGTGGTGTTAATGTTGTGGGTGATCAGTGTATAAGTGATTAAATATAGCATGAAAAATCTGAAACTAATAATATCTAATAACTCCTAATTACAGGTGCATGATAACCCCATCATGATTAAATACGTTTTATACACTATACACAAATAGTACAATTGTAAACTGTAAACAACATGAATAGCATTTATTATGCTCTTCAAAAGCTGTATCCTTTTTCTGAAAGCTTTTCTGTACTTGTACTTATGTTGGGGAACCTAATCTGCACATAACCTCTTGATAAAAAATTACAAAGATAGTACCATCACCATCTAGTTCCAAACTTAACCTTAACCCACTATCTACCATGAAACCATGATGCAATGTGCTTGCCTAAAACAAGCTGCCTCTCCTGATCTTACCTAATTTCTCTATGTGAGATTTCGGACTCAGGATCTGGAGCAGCAAGCGCAGGACACTCCAGATCCGGAGGTCCAGTCAATCACACAGATCACCCCTACCTGAATATTGTCTACTTAAGCAGTTAGTTCTCTTCCTGTTTTGCAAAGTATTGTTTTGCCCTGCAAATTCTACTGAACATTCTCTCTTTTTTTCTGTCTCATTGTTTTTTGATTTTTGCCTGGCTTTTGATGTTTTGGATTTTGGATTTCCAATCAAACTCTGACTGCTGCATTTGAGCCTCTGACCTGTTTCATCACACTCTAGTTCTGCTGCTGGTCTTATTGATGCCAAAGAAAACAAAGAAATAATTTAAAAAAAATTCTCAAAAAAGATAAAAAAGATACAATGAAAAAACTGATGAATAGGTTATTTTGGAAATTCATGGTTTTCCATTTACAGTTTCATTTACAAAATGTTTAAAAATGGTTACAATTTTTAATTTTTAAATATTAATCAGACATGCCTGTTATTCATTAAACAATTTTAGGATATAAGAAATGAAATAGATAATATAATTATTTTAGTTTGCTGTAATGTTTAAAAAATGACATCAGGGAAATCACCAAACTGCGATGGACACTGGCAAATACTAATACTAATAAAAAATAAATGTAATTTTTCTCATTTAAATATTTTAAATATGCTCCTTTATTAATATCCACAAAACATCTGTCAACTAAGCTACTAAAAAAAATTTCCCCTGGGACTCAAAAACCAGCACTATGTGACACACCATTGTGGGTCCTCTCATTTTTTTTTAAATTTTTGATCTAAAATGGCACATTGTCAATGAGCAGATTAATTACCCATTAATTAAAATAAATTTATTGTGATTTTTAAATTGAATTCCTCCTTAAAATAAAATGTTACTGATGGTTAATGATATGTCCAGTCAACTAAATTACTTGTCAACTAAGTTACACCTCAGTTTGTCAAGTTAAAATAATAAAATACTGCCTCTTAGATCCTTTGAAGTATGCTGTACATGTGCACAGGTTGGTGCTCTGAATGACATCTCTTAAAAATTTTCAAATTACTAGTACGGTGGGGGTTTTTTTAATGAAAAATATTCTGATCCTTAAAAACACTTGTAATCAAACCACTTATATATACGTATTTAAAAAATGATAATTAAAAAATATAATAATAAAGTAAATTTTGTCTTACATTCAAGATTCAAATGATCGGCACAGTCTGCCTCACTGCCTCCGACTGCATCGTTGTCTTCTTGGTTGATTTCTACTATTCGTTGTCTTGCACTTTCAAAGACTGACTTGAGGACAATGGAATCTTCAAAGATCTGAGAGAGAGGTTAAATATTACATGTATTGAGCAAGGTTCATCTCTGTGTACCATTTAAACGATTAAACTATTAATATAGCTTTTGCTGTTACAGCTGTTTAGTAAATGTATATTATTGTAAATGATCTTAACAGACAACAGTTGTGTGGTGGGGGAGTAATATTGAATTTGCTTGTGTACTAGCTAATGTTACTTAATGTTAGCATGTAAACGTACTGTATTTCCTGGACTATAGTAACATTTACATTTATCATGCTTCATTTCTGGCATACTGCTATATCATGAATATTCTAAAAAATCTTTCATGGTAAATGTGACAAAATGTGATCCGGGTATAGGTACTTGAGGCACACCTGAGATCCTTCTAGGTTATAAGTCTGAGCATTGTGGCACATCTGTATTATGTCTTTCTCCAAGTCTGCAATGCACCTGTACTTATGGTTGCGTACTCTTTCCTACACAAATAAAAGACACATTAGAAACTTTTCAATAACAAATGTGGCTAAAATGCAGTGTAAGCAATTTAAAAAGTTTTTGGTGCAAAAAATTGTTTGTTCAGTTACAGATTAAAAAAGAAAACTACTTTCTCAAACAGACAAATTTATGTGGTGCCATGTGGTTACAAGCAAAATTAGCAAGAAAATATGATTACACTTCTATTGATTGAAGTTTCTCAGCTGTGGGCAACTGAACATAAATGAAAAGAACGTGAACAATGAGGATAAAGAAGAATTGACATAGAACCCCAAATCAGAAAAAGTTGGGATGGTATGGAAAACGCAAATAAAAAGAATATTTCTAAATTTACTTTGACTTGTATTTCATTGGGGACAATATTAACACAAAATATGTCATGTTTTGTCTGATTAACTTCATTTCATTTGTAAATATACATCCTTTCCTGTCATTCAGACCTGCAACACATTGCAAAAAAGTTGGGACAGTAAAGCATTTGCCACTTTGTAATGTTGCCATTCCTTTTCACAACACTGAAAGGACATTTAGGGACTGAAGACACCAAGTGATTAAGTGTTTCAGGTGTAATTTTGTCCCATTCTTCATGCAAACAAGTCTTAAGGTGGGCAGCAGTACAGGGTCTTTGTTGTCGCATTTTGCATTATTAATGGTGCTATCACAGAAGTGCAAGTTACCTTGCCAAGGGCACTGACACAACCCCGTACCATGACAGACCCTGGCCTTTGGACTTGTTGCTGGTAACAGTCTGGATGATACTTTTCTTCTTTGGTCCGGAGCACATGGATGGATGCTGCTTTTGTACCAAATCATAATTACAGTCACCTGTTAACATCAACTGTTTCACATCATTATTTAACCAATTTACCTCATTACTAGCCCTATTGCTCATGTCCCAACGTTTTTGGAATGTGCTGCTGAATGAAAGGAAAGGATGTATATTTACAAATGAAACGAAGTTGACCAGACAAGACATGACATATTTTGTGTTCATATTGTCTGCAATGAAATACAAGTCAAAGTAAATTTAGAAATCACCACTTTCTTTTTTTATTTGTGTTTTCCATACCATCCCAACTTTTTGTAGGGGTTGTAGATTAATAGAGAAATTAATGGTCTGAGAATGGCATGCAAAAGTACATGGCCACAGCGAGAATCAGGAGAATAAGAAACATGACTACAAAGCTTCAGTTTACCCTGATCCTTCGGAAGTCCACAGGCTTACGAATAAGCTCATAGTATTCTGGTACCTCTTTCCTAGAGGGCAGTTGAACAAACCCTTTACTGATCTGCCGACCCAACCTGTCAGACAGTAATAAATTAAAAACTTTAAAAAAGAAAACATTGTTTTTCTATTAATAGCTCAGTATATTGTTAAGTCTCTTTGCACCGCTTAGATTTTCTTTAAAGAAGCATTTCTATAAATAAGATGTAAAGAAATGTAAGTTTTAAAAAACTCACAAATGTAAAAATGTCTACATAGCATTTAAAGTTTATTTATTAAAACTAAAAGAATCTTTATTTTCAAGAGTGTATGGTCCTACTTGGCCTCCAGGGTCTTTAAGAACATATTTTGAATTGCTTACGTGTCTTTGTAGTTCATGACCATGTCAACAAGGGTGTTCATTTGCTTGGTAAGTTTCGGGGGGTTTGGTGGTAGCTTTTCAGCTGGAGGCCGGCCTCGTCGCTTTTTGACCTTTTCAACGACCTCCTGCCCAGTCTCAGAGGCCTGGTTGCCCTGGTGATCACTTTTTCGCTTCTTCAAACTACTTTCCTCCTCCATATCTTCAGACACTCCGTTTTGGATGGCCTGAGACTGCACAGAAAATAATCCAAGGGATTCATAAAAAACGATAAAGGATTTGCAGTAATTGGGATTAGAAAGGATTGAAATGTAAATGTGGATAAGTTGAAGTTCATGATGATTTAAAATGAATAATTTGGAATTAAGCATATAGCACTTTGAGTGAATAATAGGCCGTCTGCATTTTGCAAACCTATGTCTGCAGGAAAACTGATCTGCAGTTCAGCTGAAATGAATTATTATTAGGATGAAACCAATTTCTCTGCATTAATGGAATCAATGTCAGTGGTTTGCAGTAGTGAACAATAATACTAGCTAGAATGTGATGGTTTTCCTGTTTTGAAGCCAGGTTGTTAGGCAAAATTACATGACTCTTTAAAATGTAAGTATTGCTTTTCAGTTGTCTTCATAAGGATGTTTTACAGGTCTTGAATTCTTGTTGGATATTCAGAAGAAGTATTCAGATACTCATTATCAGTACACTTAGACAATATAATGTTGTAATTAATTAATCATAATTATGTTGGTTCCTTCAAAAATGTTCCAATTTTTGATTAGTAACAAATAGTTTTACACATTTATACATCCTTATAAAACAGATGTCTAAAGATGAGACTGATTGAACTTTTGCTTATTTAGAGACCAGCAATGATAACAAAAAAAGTTCAAGGCATTATTTTTCATCTCTGTTTAGAAATGTTTTCATAGTCAGTTTGGTGATATTCAAGTTAATTTATGATATTAGGCTGTAAATGTAGTCATTGTGTTTATACACTAACACACACACATCTTAGGATTGACTATTGACCATTGACCATTGATATTAGGATCAGGACAGCTAGGTCCAGTCACAAATGTGGTTACACTTGTCTGTCAGATGTGTATATGGACATCCAAAAATGGGATGCCAAGTGTAGACATGCTTAAGTTCTTAAAAACCCAATATGATGTCCATTCTTAAGAAATTTAAATGATAAAATGTTTTGTTAAAACCAATAAATACACCTTTAAAAATGGTCAGGATTCCAAATGATTTGCATTTAGTTGCCTTTAGCCTAGAATTGCCTTTAGTTCTAAAGGGTTAACATAGCTTAAGACATAGCTTCTGAATACTAAATAAAGAAATCAACACCAAAATATTGAACAAACACTCAAATATTCAGGCCAGCTTCAACTCTAAGTGCATCAAAGTGCTATTGGCTGATTTCTACTGTCCATGCATCTTTATATTAAATTCCATGGCTTTAAGAGTCTAGTTAAACCAGAATCTAGTTAACTATTGCTATTCTACCTATTGTTGTCTTATAATATGCCTGCTGTGATGGCTTTAAAATCATACATTTTTCATCATCTTACTGTTATTTGGTTTTATTTTTATTACAATGCCTATTGAATTCACGGTGGGTGTGATTAAATATATTATATTTATATAAATGCTAAATAAAAGGAACTAGACATTAGACATTAACTGAAGATATCCAGAAAAAAGGAAATTAAATGCTTGTGAACCACTTACAGCTGCAGCCACAAATTGTTTTTGGTCATCAGTGACTTGACTTCTTTGACAAATCAAGTTCCATTACCAAAGAACAATTAGAAGAATTATTCAGATAACATACATATTGTCAGGAGGGTGCCCTAGCCCCGCCCCCACAGCTGAGCCGAAGCTCGGGCTCTTACCAAGGGTTTAAAGGGCTGTCGTGGGCATCCCTCCTTGTCGGTCTTAGTTTGTACCTTGTGTCACTGTAGTGGTCTTATGTTTGTTTGTGTCTTTTGAGTTGAGTTTTGTCCAATAAACCCCTTTATTCACGTCCATCCTGCCTGCATTTGAACACCCATAGATCATTACAGAAAGACCGACCACACGATGGCAGCAGCGGCAGGACGCTTCTACAATCTGGGCGTGAGTATGGTGGCCAGTTGGCTTAGCCATGGGGGCGAGCATGCCAGAGGTCAGTTAAAGCTGGCTCAGGGCCTCACCAGCGACGGGAGGCTGGGGGGGCTGATTTCAATCGCACACACCCTGCTGGGTCTTGAGCATTCCCTCCAGGTGGAGGAAATTCCTGGGGGGGAGAGAGGGACACCAAATCCACTAGGGAGAGCGGACCGGAGTTGGGCCTCTGCTCCCAGGGGCACTCGACGCAGGGGCTACCCCGGATGAGCACATCGGAGGGAGAAAGGGTTAATCCCCCCTCCGAGGCTGTTGGCGGGTCCTCCACCATGCCCGGGCGCAGAAAGTGTGAGAGGGGGCATGGCGAGGGGACCGCCGACGGTGACTCGTCCGGGAAGGTCCCAAGCGGTGGGTGCCCAGCTCAGTGTACCGGCGGGATCGCCCCTGCTCGCAGCCTGCTCACCCTGGCTGCTCGAGCTCACGGTGAGTCAGTCGCAGAGCCAGAAAGCGCCGTGGAGACCTCCTTGGAAACCGCGCCTCGAAGGGCGTTCTTGACCCAGGAAGTCTCCACACAAACAGGAGGAGCTCCGAGGGGTAAGCGCAGCATAGCTGTGCAGGCGTCAGTGAGGCTGCAGCCTAAAGATCGGGGCTGCAGTTCCGGGCCCGCTGACGACGCCACTGCCGCCCTCGGAGACCTCCACAACCACGCTGGTCCGTAGCATTGAGAGGGGGAAAGTGTTGGGCAACCCCGCCACTTCCGGGGAGTTAGCGGGCGAGGCTAGCTCCAGCGCGGGGGCAGCCAAATCCAGGCCATGAGCCGCGAGGACAGGTGAGTGTCTGCACGGTGCCGAGGGAGCTGCAGCGAGCCGCTGCCTGCCTGCCACTGTCGGCAAAGGGCTGGAGAAGTCGCCACGGGCAGCCCTTCTCATGGAGCCGCCGTGCGCCACCGTCTGCGCGGGGCTGGGAGAACCGGGTCCAGCCTGCACGCCACTGGGAGAACTGGGTCCAGCCTGCACGCCGCTGGGACACCCGGATCCAGCCTGGGTTCCACAGGTTCCACAGCCCGGACCGTCACCATTTGTGTGTACACGGACATTATGAGCACTAATGTGGACTTTGTGTCTACCCCGAGCTCTATTTCACCGCTTGTGGGATAATGTGTTGGGTGGGTGTTTGTTTAGTTAAGTTCACTATCGGTGTCTGTGTAGGTCCTCTGTCCCGCCCAGGTCACTGTAGTGGTCTTATGTTTGTATGTGTCTTTTGAGTTGAGTTTTGTCCAATAAAACCCTTTATTCATGTCCGTCCTGCCTGCATTTGCTGCCAGAACACCCGTAGATCATTACACATATATTTTGGCAAATGTAATAAAAGGAGGTAATGAAAAATGTATACAGAATTTTACTTGATTTAAATATGTCAAATTTACATGAATAAAATATATAACATAGTGATAAATAATGATACTGGGATAGTATTGGTATGTGCAGATTATTAATTTTAAAAAAATACTGGCTTTGGACAGATGTTTAAATGTTGTTGATATTTCAGACTAATATTTCTTGATTTAGTTTTCACATCGATACACAGCCTTAATGTTAACATAGTTTTAATCATGGCAGTAATCATGCAGATATTACATTTACAATTATTTATTTGGCTGAAGCTTTTATTCAAAGCGACTTCCAAGACACAGGAACAAGCAAGCTTTAGAGTTGCACAGGGCAACACTGAAGTGAATGCTACAAAGTCCAACACATTTCTCTTAGTCATGAAATACAGATGGCAGAAATTAGTAAAATATTTCAGTATAATAAGACAGTGGCCCTTCAGAAACTTGTTCGAAGACCGAACAAAATATTAGATGTTGTACAACTTAACCAAAATAAACTTGCAAATTTGATTTCTGATATATCATTCAATGAATATACAGCCATTTGAAAATAGATGAATGAGGATTAAAGCCTCAGCTTGGCTTAACATGCTTCAACAAGCAGCCTTAAAAGGCCCCCAAACCCTTCAATATGAGTAACTACTTTCACTTTCAGTTAATATTTGATACACCAGCAGTTCCTGATATCCTGCAGGCTTCAAACTATCTCTCACTAAGGTGTGTTCAAAGAAAACTTCAGCGTTTGATCTCTTATTTGGTGCATTTGCAAATGAGTACAATGGAAAATCATTTTGTCACCTTCCAGCAGTGGTGACCTAGTAGTTAGGATCTTGGTGGTTAGGAAGGATGCCTGATTGTACATGTTTAACCAAGTGTTTTCAGTCTTCAGATAGTTCAACATGTGAGCCCGTTTTGTTGAAATAAAAACCTGCCAGCACACTGGCCCTTTGTGGATAAGACTAGACACTCCTGGTATAGGACAATTTGGTGAAAATTTAAGGTCTCACAATTTTCCACCCAGATATTAATGATAAGCCTAGGCATGTCCAAAATGTGCTTCTTTCATTTACTGCTGGAGCTAACATTGCTATCAAACACTAGAAGACAATAGTCCCAAATTGTCTCCAAAAAACTATTTTTAAGGTAACTTTTAATGTGGCTAGGAACATAGTATAACTGATTGTGAGCTATAAAAAATGTTCAAAGCTTCAGCACTGCTATAAGCAGCCTTTTCACACTACACTAAGTGTGGCACTCACAAAGCAGTTGTAAGGAAGACTGATCTTGGATATTTATGATTACTGTTTTCACTAAAAACAGATCAGCACTCCTGCTCTTGAAGTGGTTTGTGGATACAGACCCTGTTGTCTAAAAGGGTGCCCACAGCATTTAGCGAAAGTTTTGTTCATTTTTATAGCTCATACTGTGTCCTCATCATCCAAAAATCTGTAGCACCTGAATAGCTTCATGTTGTTTGAGCAGGTTAAGGGAAGTTTGGGGGAAGTTTTTTAATGAAAATTATTTGGTTGACTATTGACTTCTAATGTTAGATAGCAATGCTTATCTCTAAGCCCCAGTTCTAACTATTTAGCAAAATATGGACTTCAAACATGTCTTCTCTGATTAGACCCATTTGGGGTACATGAAAATTATCTAAATCTTTTCCAACAATAACCATCCTTTAAGTACAGAGACATTGTGACTATTAGCCATATGCTACAGATGTGGTGGAAAGTTCAAAATGATGGAGTATTCCTTTAAGATGCTATCTGTATTTCATAGTAGGCAGCCAGGTAGAGCAGGCATTACTGGAATGCTGCTAACATCTTTAGAATATCTGAAACAATGGCACTGTGGGATTAGGTAAGTGTTTCTTTAGGTTATTAGCTGTGACCCCAACACTTTCTCTTATTGGGTAGCAGTGTGTTATGCCTGCCATGTTTTCATGTGTTTCCCTTTTTGGCTCATGTATCTATAGGAGGCGGCGGGTGGGCATTCTGTGTGTGTGTGTGTGTGTGTATGAGTGAGTGTGTGTGTGTGTGTGTGTGTGTATGTGTGTGTGTGTGTGTGCCTTCACTGCCGAGACTGTTTTACACAAAGGCAATTAAAGTGCAGTGATATGCATGCCGCAGCCCCTCTTCTTCTGGCAGGGAGAAACATGAGAGAGAGGGAAGAAAATATGAATTCTAAATAAGCCTCTATGCAGGCAGTGCCAGCTATTGATGTCTGAATCACACACACATACACGCAGAGAGAGAGAGAGAGAAAGAGAGAGAGAAAGAGAGAGAGAGAGAGAGAGAGAGAGAATGCAAACATTAAAGAACAGACACAATATGGCACACACACATGCAATACATTTATTTGCTGTCCCTAGGGAGGCCTTATAATCAGAAAGCATTATAATGGAATGCAGGCGTGCGTATGAACAAAGGCACACACACACACAGTCACAGTAGTCACATAAAAGCAGAAACGCATCTTGCACCGGATCCAACAGAAGCATGCTGCGTCCTCTGTACAAGGCAACGCAATTATGCAATAGACTAGTACTGGGTTAGTATCGGCCAGACAAGCAGGAGCGCGCGCGCGTGCATGCGTCTGTCTGCCTGCATGCGTGTGCTGTGTGTGTGCTGTCCTTGTAACCTCTAGAAAAAAAAGTGAAGCGTCAACAGCCCATTCGTCTGGGCAATGTTCCCCAATCATCAGACACAGCTCACACCTACACACGCATCACACACACATACTCTCTCTCCCTGTCTCTCTCCCGCTCCCTCTCCCTCTCTCTCCATTTGTTTGACCGTGCATGTGCCGAAGCGTAGCATGATATCGCATGCTCCGCGCGTTAGAGAAAGGGAAAGAGAGAGAGCGCAAGAATGAGGGAGGAAAGAAGAGAGCGAGAGAGAGGCGATAAGGAGAGAAAGGAAAGCAAATAAGACGAATGAAATTTTCTGATAATAATAATAATTATCAGCATCATCATCATCATCATCATTATTATTGTTATTATTATTATTATTATTATTTACCTGACAGTGGTCTCCAGGCTGGCGCTTGTCTGGAGGCGAGAGAATTAGCAGCCCAGCATTGCAGCGCGCGCTCAGTCTCTTCATCAGCTGATCAACTCGCAACGCGCCGGCGAAGAGGGGGGCGAAAAAAAGCGCCCAGCTTTTCATACACAAATCAATTGGCGTTGGGATGATGAGAGGGAGAGGGAGAGTGAGGAGAGGGAGCGGGAGAGAGAGAGAGAGAGAGAGAGAGCGCGGGAGAGAGAGAGACTGAAAGAGAAAGAAGAGCGGGGTTGCCGCGATGTGTCTTTCTCTCAGATTGCCCCCTGTGGAAAGGCCTCGAGTCTCGGCTCCCTCTCCGTTTCTCCCTCTTCTTCTCTTTTCGTCTACCTCTCTCTCCCTCTCTCTCTCTCTCTCTCTCTCTCTCTCTCTCTCACTGTATGTTTTAATATCGACTGTCGCAATCCGATTTCTTTCTCTTTTTTCAAACACCCCACCCACCCCCTTTCACGCTCTTCCTCCCTCTTCCCGATCCAGATGCCTTTTAAAGCAGAAGGCTGTTGTGTGTGTGTGTGTATCACAGACGATTCTGTGACTCTGGTCATGGAAGTGCGTTATGGTCACTTTGTGGTCATGAATGGTGCCTTCGTCTTACGTCATATCATAATTGGCTTGGAGATCACAGAATACTGCTGTTACACACACACTCACACTGCTCCCAAACCGTTATATGCACTCGATGGCATCGAGTTGACACTGCAACACACAGTGCAAACAATCCCCCCACGCACCTTTCCCCTTCCCCCGTTAAGCACAGGTGCAGATTCCAATAACAAAATCTTAATTCATGAGGTGTTTTGTCAATGAGTTATCCCCACTGGTACTTTGCGCGATTTTCCCAAGGTCATTGGCTGCAGCACACGGCCGTGGCTTTGTAATTTATGTCAGTGTGTCAGCTGACGAGCATTATATCACATATAACCATACAAGGAGGTGATCAGTCCTGTTTTATGGTCCCTTACCTGTTGAACAGACCATGCGCGTTTACTGAATGACAGATCTAAGTCAGCATCCTTGTGGGCGGAGACAATCGGGATAAACCAATCAGAAGCATTGGTAGCCTCGGAGCTTGTTTGTAAACATTCAGGAGACCTAAGCAGCTTTCAGAAGAGTTGGACTTCATTGTACGCCCAGGAGATTCAGCTACTTAAAGTTCTACTCATCCCATAAGCCCACCATGATTACTCATGTCCAAAACCATGTGTTGGCTTCAAAGATCAAAGATTTGTTGATACAGGCAAAAAGTCTTACTTAATTGCCTTGCAGGCTTTAAGAGGCATCAGTGGCCTAGTGGTTAGGACATTGCCCTTGGGACCTGAAGGTAGCAGGTTTACCTCTTGCCCGGGCACAACTGAGGTGCCCTTGAGCAAGGTACAGTCCTGTTACAATGCTCCCCATCTGCTGTTGATAGCTGCTTGCTGCTCCACATGTGCACATGTGATGGGTTAAATGCAGAGGTCACATTTCATGTGTGTGTGCAAACTCTGCGCTAAATTCGACAATCAACACATAGTGCTTCCCCTATTGTTCCCACAACTAACTCACCCATCAGTGGGGCTTCCTTATCACCTGTCTGAGATTAGCTCCATGTACTTTATGCTTCTTATGCATATGCTAGATATGGTACTACTTTTAGCTGCCACCTCCAGAAACTGAGTTTGTTTATTTTTTCTGTTAATTGTTATTGTTATCCAGTGCCGACCACAGGAGGATGGATTCTCCTTCTGAGCCTTAGTTTCTCCCAAGCTTTATTCCTCCAGTGAAGGGAGTCTTTTCTTGCCTCTGTCACATTGGCTTGCTCATTATGGGCTTGGACCCAGATTCTGTAAAGCTGCTTTGTGACAGTAAGCTGTAAAAAGCGCTATATAAATAAAATTGACTTGACATACAGTGCAATATATACAAACCACAAAATACTAAAGCATAAAATGTAACTATTTCTCATTGTGAACACACACCAAGTGCACTACAATGAAATGTACATTTAACCCCTTGCTCAAGGGAACTCAGTGGTACCTGGGCCGGGACCTGAACCTACAGTTCTCTGATCCACTGCCCAGCCACTATTCTTCCACTGCCTATGTGAGGTACTCATGGTCCATAGCAGTAAGTCAAGTCTGGCTGCGACAAAACTGCTGTAGGCTAAATGAGAAGTTCAGATCTATAGATTCACCAAAAGGGCTGTTTTTATGGATGTGGAGTGAATGTACATTTTGACTTTAATAACTTTTACACACTTCAGGCCTTTTTATTTCCAGAAAAGGGACAAAAACATTTATCTTAACTTGTTGGTACATGTTGATCATAAGCACTAAAACCAGCATTACTGACCCATCCACATCTGAAAGCTTGTTAGCTTTCATCCTGGCGGCAGTGTAAGGGATGGGATTCTCCAAGATATATGTAGAAACTACTAAAGTGACCAATGACTTTGCCATGTTAAATGACTGAAATAGTGTGGAGGGTGCTGTCTATGCAAGTGCAGGTTGTTCTTATATCTTCTATTTATAGATCAACCAGATTTGTTGTTTCTTGGAACGGATAGAAACAGAACAGGCCTGTGCCTGTCATTTATTTTGTTAATGAAAACTAACAGTGATACGTTTGCTTCTAAACATATGCAGAAGTTTCATTTGTGACATGTTTAGCTGAGCCTAGTTAAGATTAGATGTCAATGCTAAATAATAAAAAAAGGAAAAAATAAGATCATCATCATCCTCATCATCATTATCATCATCCTCATGAAACCCTATGTACTGAATTGACTACCATGGAACCACTTGCATGCCAAGTCAAGTTAAGTCAAGTTTATTTATATATATAGTGCTTTTTACAACTGACGTTGTCACAAAGCAGCTTTTCAGAAACCGGGTCCGAGCCCCCAAAGAGCAAGCCAAAGGTGACAGAGGCAAGGAAAATCTCCCTTGCGTTAGGAAGAAACCTTGGGAGGAACCAAGGCTCAGAAGAACAACCCATCCTACTCTAGTTGACATCGGCTGGCCCCACTCACTCTTTGATGAACTAGATAAACTGTTCACTCCTAGACTGTGTGTGCCTGCTTCACACTGTAATTCTTTATATTTTCTCATTAAGCCCTAACAACTCTGCAATAGTTGGCCTCATCATGGATGGGGATGACAGGGAGTACAGAGAACTGACCAGGGACTTTGTGGACTAGTGCCAGCAGAACTACCTCCAGATCAGCGCTGGAAAAACCAAAGAGCTGGTGGTAGACTTCTGTCGGCACAAACATCCTCCACCGCAGCTGCTGAATATCCAGGGTATGGACATTGAGGCTGTCGAGAGCTACAAGTACCTTAGTGTCCATCTGAACAATAAACTGGACTGGACTCACAACATTAATGCTGTGTATAAGAAGGGGCAGAGCAGGCTGTACCTGCTACAGAGGCTCAGGTCTTTTGGAGTGCAGGGTCCTCTCCTGAAGACCTTTTATGACTCTGTAGTGGCATCAGTCATCTTTTACGGTGTGGTCTGCTGGGGCAGAAAGAGACTGAACAGGCTGATCCGAAGGGCCAACTCTGTTTTAGGATGTCCTCTGGACCCAGTGGAGGTTGTGACTGACAGGAGAATGGTGGCTAAGCTGCCATCCCTGTTGGACAACATCTCCCACCCCATGCAGGAGACTCTGACAGCACTGAGCAGCTCCTTCAGCGACAGGCTGCTGCACACACAATGTGGAAAGGTCTTTCAGAAGTTTTACTTCTACTTATTGTGCTGTAGTTTTTTTTTAATTATTGCTTTATCACTGCTCTTACCTTTTGTACTGCTGTAACTATGCAAATTTCCCACTTGTGGGACTAATAAAGGTTCTCTTATCTTATCTTATCTTATCAAGTTCTCTTCCCAGTCTGGAACAATATCCCATGAGTGGACTAGCTATTTTGCTCTTTCATGCAAAACCTGGCTGAAGATCCACATCATTCACCAATATCTTCCTAATATTGTTCCTAATAATGGATCCCCGTTGTGACACCAAAACATCTCTGACTCATCAAGACATGGACTCCCCAACACCTGAAGGTGCGCTGTGGCATCTGGCATCAAGATGTCAGCAGCATATCACTTTTGTTTGAAGGGAGTTATGAACATTTTGGGGCACAGCATTGCTTAGAGAATCACACTGCCTCCATCGATTTACCTTTTTCAAAGTGCATCCTTTGCTTACCGTACACCTCAGTGAGCCTTAGGCACCCACGACCCCATAATAGTTTACCATTTTTGCTTCCTCAGAACTCTTTTGGTAGGTGCTTAGTGGGAACATCTCACAAGACCTGCCATTTTGGAGATTGTCTGATCCCGTCATCCATTCTTCACAATCTGGCCTTTGTCAAAAATCTCTCTTCCCATTTACTACCTTCCAACTCAGAAAGGACGCTCAGTCAGGAAGGTAAATTATAATCAGGTAGTAAATGTATTCATTTCTATTGTGCCATAATTATGGCAAGAGAGTGGCAGTTCAAGAAGATGATAACAATGTGAAGGTGGAAACAGCAGTTCTTAACAGTGTATCTTTTAATAATTTCCAATCAGACCTTAAAAACCTTCAGAGAATACGTTTTATTTATATAGCACTTTTTGCAACTGTCTATAACAAAGCAGCTCTATGAAGTCTGAGCCCCAAATAAAATAGCAAAAGGCGACAAAGGCATGGAGAAACTGCCTTAAGATGCATGGCATTTGGGTTTAGTACTATGTTTACTTCATATTAATATTTCAGAAGTATTTGAACTTAATTACAGCACTAAAATTAGTAGTGAATGGTGCAGCTTGGCAGCTGTAATGAGACAACCAATGAATTGTGGGTGTAATTCAAACTGCATCTTTAGATAATCTTTAGATTTTGCAATTGGCAAACCTAAACTAAGTTACCAGGATATTAAAGGCACCTACTCTGTACTTGCACTCAATGTTCATTTTATCCAACAGACATTTTGCATTGATGAACTTTGTATGTATGCAATTACTGACTTCCATCCGAAATCAAATTTTTTCAATATTGGATAAACTTACTATATGCATTCAACCTTGGATAATTTAAGCATTATTTGGTTTGAGGAGCTTAATATGATATTAGAACCTACAGTTTGACAATCGGTTCTTAGAAGGGTGCTTACGTCTTCTATATGTGCTTAGCACAGGGTTTATAATGTTAAGTGGTTCACGGAGTTCACTGATCTTAAAGCAAATTAGCTTGTATATATCCTGTCACTGATCCAAATTGTGACAAATGTCACCTTGGTCCAACTGACCTCGCTCATATGATCTGGACTTGTCCTGCCCTATCTTTGTTTTGGAAATTGATTTTGGAACACCCTCAGCCATTTCTTCTGTTATCATTCACAATGAAATTCACAAATCAGTCACCCCACACCTTTAGTGGCTCTGTTTGTTGTCTGACCTGATCGGGTTTCAGTACCATCTTGTTTTTTTGAGCTTGTAGCCTTTCTATTTTTACTGGACATCTTAATGCACTGGAAGAGCCCTCATATCTCTCATAACTTTTAGATGAAGGATTTATTGTCCTTTATGAAATTAGAGAAATCTCATTGGAGTCTTTTAATTTTTTTCTCCATTATATGAGTAGCGCACAGCATGTGTAGGATTTTTTGAAAATGTATTTATTTATTTATTTATTTATTTATTTTTATTTAATGTTGAATTTATTTGTGATTTTTTTTTATGTGCGTTTTTTTATTTATTAGATTACCCAGTGCAAGTACAGAGAAAGCGGCAGGCTATGATTTTTAGTGAATCAGTGAAATTAAAAGAGCTGTGGTAATTTATATCATGACTGTATGAAGTTAAATTGTGACCGATTATCAGTCGAATCGAAACTTCTCGGAAATCTTTGGCCTAAAGCACGGACGTAAACGCTGCGAAGATGCTAGAAGTTCGATTCAGTTATGAATCACATGTGAATCGGTTCATTGAAAAGAGAGGACTCGATTTGCGAATCCGACATCACTGCTGGGCTGCGGACAACGCCTGTTTGTGCGACATACACCTGCGTTTCATGAAACAAGCAAAAGCAGGCAGTTTCTCTAACGTCAGTTGAAACGGGAGGGCGTTTTAGGCAGAGACAGCAGCGTCGTCTTCCTCGTTACGTCTCTGTCCGTTCGTTTGTGTCTGCATTTTGATTTATCTTCACAGAGGAGGCTGCGGACGGCACCGCGGAAAGATGACTGTCCTGCCTGACAGGCGGCTAAGCTACATATGAGGTAGACTTTCAGACACCGACGTTCATGAGTCAATATTCTAGAGGACAAAACCGTTGCGAGTCTGCCATCTTTTCGGTCCAGCCATAAGAAAACACGTCGTCTGCTGACGTGACTTTCATACGAGGAGAGACAAATGAGGACCGGTGTGGAGAAACGTGGTCAGGGCAAAGAAAGCCAACATATTTACGATAAGTGTTAAAAGCTACCATCTGTTTCTCTTTATCAAGCCAAATATATTGAGAGACGCCAGGCTATTGCAGCTCATTTACATGTGAGGATGATGGGAGGAAAGGTGAGCCTCAGGATTGTAACAGTGGAGAGACTGTGAACTGCAGGTGCTGGAACACTGCAAACCCAGGACTCTTACAATACTGTCATTGGCGATTACCCTGAAGCAAGTATAGGCAAACAACTTAATAGGCTCAAAATAGCCGATCACACACGCTTCAACTTTATTTTTACAGAGCATGATACCTGGAGCTTCAACAGCAATGCTCCCTGCATCTGAAGCCGCTAAAATCTACCAGACTAACTACATCAGGAACTCTCGTGCTATCGGAGTCCTGTGGGCAATTTTCACAATATTGTTTGCTATTGTGAACGTTGTGTGCTTCATACAGCCTTACTGGATAGGCGACGGCATCAATACCCCACAGGCCGGCTACTTCGGCCTCTTCCACTATTGCATTGGAAATGGAATATCTCGGGATCTGACTTGCAAAGGCAGCTTTACTGAGTTTGGCTCCATTCCTTCGGGCGCATTCAAGGCCGCGTCATTTTTTGTTGGAACGTCCATGGTCCTTGTGCTGTCCTGCATTGCCTGCTTTGCACTCTTCTTCTTCTGTAGCACTCTCACGGTGTACAAAATTTGCGGCTGGATGCAGCTCGGTTCTGGTAAGTGCTTCATCACCCCACACAGCGTATTATAGCATAGCTACTGACCAATCTGCGTGTTGGTTTTTTTCTGAAAAGTGGAAATGCACTTAGTATTTCAGTAATATTCAGATAACTTCACATAACTTTGTGACATATGTGCCTTGCTAGTGGAAAAAAAACACAGGCTTGTCTATAACTTGTCCTTGTTTTTCATCTTTATTTGCAGTTGCAGATACATTTAAACCCAACTGTACAGTTTTCAGTTTCTAAACTTAAGAGTTTTGGCTAACATAAGTAAGAAAGGGTTTGTTTTAATTGAGTTTGTATATAAGAAGATGGTTTTAACATGTCCCTGAGAGTGAAAATTGAAATATTTTAGAAAAATCGAGAAATGCATGGTGTTTATAAATAAATTGCAAAGAAAATGGCCCATATGTATGGCCATACTGGGCCAAAACATGTCAAATCTATCATGTTGTGTAAAACTGATAGAAGCAAATGTAAACTTTTTAGCCCATAAACAGAACATACATTTTGTTTGTTTCAGGCTAAACGTTTCTTTAGTTAAAATGCTTTGAAACAACTGACATCAGCTTGCTCCATTTCATGACCATTTTCCTTTAAGTTCTCCGAAAACTAAAATCATGAAACCAATCTCTGCTCAAACCAGTTGTTTGAATAGCACAGCAGTGATGATTTTCTCAAAATCTAACCCTACATTTTGTAGCTCATGCCAGTGGATCACATTTTACCATGGCGACTTGTGCTGTATGCCTCCATTACAGGTTACGTTTTAAGATTTTAGATCATTGACAGCTCTTCAATGAGTCAGGCCAATCAACTGGACTCTAACAGTATTTTAGGATAAGCTTTTTTCCCTTTGTGACACTTGTGGGATCAATTTCTGTGAAATATAAATGTTAAAGGGTTCAATCGATTGTTACTGAAATAATCATTAAACAGTGGCAACAGCATTGCATCTTTGGATATTTCTGAGTCAACTGCTGAATGCTGCTCCTTGAATTGAAAGTCATTTGAATAAAGATGACTCATATTTATTCAGCCTTGTCTAAATGTATGCAGAATAATGCTAGTTTAGGTAGTCCATCACCTAATCTTTAAATCCTCTACTTCTCTCCTCTACTAAATCCTCCTCAAAAAGGCGTTTCAGCTGTTGCCTGAGTAAAGATGGCTAGAACCCTTTTACCCTTTTCCTCATATAAAGGCCAGTTTTGAACACTCTGTCTGTGGTGTATCTGGCCCTGTTACATAAGCAGCTCTGAGTGCTCACACACCGCTGACTTTACCACCCCTAACCTCCCAATCATGTTCCACCTCACCTCAGTGATGATTTTGATTAATTATATTAATTTAGTTTTCAACTGCATTCTGTCCTTGGATCTCACTTGTTTCCTGCCATGCCCCATAGCTCATAGCTAGTGTTTTTTCAATTATTTGTTGACAGGCTATTAAACTTGCAGCATGTTGTAAAGACGTTTGCTGAAAGAAACATTGAAACTGACTTTTACATGTAATTTTTAGCAGGGTGTAGACAGGTAGAAATGTGTGTGGTTTTTTTTGTTTTTTGTTTTTTTTTGAGAGAGAGAGCAGTGGCTTTTACTTGCACTTCTGCCATCCACAACATTGTTGTTCAGTGCTTTTCTTATGTTGGACTCATTAATCAATGTAAGCATATATTTCATGTCAGCATTGGAGGGGACAAATATATCAAGGTAACAAAGAATCATTTGTGTCTAACATTTATAGCTGCTGTGAAAACTGTGCTTGTTAGCATTTCCCTCATATAATATCTTCAAATATGCTAGGTAGAATTATGTATAACAATCTAAATGTTCACCATCTTTAAAAGTAAATGAGTATGACTGCTAGTAATAATATGATATGCTTATCTCTGCAAGATAAACAATGTGTTCACAATTTGGTATTACTATGACATAGCAGCCAATAAAAACAGTTTTTATTAGTCTTTATTCTATTGGAAAAATGTATAAAACTTTAAATGTCAGTCATAATATAATTACTATCTAAAAGATTTCCACTTTCTAGCTCATTGCTACATATCTGTTATCTGTCTGTTCAATAACTTCTTACTTAAAGATGCCCTGATCTGAATCTAAAAAGATACAAATAAGGGCTGTCGAGGATGGCCCTACAGTAAAGGGTAGGGTTTTTAAAAATTATTTAGAGCTTTTCCGATGACAATTCTTACTGTTTTCCTTGCCTCTGTCGCCCTTGGCTTGCTCTTTGGGGGCTCAGACTCGGTTTCTGTAAAGCTGCTTTGTGACAAC
>JBBPDA010000081.1:13089416-13106947 GCA_037974385.1 Arnoldichthys spilopterus | reverse complement strand
CTTTTTTTAAGCATGTTGAAAGTCAAATTCTAAATTGTTTATGTTTATTAATTACAATTTGATCAGTAAAAACATTTTCTTTGAACTTTTATCAGTTAAATGATTTTTCAAGAGAGTTATTAGATCACACATTCTTGTTTTTGTTGGAATTAATACAGATATTCCAACTTACACTGTTAGGGCAATCAAAACAGGATCAAGAAAGTCACAGATACAGAGATAAGAGGAGGGAAAGAAGAGAGAAAGAAAACGGATATGCCTATTTGATATGCACTGCGAGGATGATGGTTATAAAGGCAAAATTTTTGAGGCCACCAAGTGTTGGGGGGGAAATCAAGTGCATAAACATTTTGTCTGTTTCAGTCCTGCGCTGCCAAAAAGCTCCAACTGGCACATGGCTAGACCTTTTAACAGGACGATGATCCAAAACATGCTTCCAAAAAGCAATTAAGCAATTGATATGGACATCTCAGCCCCCATGACCCTGATATGGTATATATATGTATAATCTCAAATATAGATATCCATAAACAATTCGTTCATGTAAATAAAGGTTTCTTGAGCCATGGTGGCATTCTTGAGCCTTCACATCTTTCTCATAAAGCTGAGTAAACACTAAAAAAACATGACCACAAAGTTAATCTTAGAAAAGCATTTTCTGTTTCATGAAGATGATGAGCTGATCATGCTGCAGTGCTGCCACCTACTGGTTCAATAAAGACTTGATGACAATGAAAGCTGACAGTAGTGCATTGGCATGTTGCATGTCGAATAGCCAACTTCAGTTTAATGTAAAACAAGTGCAAGATATTCACATTTAAACATTACCTACAGCAAAAATCAAAAGTTTGTAATCATTTGCAATATTTAAAATAATGATTTTATATCCATTGATGACTATTATTATAATAATCACATCAGAGATAAAAAATATTTTAGAGGTTGTAATAAAATATCAGGAATTCTATGAATAGTGAAGGTATTAAATGGTAAATTACTATATTATTTAAATAATTATCTGTTATCAACTGTTTGTCACATGGTCTTTATTAAGAATTCTTCCTGTTTCAAAAGATTTACATTTGGCAGACGCTTTTATCTAAAGCAACTTCCAAGATGTGGAGCAGTGTAGTGGGATGGTACCTTGCTCAAGGGTACCTCAGTAGTGCCCGGGCCGGGACTTGAACCTATGACCTTCAGGTCCTAAGGACAATGTCCTAACCACTAGGCCACCACTGAGTACTTAATATAGTGTTCGGTCATTTTACAAATCAACAACCAACCTTTTGCATTTCAAGATTCCAAGTGTCATACTCTTTATATTAAACTTCTAAAGTTGCACAGAAAAAGCATATTAAAATTACTTTTTCCAAGTAAAATTCTCAAAACTGAACAATGTTTCAACACACGGTGACACTAAATATATTTCAGTATTTTTTCTGCTCCCTAGCTAAAAGAACACTTAATATTCTTCCAAGTTAGCTAGCAAAGATACTAAAGTTACTGTATCAGTTGAACCCTGTGATGTGTAGTGCTGTAAGTTAGTTTTAGATAGTTGATCAGGAGCCAGGTTGTCTTCTGCCAGTGACTCACCCATGGTTCCCCTAGCATGCTTTAGGTTGTTTGTTGAGGGTTTTTTTTAGTTTTAGTTAAAACAACAACAACAACAACATTTGGAGGTGCAACAGAATGTCTCTGAAATGGTTTTACATTATTGAAAAATGTAGTATTTTTTTCTGCAAAATACATGCATATACACCACAAAATATAGTCAAATGCCAGAAGGTATTTAGAGGCAGGCTACACTACACCTTGTTCAAAGATTACAGTGAGAATTTGTCTTTTGAATAATATGACAATGTATCATACTTAATATGACCAAGGACATGTACTTAAAAAAGAAGAAAGGTCCATTTTGATTTCCAGTGGACTTTAAATGATTTCTCTGGTGTTTTCAAAATAACCTCCATCTCATGCATCTGTAGCACACAGTCTGTTTTCACAAACAATAATTTTGGTTCTATGTACTTAAAAAAGAACAGATAGCCTGCTGACTCAAAACAACTATAAAATGCTAATGGGCAGGTGCTGAAGCCAATAAAGGTAAGGCATTCCTTCAGAGGGGAGACTGATGTCGGTGCAGCAAGAAAGGCAATTAAAACAGGTGTACGATGAAGGGAATATCTAACAAAGGAACCCTATTCGTAAATTTGATATGTCACCTATCAACGTGAACTTGAAATCGCTTTTTTGATTAAATTTACAGTCAAAAGTCAAACATTTGACCTTGCAAAGCCTCTAATGGATGCTAGTTTTAAACCCAGTCATGATACTTCACCTGCTCCCAGGTAACTTGCTTTATATGGAGTCTTCCAAATCCAAGTGACACTTCTCCACTAACTCCAGATGTAGTACAGACATGTCCAGTGTCTAAGTTTTGTATAGGAGTTGAAAGATTAATTTTTTACAGATAACGCTATGGCACTTATACAGTGTCAGAAACCACAAATCTGTTAGAGATTACAAAGCAGTTTAATGAAGGTGTGTGTGGATTTAGCCATAGAGTCCTGTGTTACCTGTCAGGTACATTAGCCTCCTAGATCCAGTGCAAAACTAAAAAAGAAAATTCAGTCAAAAGCAGAAAGGTTAAGCAGAAAATTGACACTTGTCCTAACTGATACAATATTTTAACAATAAAATTAAGAAAATATGTCAAAGTATTAAAATGCATTGTACAAACACTCCAACTATTGTATTGACTATAAAGACGGAAAAAAGTATTACTGAGAATACTGGCCATTTTGTGTTCCAAATTTTAAAATGGAATTCCGGTGAGATTTTGTAGGAAAGTCCCAGGAACTACACTGACTCCTAATTAATACTGTAGATCAGTACATTATTTACAGTTAATTAGTTTGTGTAGTTTTAATAATGTATTTTAACAGTCTAAGATATTTACTCCACAATTAAGTTACCCTAGCCACCTTTCTGAAAAAGAAGACAAACCTAAAACATCATCTCTTTACACAAGGGGACAGGCCTAACCTTTTATAAGGCTCTAAACCACATTTGCTCATTCAGAATAGGCTTGCATTTGTGAGAGAGACAAACAGACAGACAGACACAGAGAGAAAGAGAGAGAGAGAGACAAAGAGATAGACAGAGCAAAAGGGAGAGAGAGAGAAAAATTAATAGATGAAATGTACAGTAGCATCATTTACTAAGCAAAAAAATAAACATTTCCATCACTATGAGCATTAAATGTTGCTCATCATTACAGCGGCCTTTTGGCATGAAAGCATTTGATGAAGAATGACACACAGAACTGCTGCAAGGAGAGTGACACGCTGTCACTGCAGAAAGCAGATCCGAAACCAGAGATCCTCTTTGGGAAAAGCATTGTGTCAGCTGAAGGAAAAACAGCCACACATGCACACGGAACACACATGAAAGAAGGATGGACAGAGGGAAAAGTGATGAGCTTGTGTTGTCCTTCATTCATCAGCATGATAAATGAAGGGAACACAAAAAATAACCAAACCGTAGATTTTGCATACATGAAAATGTCCAAAAAATGTTTTTTAAGTCTTTAGTGTTTACAATGTTTTGTTATTGTTGTTGTTTTTTTGAGTAAAAAAATGCATTTGATGAGTTGTGTACATTAAAAATCAATATGTATTTTACTTCGCTGGAATTGGACTCACTCAAACTAATATTTAAAGTCTAATAAAGGTCAGCCCTCGGTAAACACACAGCTCAGCTTAGCGCTTTAGTCCATGTGATGGAGTCCACAGCACAAAGCCGTGTTTTGTGCTTCGGTCTGTTCTTTCAAACGGTGGAAATCTCGGGCGAGAACACAAAAAGGGTCCATAACAGTTTGGGTAAGTCCTCTTAAATCTGGCATTCAGTGGGATTTTACAGTGCTTGTGCTTTGATGGGCTCAGTAGCTCCTGGTACAGGCAAATGCATGTCTAAGGCGCCCAAATGCGTCACCACACGACTGGAGAATGTTGAAGTAACTGAATACACCGTTTTGTTTCAAACAAAAAAAAAATTTTTATTCTATTTTTTCCCTATTTTTTTTCAGTGAATCTTCTGCATTAATGAATTTTAGCCTACTTCATAAGCTTCTGTCGCATCTGCTGTGCATTAATGCTAAATAAGCTAAACCTTACCTGATTATAACCCGTAATTATGTGGCCGTGCAAAGAAAACCAGATGCCTTTTGCTCTTTTGTAACCTTAATTTCAAATACTTTGGAATTTAATACAATGTGTACACAATACCATCCAAGACAAATGAGTGCCTTTCATACTGTAACACAAAGTATACTCAGCGTAACGACATCACTGTCAATAAATACGAAGAAACCCGTTGCAGAATTAAGCAATTCCCCCAGTGCAAATAAACTCTTTAAATATTCAGAAAGAAAACAGCATACCTCATCTTCCATATGATATTCCAGTTTCTTCCACGCTAAAACAGGTTCCCGTCCTACCGTTAGAGCTGGTAAAGAAACTTTAACGTGCTGCGCTCCTTCTGTATTTTGTGATGAGAGACTGGTGCCTACGTCATGACGTACAGGTACGATGACCAGTGCTGTGTCCCGAATGGTTCGCTCCTTCACTCCCTTCATTCACTCACTCCTCCCTAGTGAGGTGGTCGTAATTTGTAATTTAGAGGGTAAAATTGTTGTGAATGTGAAAGAATATTAATGCAGTAAACGAATGCATGTATATATAACGATTTTTAATTGAAACTCAGTACAAAAGTTTTTTTCTGTTCCTTTTTTGCCTTTTGTTTACAAATTCAATATTATATTTGCTGCCATAGCATTTGTTTTTGTTTCATTTTACACTCTGCTCTCATATCCTTCATGACCTTATATTCTTCTTTATCCTATCCATATTTGTTTACTTTTCGTTTTAAAAGTGATAGTTCATGCAACAATTTTTTATAATCTAAAAAGTTTTTGTGGCTTAATTCAACAGGTTGGTACTGGAACAGAGGTCATCAATTTTGATGATGGCTATCAGATTAGGTGACCCATTCATAGCCTGTGAAATACATGTCATAGGCTGATGAAATCTCTTCCAGGTGTGACTTTATGCAACAATATTTTAATCTAAATGTTTTTTTCCCCAAGCCTCACAGTTCTGTTACAAGTAACTGTTTTCTATGAGCAATTGGTAGTATAAAATGACAAATAACTAATGTATAATTATACATTTAATTGTCAGAGGTGAAGTGGCCTTTAACAGTATACAGCATTAGTGCAATGTAAACAGTAACCATATAGAGTATCAATGCAATGCAAATGACAAATACCAGAATGCAAAATAAATCATAAGTGTGAAAGATTATAAATTAGTTTAAAGTGACTTTCTGATAGAACGATCAGATCTTTTCCAGATGATGCAAATGTTAATTGAATTATTGCTCTCGTATAGGCAAAACACTTAAGTTTTTAAGTCGAATCTATTTGTCTACTCTTATTTCTACTGGAATATCCGAGGCGGACTTTGAGAGATGCAATATCATGTTTCTATCACTTTAAGAGGGCTACTGCATAGCGAGCTTGTGCACGTTAGGGACTTTCCTTTCATACAGCAGGAGAATGCGAAACAGCACCTCCTAAGGTCATAACATCCGATGGTCATAGAAAACGGTGAAACATCGCCTACAAGTGGTTTCCGACCCATTTATGCCCGGAGATGTCTCTAATTTCTCTTAATTTTCCACAAGATCATGTACTGTAGATGCTAAAAGACCTAATGCTTAGCAATTTTGCAACCACGACCCATCCTTCCTTGCAAAGCCTCTAATGGATGCTAGTTTTAAGCCCAGTCATGATACTTCACCTGCTCCCAGGTAGCTTGCTTTATATGGAGTCTTCCAAACTGGTGTTACTTGAATATTCTGTGCACTTTTTAAATCTTAACCCTGTTCAAACATTTGTTGAGTATGTTGCAGTCATCAAATTCTACATTTGTGTATATTAAGTTGATCAGTAACAATATTTTTAAAACATTTTGTATTTTTGTCTGTTAAATGAAGATTCACATGAATTAATGTATCAGTTTTGTTTTTGTTGCATTCTGAAAAGTATATTTTTGGAGATGCAGTTTGCATATTAAACTAGTTGGCAACTCTCATTCTCTAGTGTCAAATTGCAGGACTAAATTTAGTTATATTACTAAAATGCCACCTCCTGAAAAAAGTAGAACCATTAATAGAAGAAAACAACATACTTGAAATATCAGTGTTGTATAACATACCTGAAAGTCACACTTAAGTAGTACATATATCCTACCAAAAGGCAAATTCGGTAGAAGCTTGTTACCGACTACAATATTACTCAAGTAAAAGTCTTAAAGTATCTAGTATTTACTGTACTTAAGTATGACAAGTAATATATAACTAAATATACTTAAGTAATGAAAGTAAAAATAGGTTTATACTAATAACAGAAGGCAGTTTTATGGTTTATCCTTAAACATGGATCCTACATTACACTTCATAAACAAGATCTTTAAAGCCTAACACCAACCTGATTTTTTCTGCAAAGCTTTACTCCCTCCTCCTTTTTTGTTCCTCTTCACCTTCGTTTTCACCCTCTCTCTCCCTAACCGCCTCTCCTCCTTTGCTGTCACTCTTGCATATGAGAACAATAGAATACTATGCACCAACCTAAAGCTTGCAATGCAAGTACAAATGATGTTATTAGTTAATTAAATTGAACAGGTCGGTCTTCAGTGTCTAAAGACCGGAGTGATCTGATTTGTGTAATGACACTGCACTTTGAAAATGTACTGGAGTAAAAATATGCAATTAAGTTGTAAAGTAAATGTAGTGAAGTAAAAGGAGAGTTAACAGAATAATAAAAAAAAAAATACTGTACTTAAACTCAAGTACAGATACCCCCAAATCATACTCAAGTACAGTAGTGAAGTATTATTACTTCTTTACTATACAAAACTCTAAATTACCTCCAGGGCACATTAAACCAGACGGCTGATACTTCATAGGTGGTCCAAGGATTGTAGGCGGTGGGGTAGCAATACATATGGATTTCTCATTTAGACAAATAGCTAAAGACAAATTCGGTATGGTCAAATGGAATAAGCAAATAATATCCTAATGCATACAGGACAGCCTTAATAAATGTAATTATTGAAGAAAAAAAAAACACATGCTTTCAATAAAATCAGGAAACCTCTAAAATGATCAGTTTACTAGCCTGTACTAAAATGTACAGATGTTTGAGTAAAATATGTAAACTATCAGTTATATTTTTTTTAAATCTCAAACCATGGCAGATGAAGCTGCATACGCTATAAATAAAAAGGTAAAAAGAGTAAAAAGGCAATGGCAGCTGATGCCATTTAGCAGTTTATTAGGCAGTTGTGTGTAAAATTATTTAAATACAATCAGGAAATTGATATTGGCCAACCTGAAAAATGGGGTCCCATCCCATAAACCTGATGTTCAACATTTAGCTGAAGCAGCTTTAAAAAAAAACAAAAAAAAAAAACCTCTCCATCTAGACATAGCAAATGCAGAGCATGGAGAAGTTGACAATGTGCTACATAAGGAATCACAGGCCATACACATAGACACCTAGTAGGTCACCACAATGCTAGTGGTATGACTTTCCTTTTGCAAAAAACAAAAAAGTATTGGTTTATCAAAATCACATTTGCTTTGTAATGATTCTTTTACTTGTACACATGACCTACATGGGTTTACTGCAACTGATGTTCAGCACAAAAGCTCAAATCAAATGGCAATTTAGCATGAAAACAGAAAACAATGCTACAAAGCTTTGTCTTAATGTGCTTAGTGTGCCTATAGGATCATGATGATGCCTGTTTTTGTCTTAACTTTGGCTAACAAATATACCAAATTACTTACACAGAATTTGTCAAGTAACCACACAGGCCTTAAGAACTAGGCATTTCTTGTTAAGACCAAAGCTGTTTTAAAGGTCCTCATATATTGATGTGTATCAATTATCTTTCTGATTAAGCATGTTATAACTATGGTATATTCTGATCAAAAAGCAAAGGATTAATTTGGGTTAAATTCTTATTTACAGTTTTTAAGATTTACCTAATTTACCATGATTGTGGAGAAGAATTAAGACATGTTCTTCTGAAAAGTAGGAGAATACCATGCTCCGTCTATTGTTAAAAGCATTTAAATGAATTTAAGTACCACAAAGCACAGCAAAACTATACAGTCCACCCCTGGAGTCTGATGTGTTGGTCAAAATTCACTTCTCAATAGGGCACTTAAGCAAAAACAGAATACAAGCTCACATGGAATGCACTTTCAATTTCGTTAAGCATGTATTCGCATACTCATGAACAAGAAACTCTGCTCAGTTAGGATTAAATCAATAGAATTATCCTGGAAATATTGCATTAAGCAAAAATGACACTTTTTGACAGTCTGTAACCACCTGGGTCCAAACTAGACTCATGCCTACAGCAACAGGCCATTGAAAGAAGACATTTAGCTTGTTTAAAGTTTTTAAGTTAAATAACAGAGTATGGAGCATCTTACAGCTTAATCTGTTGTAGCAATGTTCCCTTAAAGTTTCTGGGGTGGAGACACCTTAATCGGTCATTTTAATCACTGCCTGGGGAAATACCTTTTTGACAGAAGTGACATCTGGTTTTCAGGTCTGTACTAATACTTTCAACAAAGCATTTTACAGCAGTTAAGTTACAAAAATAATGTTCTTTCTAGTCCTTCAAAGAACACATTACTGCCAATGCTTCCTGTTTAAGACATAATCTCAGGCCTTTTATAAGTGAAATAGCACAAGCTGAATTCATTTTTTTCATACACTTATTTTTCAAGTGGATCTAAATCTATCAAACAACTGCAATTGAAGTTTTAAAAAAATGGATAAAGCAGTGTATGGAATAAAACATCATACAGCAACAATCAACACGATTTCTTAAAAAAAAAATTTCAGTCCAGTATAATTCTCAATATAAACTACCATCCCATTTAAAGCACTGATAAATATATATCCAAATGCAGTTTTTTTAAATTCTGTATATACTTATATTTATATATGTAAAAGGTGAGCAATGGAAAGAAATAGGCAATGTGATATAAAAAAAAATTTCAGAGCCTACTCATAAAAATCAGTGAAGCGAAAAAAAAACAAAACAACAAAAAAAAAACCCAAAACAAAACATGAAAAATGAAGTACTCCATCCTCCTCACCCCCCCACCCCCACCCCTAAATATATGAAAACAGCTAAAGGCAGGGTCATTGCACTTCCTCAGAATAAATGAGTAAAGATAGGCCTACTCATTAATTAACCCCCTTTGTTAAGAGTTTCCAACTTTTATTGGAGGTCCACTTGTTAGGACGGGCCCTTCTTAGAACTGGTTGGCCAGCAAAAACATGTGAAGAAAACCTGTGCAAAAGTACTTTCTGCCACACTTGCTCTCTTTTCATGGTGCCATTGGATACAGTACAGCTAGCTCAGTGTATAACTGTGACATTTAAATGCAGACTCTCTATATGCCTTACTCTCTGTATGGAAACCATTGGTTGTCAAATAAACCCATCAGTAAAGAACTGTAAAACCACCTCTAAAAGAATATTCTAACGTTACTATAAAGTGGCTTATCTTTCAGGTGTTTGACATGAAAGACAACTCTGTCCACCCACTCTCCAGCACCCTTTTTCTCCTTTACCGTCCTCCAATCAAACAGGTTGAAATTGGTCATCACAGTGCAATAGACCAGCTTCAGATCAGCTTGTTAGTGCGTGTAGGATGCAAAGAGACTTGGATCGTCTGTTGAGTGCTTATTGCTTGAGAGGGAGCGAGGGAGAGGAGAAAGAGAAAGAAACATAAGATGAAGAGGTAGAAAGTTCAATAAGAGAAAGAGAGATGGCAGAAAAACAAAGAGAAAAGCAAGAGACAAGGCGTCAGAGAAGCTGAGAGTTATCGTGCCAGCAGCTTGATGAGGTTGGCGCACATCTCAAAGAACTCAATGGTGTGGCTGCCAGGCCGAGGGTACGACTCTCCCCCCATCGAGTCCACTGAGGAGGTGAGCGACGAGGTCAGAGAGCTCTCAGCGTGCTTGCCTCCAGTCACAGGGGGCGTGGATGGGGCAAAGCTGTCCATCTTCCCTCCATCATCACATTCGTTTTTCTCGTTCTTGTCGTTCTTTAGGGCAGTCCGGTAGTTCCCCACCGAGCCAGACCGGTGAGGAGTGGCAGTGCCAGACTTCGTCTCCACAACATCATCTGTAGGAAAGTGTAGAAGTGTGGGCAAAAAATAATAATTACACAATAAGGATTTCATAAGAGCCAAAAAGGCACTGGAATTTCTATAATAAAGGAGTGGTTCAACAAAAATTTAAATTTAAACAATTTTCCACTTAGTCCATATTAAGTTGATCAGCCAGTACGTGGACTCAACCCAAATTTTTCCATAAAAATACACTGACAAAACCTCAACCAGCTCAAACTGCATACATGATTAGGTAGCACACTCCAGCTGTTCTGGTTTAGGATATAATATGGCTTACTGTGAGCTATATCTTTACTGCTACATGGACCCACTTAATATAACACCAGGGCTGCTATTCACAAAGCAGTCATAAATAGAACTGTTAGTGAAAGCAGACCCTTTTGCCTGAAATGTCTGCCCACATTTAAAAACACTTGTATTGTTTAGTTTCATAGCTTCATATTTTTAAGTCATGCGGTGTTCTAAAGCACATCAAGAAGTCTTTGCCCCCTTACTGAGCAGTTAGATGCAGTTGAGCAAGTTGAGAGAACTTTTAGAGATGTATTTACGGAAACACTACCATTAGCAAACACTAGAAGTCAATAGTCAAAAATGTCTTGGCTGACTGAATATATCTGGAGCAAGTTGACGTCAATGGATATAATTCACTGCTTGTTTTAAAAGCCTACAAGCTTAAACATGTTTAAATGTTTGAAGTATGGAACTCTTTCAAAGTAGAAAATAAAAATCTAACACTCGCAATGCCAGTGTTTCAACTGAGGTTAAGCTAGCAAAGCAAAACAATTTAACCACATGTAAAATCTGAATAGTTATTACACACTTAGAAGGAAAGAAGTAACTGCACATTCACAGCTGAGAAAAAATGAATACTTTAAACTGTTAGAGAAATGCTTAACTGGAGCTTTTTGTGTGCTATCATTTTTTCTGTCTATATAAAAAAAGCACAAAGCTATATTTATTGGGGGATGCAACAAAATTAGAAAAAAATTATACATACTGGGGTGCGTAACATAGTGCATAAAGAATTTTGCTCATGCAATTTTTGAAGTGAAATTTGCAGTTGGAGCACCACAAATTTTGCATGCTTCCAAAGAATGTGCCAGTGATCCAGAGTGTGAAATTTTGTGAAGTTTAAACCTTCCATCCATCCATCACCTTCTGCTTTTCCAGGGTTCGGGTCGCGGGGGTAGCAACCTCAGCAGAGAAGCCCAGACCTCCCTCTCCCCAGCCACCTCCACCAGCTCTCCAGGGGGTATGCCAAGGCGTTCTCAGGACAGCCGAGAGATATAATCCCTCCAGCGTGTCCTGGGTCTGCCCCGGGGCCTCCTCCCTATGGGACATTCCTGGAGAACCATCCCTAGGTAACCGCCCAGGGGGCATCCTCATCAGAGGTCCAAACCACCTCAACTGGTTCCTCTCGACGTGGAGAAGCAGCGGTTCTACTCTGAGGCTCTCCTGGATGTCCAGGCTTCTCACTCTAAGGGAGAGCCCAGCCACCCTGCGGAGAAAACTCATTTCGGCCGCCTGTACCCGCAATCTCATTCTTTCGGACACTACCCACAGCTCGTGCCCATATGTGAGAGTGAGAACATAGATGGACCAATAAATTGAGAGCGTTGTTTTCTGGCTTAGTTCTTTTTTCACCACAACAGACTGGTTAAGCGCTCGCATCACTGCTGATGCCGCCCCAATCCGCCTGTCAAACTCCTCCACTTGGGGCAGTACCTCCTCCCCGACCTGTAAAGGGCAAACCACCCTTTTCCGGCTGAGAACCATGGCCTCTGACTTGGAGGTGCTAATCCTCATCCCCCCTACTTCGCACTTGGCTGCGAACCGCCCCAGCGCAAGCTGCAAGTCCCCGGCTGTTGAAGCCAACAGGACTACATCATCCGCAAATAGCAGAGACGAAATCCTGAGGTCACCAAACCTAAAACCTTTAACTCCCTGGCTGCGCCTAGAAATCCTATCCATATATGTTATAAACAGGACCGATGACAAAGGGCAGCTCTGAACGGAGCCCAACCTTAACTGGGAACGGCTATGCGAACTTATAGACTTTTACTCCGTTCGTATAGGGACCGGATAGGAGGAACCCGGTTGTAAGCCTTCTCCAGGTCCACAAAACACATGTAGACCGAATGGGCAAACTCCCATGACCCCTCCAGCACCCTTGCAAGGGTATAAAGCTGGTCCAGTGTTCCACGACCAGGACGAAAACCACATTGTTCCTCCTGTATCCGAGATTCGACAACCGATCACACCCTCCTCTCTAGCACCCTGGCATAGACCTTTCAGGGCACGCTGAGAAGTTAGTTGGAGCACACTCTCCGGTCCCCTTTTTTAAGTAAGGGGACCACCACCCTGGTCCGCCAATCCAGCGGTACTATGCCAGACCTCCATGCAATGTTGAAAAGACGTGTCAACCACGACAGCCCCACAACATCCAGAGCCTTCAGGTACTCTGGGCGAATCTCATCCACCCCTGGAGCCTGGCCACCATGGAGCTCTTTAACCACCCTGGTGACCTCATCCCCTGTGATGGGCAAGTCCACACCAGCTCCCCCTGGCTCTGCACCCTCTGATGTCTCACAGGTGGCATGATTACATAAATTTGAGGCTGGACAATGTCCCCAGTTGAGGTCAACAGCACCCCATCCCCACCATAAATAGTGGGCACGAGATGATGCTTTCCCCTCCTGATATGCCACAGCATAAAGCAGCAGCAGTTTAAACCTTAACATCACAAAATATTGGCTAGTGAAGAACTAGATTTTAAAGTGAAAGTGATTACTTGTCATTGTGAACACACTCAAGCAGCACAACGAAATGTGACCTCTGCATTTAACCCATCACACATGCACACGTAGAGCCGGGTATTAACAGGGCCCAGAGAGCAGTGTAGCGGGACAGTACCTTTCTTAAGGGTACCTCAGTAGTGCAAGTGCCAGGACTTGAACCTGTGACCTTCAGGTCCCAAAGGCAATGTCCTGAACACTAGGCCACCACCACTGACTGATAGATTTTTGCATATGATGTTATTCACTAGGTGGTGCTATTCTGCAAATGAGTCATAATGGGGCAGATGCAGTGTTTTTTTTGTATTGACCTTATAAAATGTGTAGGCATTAACATTAGGGATTAATCTTACTAACGTCACAGTAATTAAAATTTGCATTATGCAGTTGCATTATATCTGACAATCCAAATACGGGGTCAGGAAAAAAAACAGCTTGATCAGGACATCTTTGTGTTTTGTAACTATGAAGCAATTAGAAAACCATGCATATCCATAATTTAACTATGTGCTGTACCATCTATGCTCCTGAAGTCCAGTAGATAGGTCCTGCTGTCCACCTGGTAGAGCTGCAGACTCATCTTGGTCTGCATGCTTGTAACTGGGTTCTTCCTCCGCACCCGCAGGTAATATGGATTAACTACCTGGCAGCCCACAAAAGGCACAAAAATGTTATTTTCTCAAATGCCATGCAAATTCAAAGCAAATTTAAATTAGCCCCAAATGATTTAGGCCACCTAAGAAATGTTAGGATAAAAGTTATGTTAGGGAAAAATGTTTTATTAAATAACTGTCATACACAGTGGGAGTGGCAAGTGGTAGATGGGTGGTGTGGTAGTGGAGGTTATCATTATTTGTTTTGTTTTGGGGAGATTGTCCAGTTAAATGTGAATGTTTTCTTGGATGGGGAGGGGATCCTTCTCATGAACAAAAGGGAAGATTTCAGAAGGTGTCATTCTTGAACACACAAATGGTTTGCTAAATATATTCCAGTAGCTGTTACTATATCTAGACAGCCTCCCCAAATAAACTTTGTGTGGGGAAACACTGCAATTTGAACTTATTGAACAACCCAAAACAACTTATATAATTTATATTATATATAATTTATATAAATTTTATATTATAATTTGCACAATTCTAATGTGCAACTCAGAAACTACAATAGCAAATTAAACGTCTTAGGTCATTAAAGAGAAAACTGTTGTTTTTAAAAGTAAATTTCAAAATGTACTGTTCTGTCCACATGGTCCACATATGGAAGTTACATATACAGCCCACTTTAATCCACTGGTTTAGTGATGTCATTTGCATGCATCTGTTTACATTCAGACTACAGCACTTTAGTCCCATGCATTAGTGTTGAAAGTGCTTCAGTCTGGATTGCTAGTTGAATGAATACAGGGCAACCAATCAGAGCAAAGCTTATTTACATATACTACTCTAAAAGACACTATAACAAAAACATGAAAAATATCAGGAAAGTTGCTGTCATATAAACATGACTAGACCAATTTTTGGAACAAAATCACATATGTCTCATAAGAGAATCTCAGGAAAAGACATTAAATTCAAGAGGACCCTTTAAAGTGCCAATGCACATGTACTAATGCAGTTATGCGACAATGATGTAATCATTTTAAAAGACACCTGTTCACATTTAATTATTAATGCAGTGTATGATTTTCCACATTAAATTATTAACAGAAACAGATAACTAGCATTGGTTTTCTAAAATCTTGCTTTACCCAGATTCAGCAAGTAATTGTGGGCTTGACTGCACATGTTTTTTTTCCCAACAAAGCAGTCATCATTGTTGATGAGAGAAATAATGAATGCTAAAATGATTACAAGGGGTGCATATAGCATATCTTAATTTACGAATACTTTTGACCACATGTTGCCATTTAATGCTTACTTTCCCAATTAATTGTCTTACCAAGCTCCACACAAACTCTTTATACACCCTTTTATTTTGAAAGGATTATAGCAGGTTGTCTGTTCTCTGATTGTCAAAGCCTTACACAGTTTTCCTATATAAATTTAGGAAAGATCTTAATAATATAACTGCTGCCCCCCCAAAAAAGTCACGCAAACAACCAGAATATTTTACTATAAAAACAATTTATATAACTAACATTATAAGTAAAAAACATTTCTGTTTTCTCATGTTGTTATTTAAGAGATATTATTTTGGCCTGTATCAACCCATCCAGTGTCCAGCATTTTTGGTGTGCAAAAAAAAGTACTACAGAAAATCACAACAATAGGAAGTTTAAAACAGTGGCCAGTAGGTTTCGTTACCCTGCCAAAGTCAGAAAGGAAAAATCATTTGCAAGAATAAGTCACTGAAAATCAGTCTGTACAATAAAATACACAAAAAATAAAAGAATAAAAGAATAATGGAGAGAAAGCAAGCTTTAGTTATTTTGTTATTTATAAATTAAGAATTTCTTTCCCTAAATGGCAAATGGAAAAGGAAATCCTGATTCCTGACTAAAGGAGGAGGCAATTTCTGAAGCTAACTATTGTTTCTGTATAAGTCTGTCAATACGTGTTGTGCATTTAGCTCCCTAATTATAGTGGTGCTTGTAGGAAGCCAAGGAACAACATTCCTCAGTAGCAAAGGTGGAACTTGACCCTCTGAGCAAGAAGCACAAGAGACATACAGCTGAACAAAAGCAACACACTGTTAATGTTTACAGGAGAAAAACATTTTCTCCAATACAGCTTTTCCCTTCCTTAAATAATCCCTCTCTCTATTACATTCTCTGACTATTTAAACAATCACGATACTCTTCATTTACTATTGATTTATTTTGAACGTGAAAGTAAAAGTGACCATCACTGTGAACACACTTAAGCACCACAATGCATTTAACGTACCTTGATAAAGGGTACCTCAGTGGTGCCCAGACCGGGACTTGAACCTGCGACCTTTAGTACCCAAGGGCAATGTCCTAACCACTAGGCCACCACTGCCCACTGTTAACATACTGAAATTTCTGTTCAACACACTGAGCTGTATTTTAATACATGAATGTTCTTTTTCAGTACGTATTATTATTGGTCTTTTATGTACATCGTTTAACCATACAGAAGAGAAATTTTTATGTTTTATGACTTACTTTCCACTCGTAGTCCAGCTGCTTCATGGCTCGACACACCTCGCTCATAATATCATTGGGCCTGCTCTGGCTGCGGATGCCCAAGTGCCACTTGGCCCGTCGGACACCCATGTGCTTTGATTTCTGTGGGTTGAGCTCATCAAGTGTGTGCCGTGGCCGCGGCTGTGCTTCAGCCACTAAGAAGGGCACTCTCTCTGGGTGAGGCTTTGCATGGTGGTGTGCAGGAAGATCATCCAGGAAGGAGTCAGGAGGGCTGGAGGCCAAGTAGAAGTCTTTGGCCTCGCTCATAATGCGGCGGTTGTCTATGATCAGATGATACGCTACAGCTAAAGGGTCCTGGTGATTACGACTGTTCAGAAATAAAAGTAGGAACAAAAACTTTTATTTATACAGTAACTTTCCAAAGTTCAGTGTTACTTTACAAAGGTCAGTAATAGAGAGCCGAGGCAAACAAAATCAATATCAATATCACAAGAATAAAACAGAACTAAAAAACAGTGGGGGTGAATATAAAACAATAAAAAGTATTATCAACAGTATTAACCAGAGCAAAAGGACTTCAAAAGGGAGAAGCAAAACAATGCTAAAATGAAAAAAGTTTGTTAAATTAACTGCTTTTTGCCTTAGTGAACTGCCTGTATAATGTAGATATGCTGTACATAGTCATTTTAATTAAAGATAATCGAGAAATAATTAATAAAGAGACACACACCTGTAAAGGCAATTGAGCACCTCCTCCTCAGTGCATTCAAACTTCTCACACACCTCCTTCAATGCTTCCTCATCAATCATAGTGGTACTATAAGAAGCATCCTCTGGAAACAGATACTTCGGTAGGTCCTCTTTAAACCACTCATCCTCCCTGTGAAAAAAGGAAAAAACAAAAAACACATTAGGACCAAATGTTAATGTTAGATAAACTGTAAAACGTGTGTATGTGTGTGAGAGAGTGAGAGAGCAAGAGAAAGAGAGATATCTGACCGGATTTCTTTAATAGTGGCTCTCTTCATGGGGTCCACCTGTAGCATATGTTTTAGAAGGCTGATAACCGATGGGTTCAGGTACTGTGGCGTGAAGAAAATGCCATCGCAGATCTTTTTGAAAAGGGTTGGTACATGGTCATCATCAAAGGGCAGCGTCCCACATAGCAAAGCGTAGAGGATCACCCCACTACTCCAGATGTCCACTTCAGGACCCGCATACAATCTGAGAATGAATATTCCCAAATCATCAAAAAGACCGTCCAAACATATACAGGTCCTTCTCAAAAAATTAGCATATTGTGATAAAGTTCATTATTTTCTGTAATGTACTGATAAACAT
>JBBPDA010000081.1:13061086-13089316 GCA_037974385.1 Arnoldichthys spilopterus | reverse complement strand
ATGATCTTGTATGTGAGCACCAAGGACTTGAACTTGATGCGGGCGGAGATGGGGAGCCAGTGCAAGGAGCGAAGAAGGTACATGAGCACAAAACATTATGTGCTTAGGTCACAGTAATCTGTCACTTACTACCATAGCTTAAAAAATAAAACTACATGATTCTTGGATCAAAAACTATATATATATATATATATACAAAACATGTTATGTAGCAACTCAACAGTAGACAGATACAGCAGCATATCCAAGCTGCCTGACCTGATAAATGTAATTATAGAGTCTGAGCCTTTTCTGTTCTTAGCAGCAAAATTAAAGAAACAAAAAATAAAATGGAGAGACAGAACAACTGAGTAACTTAGAAAGGGCTTACAAAAAAGAAACAGCAACTTAAAGCATTTCCCAGGATTTACCTTCCATCCTGTGGCACTGAAGCTCTTGCCTGCACTTCCAATAGTAACTGTCCGTTCCCACATGCCTGGTAGGCTAGCTACAGAGGGAGCACAGACCACACAGCCAAAATATAACATCCCTCAAGACTGAAAGTGATTACAAAGTAAATAGTACCACCAGTTCCATTTGGATATTTAGTATATTTTTTAAAATCTGAATCATGCTTAAATATGCAAATCGAATCTATGAATAAAAAGATTTCATAATGCACTAATTCCTAACAAATCATGGTCGAATCAAATCGATATAAGATCAGAGACAAACTCCCCACGGGTGTCACAGGTTGAATACCTGAAATGCCCCTCTGTTACTGTATTTCACACTTCATTTCAGAAATGTGTCTAGCAAAGTGCTGCTGAAAAATCTGCAATGCTCACAAAAATAAATGAACATGAAAACAAAAACTTGATCATCTCAATTAATAGCTAGCGAAAAACTCTTACCTATTTTAATATGCTGTGCTCCATCGTACGTAAGCCATTCATACACCTCATCACTTATGCAAATAAGATCATGTTTTATACATAAGTCTGCTATCATCTGCAACTCCTCCTTTTGAAAAACCTTAAAAATAAGAGGTCACAAGAGAAGTGATAGTTATTTAAACTGTTATAATCTGAGCACCCAAAGGGCAAAATTCCAAGTAACACCCGGAAGAGTTCACGAGTCAATCACAAGATCTGATACAACTTTTCTATGTTATTGATTTTCCTATGTAACATGACATCAGGTTTGAGAATGGTGATATATGCAAAAATTTGTATTATTATTATTATTTTCCTTAATCTTCATATTTTTATATTATTCACTGGCTTGTGATCATTTCTGGTACCTTACGATACGGTCATGGTGCCTAGCATTTTGTTTTCTTTATTGTAGCAAGGGAATTAATGTACTCTGCTATTCAAATTATCGATCTTGACACAGTGGGTTATATTGTGACGATCTAGCACAAGATGGCATGTCCAAATCCATTTTGCTATTTTGACAGTGGAAAAATCTGACTTTGCAAGAGCACAAGGCACAGAAAAGGTTGTCCTACCCTCTCAACTGTTCAAAGGTTTGTTCTGAGCTTAATATAAACCAGAATCAGAAAGGCACATCAACACACCATTAGAAAGCAGGGTTGCATGTACAATGGCACATTGTTATGATAATGGTGTGTTTACCTGGCAAACCAGATCAGTTTTCATCAGCGTGCACACATGCAAAGCAAAAATCACTCACAAGAGCTGTTTCGCCTAAACCTTTCAAGTGCCAATAGTGCACTTTGAGAATGTACCCGTGTCCAAACATGCATGTTACACATAACTTAAATTTGGTTTTAAAATATGGTACTGACTTAAGGTGTTGTTTTTATTGGTCAAAAGTGCAATTCCACTGCCTTAAAATAGCACCACGCCGACAGTGCATCCAGCTACATCTCGTTTAAAAAGGACCACTCCTTGAGGGATTTCGTATGAGCAATACACTAGAGCTTTCCGCTGATGCAAAATAGCACCCAGTATGTTACCAAAATCTGTAAGCATATCATTCCAGACTCACCTTGCCTAATGGGTTATTTGGAGTGTTGATGACAATAGCTTTTGTGCGAGGGTTGCATTTACTGGCTAGCTCCTCGGGGCATAATACCCAGTCTGCACTGGACAAAGCTGGACCAGTAGATGTTCTCTGTGAACATGCACACACATGAGCAACATCAATTTTATTTTGCAGGAGATAAACAAACTATAAATTAGATTGCAAAATTTACTCACAGGTTTTAGGGGGACATAGACAGCTGTTCCTCCTGCCATCATCACCATGGGCTGGTAACAGTCAAAGAAAGGCTCCACAATGATCACCTAAACCACAGGGCAAGAATTACAGACAGAATAGAGAACAGAGGCCGGGCAATGAATAACAATTATGCTCCATTTGATTCAATTTCATAAAATAAATTATTTAGGGCACTGTCTGTTTTCTAATTACCACTGTGTACTGTTGCCATGTCCAAAGCCAAGCATAAGCTAGATGGTTATCAAGCCCCTCAATACTGTTTTGTAGCAGTGAAACTGTTTTCTGTGGTGTGATGGGACCTTCATTAACCTTTGGGATGAGTTGCAGTGGATTTTGTGACCCAGAACTACATCCAGTATGAGTACCTGACTTAACTAATGCTCTTGTGAATAAATGCAACCAAATCCTTACAGTAACTTTCCATCATCTAGTCCCCTATAAATTGATTTTAAAAGGAACACTGGGGCAGCAAACTTTGTAATATAGTGACCATGGCCCAGACAAACCCTGAAGACCACATTGCTTAACTTACTTCATCACCCTCATCAATCAGAGCCTGAAAGGTGCAGAAAAGGGCCTGATAGGCTCCCACTGTAATCAAGAAGTCCTCCATGGGGTCAATTTCTCTGCCCACGATCCTCCCAAAAAACTTAGCAAGGATCTTCACAAGAGGTGGATGGCCCTGTGTGTCACAATGCATTCAAGTAACTTAGGCTCATTATAATACAGTCATGCTCATTATTGAATATATGTGTTACAAAACTTTTTAAAAGGTGCAGTAGCAAGCCAATGAGAGCATGCAGATAATCCCACTGTACACAAGCTTTAGTGCACGTTGGAAGTGAACTAAAAAATTTAATGTCTTACGAAGGCTCGTGTGTACTGGTGCATGGAGGCTCCTCCACTGATGGCTTTGCAGAAAGCTTCCTGGACAAAGCTGGGAGGAGAGAAGTCAGGGAATCCCTGGCCCAGGTTCACGACTTTATACTCAGCAGCTAGCTGTGTAAATTCCACCCTAGGGCACCAACAAAAGCAGTGTGAAAAAGACAAAAATACTGAAGACCTTAGCGAATACACACAATTCAACAGTGTCATGAACTTTAAGCATTTAATTCTTCAAAAGATTAATTCAATTTCTACATCTACATCTACAGCTTGCTGTCTTTTCCTGACATGACATTGGGTAGCAAGCAGATGAATAACCCTAACTCAAGTGAGGATGGAGAAACGTGTCCTGCTGGATTATATAGATAGGATCTCGTGAACTTTGCCTTTCTGTGGCTTCTACGACCAAATCCTGAGAGTACATGCATGTAAATAATTACCAAATGTTCTTGTCGACTCCTTCGAGTCTTCGAGCGTGCAGCTCACGAGCCATGACTGTCTGAAGGAGAACAACAACTGGAGAAGATTCATATATCCGGAGTAGAAATATATAAGAGAACTGTATCAATAAGCATTTAAAAAGCTTACCTTGTTCTTGGAGTAGCTGAGAATAACTGATCTTTCCCAAAACGAAGCCCAGTTCGGAACCGATCTCCTTAGCATGCCAGTAAATAAAAATTACCTTCAAAGACAGCAGCCGTCCCAATCATTAATTACCGTACTAACATATCAGAAAAAAAAGTATTTGTATTCTGTTGCCGTCGACTGCCAAGGTAAAGCCTGTTTCTAACGAGAGATCGATAATAACACATATCTCATCACAACTCTAGCGACCTTTAAACACATCCATTCTGTCGGGGGCTTAACTGTTAGCTTCGTCGCTAACGTTTACAAAGACAATGAAGCTCCTATTCAGGATGATGGTGGTCTTTACCGAATGTATTTGCGGTGTTTACCGAATGAAAGTTCCCAGACAGTTTCTGTATTACACTTCACATGAAGACGTCACACTTACACAGTGCACAGAACCGCCCCCCGAACCTGAAAGCTTTTTGGCTCTGTCCCAAATCGAGCCCTACGCCCTGGGGTCCTCCTTGAAGTGTACACTTTACGGACGTCGTCAACGTGCGGGCAGGAGCCCTCAAGGGTGCTAGGTTTTAAAGCGGGCATTTGGGAAAAAGCTTGTACGACGTGCAGGCATCTCCGGCTATCGGTTGCACTTATGTTGGTGATCTACAAGGCTTAGATTTTAATTAGAAGTAAAAAAAGCAACTATAAATCCATTAAACCAGTCAAACTAATAAAGATATGCATCTTAAAATCCATGTGTGTCAGACTTCTATAAACAAAACCTTCACTGCTGTTTAGTCATCAAGGAAAAGTGCAGACCTGGATCTGCTCCTGCGCCTAAAATCACCATTCATTTCAGCATAAGAAAATGTGTGATAACTTAACTTTACAGGCGTTAAAGGAGGACAACACTAATGAACACTGTATATCCATCCAATCATCCATTTTCTAAACCGCTTCTTCTATTTTTGTTGCGGGGAATCCGAGCCGACTACAGGACCAAGGCAGGATACATCCAGGACAGGAGGCCAACCCATCACAGGGCAACACAGACAAACAACCATTCACAGACACACGGAATACTGTATAATAGCAATTGTTTCTGAGCAGTCTAACTGTAGCTTTTAAACTACATTGGAGCTACAAATCCATGCTGGCTGCTTCATGTTGTGTCAGAGTGTTTTTATTAGAGTGACATTGCAGTTCATTTTGGGAGAATATTCGAAAAAACCGTACCTCTGTCTTGTACTGACAATAACAATTTTCATCACTGACATAGTGTTGATTACTAAAGAATATTTTTTTGAATTCCTAGGCTATGTCAAAGTGCTTTTTCCTCCTGCTACACTCATAAATTTCTAACAAGAAATGAAAGATTATGTATTAAAAAAGGAACAGACATCCTGGTGCATTATGAAGGTTAATAAAAATTTATATCTTCTACTTTGAACTTTATATTAACTCAACAAAAACGATTTTAATATGATAGTGTCAGAAAATACAAGCGACTGCCTGGAATGGATGTAAATCATGTCCATCTCTACTCCTAGGCCAATGGAAACACAGAGTACAGCCACTAGGCTTTGTCAACTTCTGCTTCTACTTTAGACTACATTTCTTCCTGTCCTCTGCATCTTCCTCTTTCACAAGAGACTGCATGTTGTATTTCACCACATCCATCCACACCATCTCTGACTTTATCTCCAAATCATCCAACCTGAGCTGTCCCTCCAATATACTCATTCTGAATACTGTACATCCTCGTCACTCCAAACACATCTTAGCATCTGTAACTCTCCCATATCCAGCTCTGCCGATTATTATCATCAGTACCACAGACTCCAACCCTTGTTACATAGCTGATTTTACTACCACCTTGTAAGAGTTTCACTCTTACTGGTATCTGTCTGTCACGCCTGCCACTCTTCTCCACCCACTCCACCCTGCCTGCATTCTTCTTATCACCTCTTTTTTGCACTTTACGACCTTGGGTTTGAGAAAGGCACTGTAAATGTAACTTATTATTATTATTATTAATAATAATAATATTACATACACTGAACTGTTAAACCCAAGTGTTTAAACTCCTCCACTTTTGTCATCATCTATTCCCTGCATCGCAACCACTCCCCTGTTCTATTTTTCATTCACACCTGTTTATTCTTTCTTAGACCTACTCACTTTCATTCCTCTCCTCTCTAAAGCATATCTCCACCTCTCCAAGATCTCTTTCAGCTTCTTCTCTACTCTCTCTACAAATTACAATGTCATCTGCAAACATCATAGTCCACTGAGGCTCCTGTCTAATCTCATCTGTCAAGCTGTTCGTCACCATTGCAAACAGAAACAGGCTCAGAGCTGATCCTTGATATAATTCCAACTCTAACTTAAACACATCTGTCACTCCTACTGCAGACCACACCTGTCACACTGCCCTCATACATATCCTGTACCATTCTTAAATACATCTCGACCACTCCCGACTTCCTCATACAATGGCACAACTCCTCTGTAGTTACCCTGTCATAAGCTTTTTCTAAATCCACAAGGACACAGCGCAACTCCTTCTGTCCCTCCCTATATTTTTCCATCAACATCCTTAGAGCAAACATTGCATCTGTATTGCATAACATTCCTAAATTGTGTTAAGCAATCTAGTTAGAAACTTTACTGCCATCTCTCGTAAACAACTCCATGCTTCCATAGGTATGCCATCCAGCCCAACAGCCTTTCCATTCTTAATCCTTTTCATAGCCATCCTTACTTCTAACTTGCTGCACTTCCTGGTTCACTATTCCCATATCATATATATATTCAGCATTTTCTCTCTAATTTTCTTTGTTCATCAGCTTGTCTTGAACTATGTATTTACCACAGCCGTTTCCATCCTTTTTGCAAAGTCCACTAACATAAGCCCTTCTGCATTTAACTCCTTAACCCCATACCTACCTATGATCTCCTCATCATCTCTGTCCCCTTCCCCAACATGCCCACTGAAGTCCACGACCAATCACCACTCTTTTTCCCTTGGGTACACTTTACAGCACTTCATCCAACTCACTCCAGAATTCCTCTTTTTCACCTATCTCACACCCAACTTGCAGAGCATATGCCCCAGCAACATTTATCACCCCTCTGATTACCAGCCTCATACTCATTACATTGACACTTTTTCACCTCCAAAACACTCAACATAATAATTCAGAATAACCCCCTTCCCATCCACACCATGGTAGAACAACTTGAACCCACACCAGAAAACACCTGGCTTTACTCCATCTGGCCTAACATAAGACATCAACCTTCCTTCTCTCCATCATATTAGCTAACTATCTCCCTTAACCTGTCATACTACCAACATTCAAAGTTCCATCATTTCTACTCTCCTACCCATCCCTTTTCCTGCCTCTGGACATGCATACCCCTCTTCTTCTCTTTTGGCCAACATTAGCCCAATTTCCATCCACATTCTGTTGGTTAATAGTACTGGTGGTGGTTGTTGGTAACCCAGGCCTCCACCAGTCCGGTATGGAAATATGTTTGGTTGTTTGCATCGTGATTTGTCAAAAGTTTTACACCAGATGCCCTTCCTGACATAACCCTTCCCTTTTATCCAAGCTTGGGACCAGCACAAAGAAGTTCACTGGCTTGTGCATACTCAGTGGCTGTGTTCCTCTAGGCTTTGTCAACAGGATGGAAAATTAAAAGACTCAAATTGGAGTGCAAGCTTTGACTGACAGAGTGGGAGAAAGAGACTTGTAGCATGGTTTCAAGTGTCAGCTTATAGTTTGTGCATAAAGTCAGGAGTTGGCAGGTGTGCTAGTGGTGTACTAGTGGTTAGGACCCTTGTAAAATCACTGTAGAGATTCTGGTTTCTAACATGGATGTTTCCCAATCATGGTACAATAAAAAATATATATTTTACTCTGGTCTAACAGTCAGAGCTGTGTCATTTTAACCACAGCTGGTGAGTTAGTCATGAGAGTCCGGTGTCACAAGAATATGAAATTATAAAATGCTCACAAATAAAAAGGTTCTTAAAACACCTGGAAAATTTAATTGTTAAAATTCAAAAAAGTACTACTAAAAGTGGTCCTTGGACAACTGTCAAGGGGCAGCAGGATCATGAGGGCTCAAGTCTAATTAATGTGAGTGAAGACTAGCTCATGTGGTCCCAATCCTACAGTTACTGTAGCACAAAAATTAATAACAGCTTTGTGTTAAAACAGACAGTACAGCACAGTTATGGCTGTTTGGAAGCATGAGGGGTCTGACACAATATTAGACAGGAAGGTTTAATGTTATGGCTGATATCACATACACACAGATACAGTAATGACAACAGAAAGTTTGGCTGCCTCAAGTCAGTCATCTTTAAACCGAAGTCATCATTCTTATCCATGTTCTTTAAGGTTCCTTTTCTTAATTTACTTTTCACTTTAACTCATTCATCCTCTATCCTCCAGTCTTTGTTTCTCTATCTACTTAGCAGCCTTTAGATCATCAGGCAGCACTCTGCCCTTCTTTCTGGCCCTCTGTTTATGTTTGTCTATCTTGCTCTGCTTGCGATTCTGGATGTTCTTGCGTCTCTTGTCCTGTCTCTGTTGCATCTTCTCCACCACATGCTGGCTCCTCTCCTCCCACTTTTTCTTCCTCTGAGCTTTGCTCTTCTCCTTCCTTTTCAAGGAAGCACGTAGAAGCTGTTCGTTGTCTTTGATCTTCATGCCCTCAGCCTTGTAGAGAACGTTGGTCCACCTCATTTTTTCTTCTTCCTTTTTGGCTTTCGCTTCATCTTTCTCCCTCAGCTCCTCAAGACGAGCCTTTCTGGCCTCTACTCGAGACAAAAGCTGCTTGTAGTTCCTGCCTGTGAGTGGCGTAAGGTTTCCTTTGACCTTCCTTTTCTTCTTCTCCTTCACCTTGGTGCCTTTGTCCATATACTCCTCTCCAACCTCCACCTTGTTGAAGACTATTGAGCTTGTTTCCGTTTTGGCAGGTTTGGCTGAGGTGGAATTGTCATGGATTAAAGGCACAGGCACTTCAACCATTTTGCTTTCTGCCTCTGCCTCCGTGGAAGCACTCTGTGCTAACTTCATCATTCTGAACTCTTTCCTCTTTCTTTTCTTGCGCTCTCTCTCCTGCTTTCGTTTTGCCCGTCTTCTCTGCACTTCTTCTGAGGAGGGATCTTTGGGAGGACCCTGAGAGTCAAGACAAGCAGTACATTTTAATAATAAAAACTTAATTTCCAGAAAAGATGAGACACTGTTTCAAATGAAATAAATAAAAATTTAAGATAATTTATAAATTGTAAATTAACTGAAAAATGTGCAAAGAAATAACTGTCCTTGCTGACCAACTTGGTTGCATGTTGTAATGATAAACACATGTTTGAATTTGATGCCTGCAAAGTACTGAACAAAAGCTGAAATAGGGCAAAAGGTGAAAATAATTACAGAATATTCAAGTAATAAGGTGAATTGGTAATAGGTGTGGGTGACCTCAGCATCCACCAAAGGCTCTGTCTTTGCAAGCAATAATGAGTTGCATCTCACCACTTTCTGACAAACTCTTTAAAAGATTTGTCACTCAGTTCAAAACAAAAACATTTCTTCATGCAAGAATTTATGTCTTTCACCATCTACAGTATATATATTTTTGAAAACGTTCAGGAAATCCAGAGATATCAATTCTCAGACATGCTCCAAGATGCTAGGGGGAGCAATGAGCTTCTGTGGCCCAGTGGCTACATAAACAAGGTACCTTACAAAATCAAACAAACAACATTATTTTGCTAAATTACCTTCCTCTTAGAGTGCTGTTCTTTTCTATTCTTACCTTTGTTTGAGCTGGTGGATTACAAGGAATGAATGCATTAAACCTGCTCTTGCTATTGCAAACTAAGCTCATTGCTCCCCCTAGCGTCCTGGAGCACTTCTGATTTAGAATCATCATTTGCAGCATTTTCTTGTTATTTGTTAATGTTTTTTAGATTTGCAGCATGTTTCCTTTTTTGTACGTGTTCTGTGATTTGTTTGTGTTTTGTGATTTGCTTTTTGTATGTCCTTTGTCTCTTAATGATAAAATGCATTAGGTTTGCACTCTTTTTATACTTTTGGATATACTGCAACATATTTTTTTATAGTCCACCCAAACCTGTTTCAAGGTGGGATAAATCAGACTTGCATTATTGTTTTCTTCATGTCAAAAATTAGTCCAGAAAAGTGTGAAATGTACAAGCTATAATTTGCAAATTTCAAAGTGAGAAATAGAAAACCTTGAAACCAACATAGTACAAATATAAAATTATACCACTGCATTGCAGTATTAAAACCATTAAAAATACAGGTGGATTAATATAACATCTTCACATTAATATAATGTGTTATATAATGAGTTATATATCTCCAAAGAATATAAATTTAAATAATCACATCATAAAATAATTGATAATCATATCATTATTAACTTTAATCTTATTAAATTAAAATAATTCTTACTGAAAGTGAATTTATCCCATTTCAAACTAATATTTAGCTAGATTTGTGGAATTTAATGATCTGTGTATGATCAAGTAACTTCTAAATGTCATACTACACAGAAACAAAATATGGTTGCAAGAAACAAAAAATATACATACCTGTCCACGAGACTCCTCAATCTTCTGATGAAGTCTTTTTCTTAAAACATCAACTGCATTGAATTCTCCTTCTGTCTTTGTACCTTGGGTTTAAATGAAAAATGTTACTGAAAAAACACTTATGTAGTTCTATTTCCATTAAAAAATAATCACTTATTAATTCAAATGTGGGCATGTTTACCTTCAGTTTTGTCTTGCACCTGCACCAGATTCCCGTTTTGAACTTGGGAATGGGAAGCATTCTGTATGACTGCACTGATCTGTTTCTGTGGTATTTTCTGGATGGTTTTGGGGGCTGGCTTTTTGTTGTTTGTGTTCATATTATTTCCTTTAGTAGGCTTTTGTTTCTTCTTTTGCTTCTTTTTGGATGGACCAGCTTCACCGTCACCATGACCAACACCTCGGAATGGAACTGAAATAGTAAATAAAGTGTTACTTGAGTAGATTTCAAGGCAACACTAGTACCTGGAACACTAGTTTACCAGTCTAATGGACCTTGTAAAGACCAAATGGTACTTGCAGACCTCCAGTTACCCAATGGTCTAACCCCTTTAAATACCATGCAAATGTCTAGATGCCAGTGTCCTACAACCTGATTGTCATTTGATAATATTAAGGACTGCATAGTGACAACAAAACATAATTCTCCTAATAACCAAGGCTACCTATTGCAGTACATACAGTCACTTAGAACTGTTTATATGTTCTACAATAGAGTTTCTTGAAAAGGAGCACTGAGACTTTTCCTGATACCACTGAATAAACAAATAATTATTTTTGTATACAAAACGCATTGTTGAAGGTAGTTAGGTGAGGTAGGGCATCGCTTAAGACCCCCAGATGTTCAGAGATGGCCCTGAAAATAACACGTCTTTGTTAAACCTCCTTTGTTAAATACATTCTACTTAGTGTTTCAAAACTGGACACTACCATAAGCTCTCTTCTTGGGTTGTTCAGTCTGAGAATGGCACACTTTGCGGGTCAGCTTCTCAAGGTAGTCATACTTGGCTGCGAGACTGGACATCTTTGCTTACGAAACTGGACAATGACAAAATCAATAAGAAACGGGAGTGTTAAGCAGGCAGCTTCACAAAAACCTTGACACAGTTGCAAAGTCAACAAATATAGACCAACTAAAATCATCTCAGGCAAAAGTTTGTTTAAAAGTGCATTGAAAAAGATCTTTCAAATCGCATAAAGTAAGAGCACAGTGCTCGGTTTATTTACCTTGGCACAGCCTCACAGACAAAAAGAACTCGAAGCCTGTGTGGTTGCCTCACATTGCTTCTCCTTTTACTCCGACATTCGAAACGTTATCAATGATGAAAATTTCAAAAGGTATAAAGATTTCAAAGCAGTGTTTTACTTTCTACAGACAGCTCCTAAAAAACTCATGCACGTGTTTTAACCATCGCGCATGCGCAAACGTGCTTTCCTCCGGATAGTGTTGCAGTGAAAACTTTCCCTCGCTGCACACGTTTTGCTGTGGACGGTAGCAAGTTGACCTGGTTGCTGGTCACAACAAATTAGACGTTTCCTAATCATGAGTAGCTTTAAAATTATGCTCACGTTATGCAGTCACAGCCGCAGGATCATTCGGATCAATGTAAGTTTCTTAATTCTTCATTATTTCTGGTTAGTTCTTGCTACTAAACCGGCTTAGAAGATGTTTATGTATTGTGTTGTTTATATATTGTTTGTCTTTCCGCTGATATTTAACTTAAATCTACTACATAAATAATGATATTATTATATGTGTTGTTATTGTTACTGGATGCTTTCATTGTTTTGAATATATAATTTATTTTAATATTATTTAGTTGTGGCTTCCTAAAATCCTATTGCAATCCTTTAGACACACTATCATGATCTTTCTTTCTGTTTTTGAAATGTACTCCCAATATTTAGTCAGACAAGCCTAAGGACTTAAAAAATGTAATTTAAAAAAATATTATTGATGACTATTAAATAAGACAATTGATTTTAGGATTTCAAATAGAAAAAGTGGTTCAATGTAAACAGTCAAAAAAGTAAAAAAGTCTTCAGACTGTTTCACAGTTTTAATAGTACCACTCTTGCATTCAACAGAAGATATAACTAAACCAAAAGAGAGCAACAAAGACTTAATATAGAATTATCTGACTATGCTTATCCAAACCACTGACATACATTTTTGTTTTTCAAATATATCATGCATGAAAGGCACCCATATTTGAAACATCATACAATATGGCCAGTCAGCACAGCCATCCATTAGACAATCATTCTGCTGGTTTGTGACATGGATCAGTGGCATTAATCTACAATTATTACTAACCATGGAATTTTTTTAGGTAAGTTTGGAAACCTTAGTAGAAAGATATAATTGGACATGATCTCTGTGATTTGCTTTATAAAATAGATGGAGGACCTCAAGATTAAGAGCATAAGAGGAACTTGTAATTCCACTGAAGCTTTAATTTGTTAGCTATTTATTTATTTAATATTTCTTGTTGTGACATTGCTTTTTTTTGGGGGGGGGGCATCCTAGTCATTATAGTTGGAAAAAGCTTTTACTGTCAAGAGTAATATTCTGTTTAAACCTCTTCTGGATTCTGTCAGATTATTTATGTCTTTTTTTTCAGGCAATGATATCCAAGAGGAATCTTTTTTTTATCAACTCAAGACAGGTTTTGTTCAAACGTGAAGATGGTAAGCAACTTTGTATTTTTTCCCTTTGGACAAATGAGCTCCGGGTGTTTATGCGGTAAAGAGAAGCAAACTACCTGTAAATACTCTTGATTTTAGAAGAAATGTTGGATGACAAACTTTTGGACATATAATGCATATTATAAAATACATGCAGTGGTTTTGGTGGTGTTAGTTATGTCACACACTTCCTCAATGGAGAACATCTATCGCTGTAGTGTGTACTGTACAGCTGCAGTGCTAGCTGTCACTTCAACTGTCACTTCTGTTGTATTTTACAGTTAAACTTCTTAATGCGAGACGAGAGTCCAGTTCTGCTTCTGCACATGCAGCAAAGGGTGAGGACTCCTTCCTGAAATGGCTCCTGCTGCTGATTCCCGTCACTACCTTTGGTCTTGGAACATGGCAGGTACCCTTATTCATGGTTTTATCATAATGCATCTTGAATGGTCAAATGTAGTTTTTCTGTTAACAGAATTCATACATGTTTAGGTGAAGCGCAGGCAATGGAAGCTAAAGTTGATCGAAGAGCTCCAAAATTTAACAACCGCAGATCCAGTTCCACTGCCCTCAGAGTAAGTCCATGTCATTATTTTTGCCCTTTCTCAGTGTTGTTTTGTGCATTTCATGGCATAATTTGTGGTATAATTGTAAAATGTCATATCGCCCACCCCTAAAATTTATTTATATAAACCCCATTTCCAGGAAAGTTGTGATGTTTTCTAAAATGGAATAAATACAAAAAAAATCATATTTTTTTTATTTGACAAAAGTACAAAGATTTTCAGTAGTTATACTGATCAACCCTATTGTACTTTCCTAATTTTAAAACTGAAAATTGACATTGAAAAATTGAGAATTGTTTGGCTACAACACAATCAAGAAAAGTTGGGACAGAGGCATATTTGCCATTGTGTTACCCAATACCAACATGTCTGCATAGAGTTGAAGTATGGCTTTCTCTTTGTGATTCCAGTTGCATTTCTTTTCACTATATTATGCACTCTAGATGTTGAAAGACCTAAATTGTCTTCAGTCTTGCATTGAGAAGTATTTCTTTTAAACTAGTCCCTCACAAATTTTGGTAGAAAGGGGTGAGCCATGCTTGGAAAGACTGAGCATTTGAAGGATGCTACTTTTATATCCATCATGATACCTCAACTGCTACCAATTAGCCTGCTAAATGTGAAGCCTTCCAAACCGGTGTTATTTTTTCATCAACTTTTGTTCTGAATTTGTATATATTTACAAAATACAATTAAGTTGTAAAAATAGTCAGTAAGACTATTGAAAATCTTTCCTTTCTGCTTTTCAGTTAATTAAAGGCTTGCCTAAATTAACATATCAGATTTTTTTTTTTTTTGCATTTTGGAAAACGTCCCAACTTTTCTGGAACTGGGGTTTGTAAAAGCAAAACTACTATCCTGTTCTCTGAACCTGATTATATATAATTTGTGTTCGTGATCACGTGTCAGTCCTGTGGAGCTGAAGGCTCTTGAGTACAGGCGTGTAAAGGTACGTGGGCAGTTTGATCACTCTCGGGAGCTCTACATCCTGCCCCGTTCTCCAGTAGATCCTGAGAGAGAGGCCCGTGAGGCAGGAAGGCTGTCATCCAGTGGAGAGAGTGGAGCCAATGTCATCACACCATTCTACTGTACTGATCTGGGGTGCGTATGAAACACTACACTCTTATTGGCTTCATGCTTACATATTCTTATTACTTAAAGGAATATACCAAAGTCTAGTGTATTGTTGATTGGGCAGTTCTTGTCCATTAGTAAGTATGAAACACATTTTTTTGTTAGACCAGTACTTCCAAATTCATGTTATGTGGTTGCATATGTAGAATGCTTGTCCCAGAATTCAGCAACTGTCCACTGGATTTTATTACATGTGTACAAATTTTTCATTTATGTTTCTCACCTTTTAGGATCACAATCTTGGTGAACAGAGGTTATGTGCCAAAAGTTAAAATTAGACCAGAAACCAGGGTGAAGGGTCAGGTAAATCCTTCCTTTTTGCATAAATCTTAAAGAAATAGTTCAGTGAATCTTTGGATGTAGCTGGTCACTGTTTTGACTATATCCATAATTTATCACTGCATGTTTTACCTACAAGGTAAAGGAGGAAATAAACCTGATGGGCGTGGTGCGTTTAACGGAGCAGCGGAAACCATTTGTCCCTCAGAACAATGTGGAAGCAAACCGATGGCACTACCGAGACTTGGAGGCAATGGCAAAAGTTACTGGCGCAGAGGAAATTTTCATTGATGCGGTACTAGGTTAGTGCTGCTTTCTGATTACAATATTCAGTTCAAACAGTAAGAACACATTTCCACAGAGAAGACAACGCTGCATAGTAGAGCAGAAGTACACAGCTGAGCGTGAGGTTTGAAACCCAGATGTCCAGCAGACTGCATCTTCATGGGTGGAGGAACAATGTTAGCCTCCCTCTGTACACTAGACAGAGCAGTGTAATCAGCAACACTGCAAAAGCAGCATATTGGCAACTTATAACTATATATTTATTTATATATTTCTAATCTATAGAAAATATATTAAAAATGAGATGTTAAATGGTATATTGACATGAAAAAGTGGTGTAAGAGATAGTAAGAATATTTTTCCCCCCCAGCTTGCTAAGATTTTTTGCAGAATATTACTAAATCAACATTTTAGACACTATGCTGTCATGTGACTGAAGGTCATGACAACTGACTGAAGGTGCTGTTTTGTTGGTAATGTACTAAGTAAATGATAGATATCCCAACTTCTCATGCAGAGAGCACAATACCGGGAGGACCAATAGGAGGCCAGACAAGAGTAACCGTGCGGAATGAACACATGCAGTACATCATTACATGGTGAGCAAGCAACTTCTATCATTCATTTTAGCTTCTGTAGTGCTTTGCTCAATCTTCTCCAAGGAATGCTTTCAGTGGTGAGAATTTAAGAAACTTGAGCATTTGAAACTGATTTAGCAGCGAACTAGACTTCAGTGGGACATTTATTAAATTTAGTGACAGTATGTGAAAAGAACATTAACAAAAAAAGCCTTAGACTGATGTCAAGAGTACTGATAGATCTACCCACTCAACACACACAAATGTATGGTACTGCGTCACTAAAGTACTCAACTTTAAGTCCAATATTTTTTGCTATTATTAATTTTTCAATACTGACCTTAAATGAGTTTCAAATGGTATTGGCTTTAGGCAATAGTTTTAAAATAAGTTCTGCTGAAAAGGCTTTGAATTTTATCCAAATTAAAGTTGAAAAATTGTAAGGCAATACAGGAGTGGTTTAATGGCAAAAATGTCACTGTAGTACAATGGCCAGGCCAAGTCCTTATCAGTCCAATCAAGAACCTGTGGCCCACAACCATCATCCAAATACAAAATTGTATGACAATAAAAGGTTCTACCTAGTCTGAGGAAGCGGAGTACTAATGAATTTGGTATACTTCAGTTTGTAGTTTTAACACCCATTGTCAAAGCTTGATTATACTGGTCTGCAATATAAGCAGGAAACAACTTGTGTACCTATTATCTAATGACTTCTAATCTATCTGCATTCTAGGTATGGACTATGTGCAGCTACTTCATACATGTACTATGCGAAGTTCATCAAGCACATCGTATGAGTAATGATCATTTTCTGAGTAAGGTTTTATTCAATGTATGCTGGAATATTTAGCTACAACCAAATTAACAAGCCCATAATTTACAAGAGTGTCTGATCTTGTCATTAAAGCACCACTGTGGCTGCAGCAAACAGTGTGCCTAATTCCACTGCAGTACCAGAACAAGTAATGTTCCTGATTGGAGAAACCTGGTCAGCCAGCAAGAGGTTTGGTGCTGAGCCACATTCACATGAAAATGTGAATACTTGTATAGCTCTAAAACCTTTATAATACTACCCATTCCCCTCTTCACACCAAATGTTATTTTTGTAAAGATAATTCCTTGTAAAAAGCGCTTATTTAAAACTATGACCAAGCGCCAACAGTTATGAGTTGGTGCACCTGTGAAGACTTCCAGCTAGAAGCTTCTATTTTGTGAATGTTCACATTTAAAAATGTAACTGCAGCATATTAAGTATATTTAAACATACTTAAGAGCTCCAACCATACAGAGGAGACAGCACATGTGGCTCAGACACTATAAGGCTGCCAACATCAGATTGTTCTTAAATGTTACCATTTGATCTGCTCTGCTGAGTTTAATGTTAGTCTTCCAAGAAATATTATATGGGCACAATTGGTCTACCCAATAAAGCAGAATAACACTGATATTCTGTGTTTTTTTTTATTGTTTTACTTATAAACAGACAGGTGTGGGGTAGGAGTTTAGCCCAGCTTGGTGGCCAGCTCCTTGGCCTTTGCCTTCTCAAGTTTAGCAATGCGAGCAGTAGACTTGGGACCCATGATGTTACCACCCCAGTGACGACGGATCTGGAGGAAGAGAAGTCAATTATAATCCCTTGCTAAACCACATCAATTTCAGATGTAAAAAACTTTAAAAAAGGAAATGGAATGCATTGGCTGTAACTTTAAAATGACTTAACAGTAGCCAAACACAGAAGAACAGCTAACTGACCTCCTCATATCGGTCATTGTAGTTGGTCTTGATGGCCTCCACCAGCTTGGCAAGAGCAGCTCTGTCCTCACTACAACATGGAGAAACCCATGTTAAATCACAGACCCTTCATTTAAAAATGTATCAAACCAACAGGAAACCTCTATGCTCAGGGTTAAAAAGCTCATTTTAAACCACATGGTTGTTCAGGTGAAGAAATTCAGACATCACAGCTGAGGTTGTAGGCATACACATTTGTAAGAGGAAAGGGAATTCTTAAAAAATGACTTACGGGTTTGTCTGTGTGAAGCAGACAGTAGTACAAGTCTTCCTGTGTACCAGTCTGCCCAATCTGGCCTTGCCCTTAATGATGCAGTAGGGTACACCCATCTTGCGGCACAGAGCAGGAAGGAATACCACCAGCTATACAAATGAAAGGCATTTTTAGGACACTTAACCTAAAGTAACATTTAATTGGCTTTTAACTAAAAAAAGCTCATAACTCAATTATATTGTGGCTGCTGCTCAGGGTTAAAAAGCTCTTTTTGATCTTCACAGTGAATTCAGGTGAAGAAATTCAAGACATCATTGCAGACCACCTCACCATAATATAACAGCCAGCTTGCCAGCCCATCTTTAAATCCCATGGTCCTCAACCCTTAACTGTAAGGTACTGATGCGCTCACCTCAATTGGGTCCACATCGTGGGCAATCACAACCAGCTGGGCCTTCTTACTCTCCACCAGTGAAGTCACTGTGTTCACACCTTAAAGCAAAATGAAGGGGCAAGATGTAAAGATAGTGTGCAAACAAACTCCAAGCCTCTTTTGCTGCTTAGTCTCTGCAAACCTTAGTTTAAGTTGCATAAATCAAAGTCCACAAAAACAAATGAAACTCTGCGCATGCCTCACCTGCACGGAGAACAGGTGGCCTCTTTGTGGGAGCATCTCCTTTCCCAGCAGCCTTCTGTTCAGCACGAGCCAGCAGTCTGCGCTTCTTCTCCTGTTTGGTCTCGGGTCTGTACTTATGAGCCAGTTTGAACAGCTGGGTAGCTAGTGAACAGAACAGAATCATTACTATTTTCTATTTGTATTAAAAATGGGAAAACAAATGAAAGCCTAGTAGAAGGGGGGTACATGAACCTAAACGCGCTCCATTTTAACTTTTAAACTGTAGTACTGAGGTACAGTGCATCAGTGATCTTGGTGGAAGTGTCTACACAGTTTCTTCAGATAGCAAATATTCTTTCACATCATTTGCACAGATTTACTGTAAGAATTGAATAAAGAACCTAAATGTACTCTCAAGCTCATTTCACAAAGCCCAAAAAACAGCTTTCAGCCTCTTACCGGTCTGGCGGTCCAGAGCTTGGGTGAACTGGTTGATTGCAGGGGGGACCTTAAGACGCTTGTACAGAATAGACCGCTGGCGTTGCAGGCGAACATATCGTGGCCATTTTACAAACCGGGTCAGATCCCGCTTTGGCTGGATGTCCTGACCTGGTAAGATGAAAGTTGAATGGTTGAGGGTTTTCAACATCAAAATTAAGACAAAAAAAATACATTTCAGAGTGCATCAGCGATCTTGGTGGAAAATTGTCTGCAGTGCTGATAAGATAGCAAATATTCTGTAGCATCATGTGCAATACTCTTAAGACAAAATGTCTCAACGTTTGAAGACAGAACCACACTTAGATGGAGTGGTTACTCACCAATGCCAAAGTTCTTCGGCCTCTTCTCAAACAGGGGGTTTACAACCTTCTTGACCTCATGCTTCTTGGCCACTGAAGGGGCAGGTGCCACCTTCTTCCCTTTGGCCTTCTTTCCTTTAGGCTGAGGAGAGCAAAAAAAAATTTAGATATCAGGACTATGATTATTCTACAAAACACCCGAAAACTACTTTATGGCTCTTGCTCAGGGTTAAAAAGCTCGTGTATTTGTTCCACACAGAAATTCAGGTGAAGAAATTCAACACATCATTGCAAAAGCTTCCATGCCGATGGGTCCGAGTTTTCCAAAGTTCCAGCTCACGTCACATGCTTAATGCTTCTATAAATCACCACAGGTAACACTTTAGACTTCAATTTAACTGCATAATGCGTACTCACAACAAAGGGGCACGTCTTCGTTTAAGACAACGCGCGGTTACTTGTTAGCCAACTAGCTCAGTTGCCTCTGTGGCCTAGCAAGGCTGCATTATCTCCAGCCAACACAAAATTTCACAGGTATTTTAAGGTTAATTTTATTATTTTCCCAGAACGTATGTATACAAAAACCCAGATGAACAGCGAATTCATTACGAACGATGCCCTGAACCGCCTTGGTACAAGTGCGCCAATACGAATAAAACACTAAGCGCAACGAACGTTAAAGCTGAGGTAAGCCGTAATTTTACTTATCTCCATTAAATTCGCCTTAATATCCCATCGAAAGGGGCCTATGATTACCCTACTTTGCACTCATGTCATTATAATCTTGATTTGCGCTTATAACCGAGAGATGTTAGATGATTAAAATAGGTTCTCGGCACCAGGTCACTTCAGATACAGACTCACCATGTTGGTTCAGACAGAAAGGAAGAGGCAAAGGATTGTGGGTAACTTTAAGGGCCGATGTCGTTAGAAGTGACGTCATTGGCGTGCGACAGAACAAAGGCGGACGCGAAGGAAAAAAAGACAGATATAAAATGCGCGGAATTGTAAGTCAAATTTTACTTCAATTTTCCTATGTTTCTTATATTTTATTACCTACGTTTAATTGTACTTGGTTTTCATATATCGGTGATACAAGAAGTGAGCATAAGCTGTGGTTGCTGGCGTAACAGTGTCTATCATCGGAGAAGTAACGCTAGCTATGTTCTCTTAAATTCTGTTGTTTTCTAAGACATTTGGTCACTTTAGCTCAGTAATATAAGTAATTGTGCACTAAAACCCTTAAAGGCATGCCCACTAAAATTATAACTTCTTTTCTAATGTTATCATTTTGGCGCTTTCTTGTGTTTACTGTTAAGCCTGCGTCTACATTCGCCCCGGAGAGAATTAACCAGTCGGCAGTGTTGTGTAACTTGCGATGGTATGATCAGATAATCAAATATTATCTCATAATAAGTATTTTCATATACATCGCATTTAGCTTGCGGATGGTTAAGTGTTTTCTTTTCACAGCCTAACCTTTCAGAAAAAGGGTTTTGATTAATAAGTGTCCTTATATGTCAACCCAGCACTGCAGCTGACTGGTTATCTATGATATATTGGTTATCATTTGAATTGCACATTTAATAGAATGTCCACTTCTAATGTTTATTCCCCCTAACAGTGAGGTGAGTGAACAGTGTGGAAAAAAAATGGCCACCCAGCGGGTACTCCCACAAAGCAAAGAGACGCTTCTTCAGAACTACAATAAAAGGCTAAAAGATGACATCAGGTCCATCCTAGACAACTTCACAGAAATCGTTAAAACTGCCAAGGTATATCTTGTAGATGTCTAAGTTTAGTTTTTGCAGGATTGTGTCTATGAAAAAATTGCACTGACAATCACAATTTCATCTGCACAGGTAGAGGATGAAACGCAAGTTTCTAGGGCAACACAAGCAGAACAAGACCATTATGAAATGCATGTCCGAGCTGCCAACATTGTAAGAACTGTGTTGTTGTCTATAATGATTTTACACACTAGGTTTCATGGAAATTTAAAATTAAATCTTGCTTAGTGAAAAAATATTGGTATGGCATCTTATGCTCTTTATTGCCTTTTGTATCGTGTATGTGTTTGTGTCTACAATTAGGTGCGGGCTGGCGAGTCTCTGATGAAGCTGGTGTCTGATCTGAAGCAGTTTCTGATTCTGAATGATTTTGAATCTGTAAATGAAGCTATTAACCAGCGCAACCAGCAACTACGTGCACTGCAAGAGGAATGTGACAAGAAGCTTATCTCCCTGCGGGACGAGATCGCCATAGACCTGTATGAGCTCGAGGAAGAGTATTACTCCTCCAGGTACAAATAGTGTCCCCAGAGACCCTGCACTCCTGTAGCTGAGTCTCATAATATCCCACACATGCACCCATATATGCACAATATATACATTGTGCCTTAAGAAGAGCACTTACCCATGAAGATTCTACAGAAGATAATCACATTTGTGGCCATCACACGTATTCAGTGTGAGTATTCTTGAGCATGTCAACATTTCTTTCACATATCTTAGTGCCTTAGGTATGGTATATTTTAAGTTTGTGACATAAGGTCAATTTGCAGTTTTATCTAATTAGTATCAGGAAATAAATGACATTCACCTTTCATGGACTATACTATCTACCAAGTGCAATATTGCTCCAACATTTTAGGAGTGAAAATGTGAGTTTGATCAGTTTTAATGGAAAATTGCAAGGTTCTTTTTTTTAAACAATAATGATAGTGGTTTTAAATAACATAAATATAGGTTTAATATGCTGGAAGCTGTAGAATGGTGATCCAAGTGCCTTATTTTAAAAGATGTTTAGTTTGTATTTGGGATTCCGATGTTTTTAAAGGAATACTCCATTCTCTATCTGTGGCATCTGTATAGTGCAGGCAATTATCAGTTACAATTCAGCCACATTTCTCTCTAGTAAGAAAAGAATATAAAACCTGTTTACTCAAAGCTCACTGGTAGCGGGTGCTGAAATCCATCAGTAAACCTTCCTTGCTTAAGATCTATTTCAATATAAAAGTTTCTTAATATACATTTTTCAATAATATGTGTATTTAAAGCAAAATTATGTTTTCCCTTAAAATAATAGTTCCAAAATCATTTTAATGGTACACTGACTTGTAATAGCATGAAATGGCATTTCTGACAGTCAGTGCATGCCCAGAACCCTTGGATTTGCACTGTTTAAGGTTGGTATCTTATCCCTGAAAAGTCTCATGAAAACTGGGAAACACTTTAAAGTACCAAGTCACAAACCAAAAAAATAGACCAGCTATAGCTATAATAAGATGCTAGTTTGGTATTCTTTTCACCATCTTTACCATGATGTCTATATTAAGATCATGCTGACACATTTCTGTAAAATCCTGTAAAATAATTCCATTGTCGATCAACATGTCTTCTGAGGTGTTTTCTGGTTCTGTTCAACAAGTGCACATGTACCTCCAAGAGGGGCAAAGACTGATTGATATTTATGACAGTGGTGTAAAGTCAATTACACTCCACAACTGAAGGGGGACCCCAGTTGGAAAAGTAATAGGTTTTTTAAACTGTAAATCTTTATTACTTTTTTTTTTAGAGATGGAACATATTAAGGTGAGCAGTTTGTGGTAATTTGTTACCTGCATTGTGGTCTGGGTGGAGTTTTCAAAAGTTTCTGCCTGATCATGCTTACCAGCCTTTATGGAAAAGCCTTGTTGTTTAAAACTTGGCTAAAACTTCACAAAGCAGGTTTTTATTAAGATCATAATGCCACATATTACAAATGTTTATTCACAGTATTCAGCAACTGCCCAAAGGATTCCATTAACACAGTGGTGTGCACATTACTTAAAATAAGTAGTTGCTTTCTTCTTTCAAAAGAAATTAATTTAACCTAAATATGACCTGCATTTAACCTATCACACGTGCCTCAACAGGCAGCTATCAACAGCGTCCAGGGAGCAGTGTAGCAGGATGGTACCTTGCTCAAGGGTACTTTGGTGGTTCTCAGGCCAGGACTTGAACCTGGAACCTTCAGATCCCAAGGGCAATGTCCTAACTATTAGGCCACCACTGCCCACTCTTGTTACTGCATGTTAAATGTAAACGGTTACTAGAGAAAGTAATTTTTGCATTACTTTTAACATCAGTTTTCTATGACAACACTGTTCAAGCCAGACTTGCATGGACCTGGGCTGTTGATAGCTGCCTGCTGCTCAATGTGTGCACATGTGATGGGTTAAATGCAGTGGTCACATTTCGTTGTGGTGCTTGAATGTGTTCACAATGACATTTTTGACTGCACTATTAGTCAGATTTTTTTTACTTAAGACAAAAGTAGTGAGTAAAGAGCCCATTAAATGTCAGTAATTGTAAAAGCATTATTTAACTTAAAATTTTTATTATTTACATTCCTTGTTACCAAGTGGAATTACAGTAACACATTACTTATGTTATTTCCAATACTGTGAAAGTGAAAGTTGAGCAAAAAAATTTCCAGTTTTCAGGAAATGTTTCAATCACTGTCTATAGTTATTGACCAGACAACACAGATTTGTCAGATAGAGATGAACTTTTAAAAAAATGTGGAGTATTCCTTTAATCACTGATGTGTATATAGAGAGATTTTGTAATTTCATGTTTTGTCTAAAATGTTATTATCCACATCTTGGTTTTACATGCTGTGTTGATGAATTAGTCAAATAAGTGATGTAATGTGCAGACATATTTATGTAGATTTTGTACCCTTTGAAATGAAAGTTTCAACAAAGTACATTTTAATAACATGGAGTGTCCAATTATTAGGAGACACAAGAAAATCTTGTAAATTACATTAAAGAGACCATTATCATGTGTAAGATGTTAGAGATTACAATTGTCTTTTTAGAAAGATTTTAATGAAAGTTTGTGTAATATATAATTACATTATAGCACTGGTAAAGCCCATTTTACCTACATTTTCTTTATCCATTTCTTCTTTTTTAAGTAAACAAACATTGTCTTGTCACACTTTCAAACACAGATTTGACCCACAGCTAGCATCTCTCATTAAAATACTATTACTGCTTGAAATGTTTTAGAATGTTTCCTACTTTTATTAGTCTAATTGGTCATGTGAAACTTCACAAATAAAGCAGAAAGGAAAGAGAGAAACTTTAGTGTCCTTATGTTTTTTTGGGCTCCTCCAAGAAATATTTTTTTCTCTCTGCTTCCTGCTCCCTGAATACACTCTTCAGGTTTTTCTCTGCTCTAAGCTTTTGCCTGTCAACTAACCAGTAGCAACAGAAAATTTTACACATTTTACAGCAGTGAAAAGAAGGACATGTATCCCTCACAGAACTGCAGAAATGCAGTAATTACTAGCTTAGAAAATTAGCTTTGACACATGGCCTTTAGGATTATAACCTTAAAATGACCTCAAATTTATTTTTTAATCTACATATATACAGATTGTGCTAGGAGTGGGTGGTATAATGATATGATAATCATCATAAATTTCACCACAGTACTTTTTCTTTTTAATGTTTTCAGCATACTGTAGGTATTGTCAGTACAGAACATTAATGAATAACATGTTTTTAGACGACAAAAAACATGTGACAAATGTTTTTGCCAAGGGTTTCATTATTTGGCTGGTAGTGCCTCATACATACAACCTGCATTTTTGGAAAAGGTGCGACATTTGGTAAAATGCAATAAAAACAAAATGTTTGAAATCTCATTTAAAATTGTTTTGTACTCCTATTTAACTGTACAAAGAAATTACTTTTAAATGTTTTTGCTGACCAACTTGATTGTATTTTGTAAATATAAACAAATTATGAATTGTTTTACTGTCAATTTTTTTTTTTAATACCCCTTTTTATAAAAAGTTGGGATTGGGTAAAATAAGAGTAAAATGTTGAATGTGTGTAACATTCTAACACTCTGAAGGCACTGCATAAGAAACAATTCCGTTACTGTAACTGTAATCTAAACCACAATGTGCTGCTGCATCAAAAAATGTAACCTGATTTTTTTTTTTTAATGCAAAGAGGAAATCTGTTCTTTTCAGATATACCTCTAAGTTTCTCTGGGCCTGAGCTTATTTTGGAAAGGGTGCTGTGTTGTGATCAAATAAGTCCATGTTTCAGCTAGACAGGAGTGAACATGGACCGTTGAGGAGCAGAAGTATTGTATTAAGCAAGAATTGGTAAAATGATAAAGTGTAATTAAAAGGAAAGGTGATGTAACTCCATGGTAAACATGCCTCTGTCCCAACTTTTTGCATCACATTTTAAACTTGTTTAAAAAATGCTTTTAAGTTGGTAAGGAAAAACATTAGAAACCTTTTTTGTACTTTTAATAAATAAACATTCAACAGAATTAATGTCACATTCTTGTTTTTATTGCATTTTACAAAATGTCCCAATGCCTCATATGGGTGTAAACAGTGACTATATACAGCCATTACTGCCGTAGCAATAGAATTCTTAGAAGTACAGTGTAGACATATTTTGTGTATTTTAAACATTCTATTCAGAAAATTTGTGTGGGTTTTTTTTAATTCATATTTGTTTTTGTTGTACATGGGCACACTTGGACTTAAATTATAAGTGTTTTGGGGGAAAAAAACAAATGTCTGACTTACTCCAGCACTGGAACAGACTTCAAAAACATGGATATTGCTTGTCTATCATCATAATCTGAATCTACATTTAGTATTTTAAATATTGCCATTGCTGCTTTGCTGGTGCATTGTCTGTTCCAACCTTTTCAAAACCCCAGAACATTTAAATTCGATAACAATATATACAAATCAGCCAAAACATTTAAATGCTCCTGCCTAATATTTTTTAGGTTCTTTATGCTCTAAAAAAATCTGACTGGGGCACCATTGTTTAGACACCTTTCAAAAACAGACAGTGTTGCCCATGACTGTCAGTGATCCACCAGTTGTCTTTCCTTGGAGCTCTTTTGGTTGGTACTGACCACGGCATGTAGGTAAATCCCCTCAAGACCTGTTTTTTTTTTGTTTTTTTTTTAATGCTCTGACCCCATCCTCTAGCCGTTAGAATTTGGCCGCAAACTCGATTATATCAGTTTTTCTTCCAACATGCCAACTTCGACAACTGGCTGTTCACTTTCTGCTTAATATATACCTTAAAACATACCACTGTAATGAGTTAAACAGATAATCAGGGTTATTTATTTCACCTGTCTGTGGTTTTAATGTTGTGGAATGTGAATGTTTAAGAAAATATTATTTTATTCTGTTTCAGCCTTTAACTCCCTGTTGCTTTCAGTACTTTGTCTTATTGTGCTTGGCTAATTTGTATGTTTTGCCATGCTCTTGTACTAAACTACTAAAATTTCAGATTTTTAAGTCTATTGTGAGACTAGGCTCTTTGAGGGTAAGTCTAACAGCTTTTCAAGAGGAAAATCTGTAATGTGTGTGTTTGTGTGTAACATTTTTAGCTGTGGACAGTGGGACGGTGTTGAATTGCCACTTTGTGAGGCGTTTCATCGGCGGGACAGTTGGGGGTCACCTGCAACAACCTCTGAGCCCTCAAATGGAGGCATTGAAGATTCAGAGCGTCCTGTTGCCCAGGAAACAATGCCACACCACCTCAATGGTCATGGAAGCAGCACAAATGAACAGTCATAAAAAGTAGATTACTTAAGCTAAAAATCTTTGAGTCACAGGCTTAAAGATTGCAGTCAAAATAGTCTCAATTATTTCATGAGCCAAACCTAAAAACTTGACTTTGATATTCTATATATCTGCTGTGAAACATAAACTAGGTTCTCTTCCTATGTTTAACCACTGTACATTCCTTATTCTCATACCTCTCAGTATTACGTGTGTTTACCATCCATGACTGACCTATCTGCTGTGTTAAGCAACCAGTTTTACTTATTTAACTTGTTAGATCTGACTTTTCCTAAATATTTCAGTGCATAGAATCTGAATATTTGTGTACATTTTCACTGCAAACTGAAGATATGGTGAAGTTTTTCCTTCATTCTATCGGTAGTTACTTCCACTAAAAATAAAATGCTTTTGAGAGTTAAGTTTCTGGTTTTATTTACTAGTTTTTCAAGTAGTGATGAGCATAATTCACATTTATCTACAGACGTCTGTTATGATGCAACTATAAACGACAAAATCAAGGTCTATGAGATTTTATTGTAAAAGCCAATCCACAACCATAAAGTAAGAAAATACATACAATGTGTAAAGGTAAAGGTGCAGTATGTAGCATTAGGCATTAATAATATAAGAAATTTGTTTTGTAAATGTTTAATCTGACTTTTACATAATGCACCTTTAACATAAAGGAAAAGTCCAGGAAGTACAGCATACTGCTACGTTCCTACAGCACATTTGAAAATAAGCGTAAAAATCTATTACTATCACCTTTCTGACACAGGAACTGACTATTTCCTAAGATTAATGGCAATACATGTAGCATTCGTCATTCGTTTTGACAACCAGTTTTGTGGATTATTGAGTAATGACAGAAATATTGAACAATCACTAAAATGTAGCACTGAATTCTTTGTGTAACCATAATGAATCAGTATCTTCGGTTCATCTTCTTGAATTTTTCATAATGGTAGTCATCTGTGGCCTTCTCGTTGTTTGGCCTCTTGCGATAGTTTGGTGGTGATTCTAAGGAGGAAAACATACATACTGCAACATCAGGAACCATTGAGTGGCATTACATTTCTTGCATGTCTAAATGCATATCAAATGTCAGAAAATAGCTTAAAACCTCAATTCATACGATCATGTGAAATAAAGTAAGTACATTCCTTGGAAATTGAGTTTTTCAATATATATATTTGAATAAGCAAATCCTCTTTGATGCTTTGCCTAAAGATAAAGGTGATTACACTCCAGAAAATGACAGAAAACAGATACACACATGGACAAAATTGTTGGTACCCTTCAGTCAATGAAAGAAAAACTCAAAATGGTCACAAAAATAACTTT
>JBBPDA010000081.1:13024803-13050532 GCA_037974385.1 Arnoldichthys spilopterus | reverse complement strand
GAAACATTTTGTGTGACAAACATGCAAAAGAATAAGAAATCAGGAAGGGGGCACATAGTTTTTCACACCACTGTACTTGTCTCAAATTGTGCTTACTTGCTTATGTAGCTGCTTAAAGTGTACGGTATTCATCGAAACAATTGAAAAAAATGTGTTGCATAGTTAAAAACATTAGCAGCATTTTAAAGCTTGAAGTCTGAACCTTTGGCACCTTTTTTATAGATAGTACTGTATACAATACCATCTGCAAGTGTCTTTACATGTGTTAAAAGAGCTTTTCTACCCCCTAGGTATCTACAACAGTTGAGACATTTCAGGATTTGTCGTTACCCATCCCAGGGAAAGAGGACCTAGCTAAGCTCCACTCGTCAATCCACCAGAGCACTCCAGCCAAAACTGGTGTCTGCACGGACACTTACGCCTCCCAGGGCTGGATCTCCTACATCATGGAGTCCATACGCAGGTGGAAAAAAGAGAGAGACAGAGAGAGTATTAGCCCTTTTAAGGTTGATACAAAAACATGGCCATTTTTCTTATGTTTAAACTGCTCTTCTCTATAAAATCATGATTTCTGTTTTTGTATTAATTAGCTTTTTGTTATTGCCTTAATTTGAAATGTATTTAACATGATCTAACAGAAACTTCATCGATTTTTATTTGGTTTGTCTCGTGAACTCATTCATAAATAGACATTTAAGTGACATGTTTGATCAGTACTGTTATGATACAAAAAATCAACCCTCACACATCCAAATTTCCTTTGAATGACCTTGTGCACTCACTCTGGAAAAAAATCACAGTGCATCCATCCAAAAAGAAACATCTATTTTACACTGCTACAAACACAGGTGTTCACAGAACGCTTGCACATGGCATAACTCCTCTGCCAGCACTACTCTTATACTATACTATAACCCTAGATTATAATAAAAAATAGGTTGGGAAAAACCCACACATCCAAAGACGAAGTGGTTTTCTGTTTTGCAGATTTGTCGTGTCCTGTATCCCAAGTTGGTTTTGGGGTCCCATGGTGACACTGGAGGACTGCCTTGCAGCCTTCTTTGCTGCAGATGAACTGAAAGGTGAAACGGAACCAAAATGTCTGTATTAAAATTGTTAAAGCTTTCATTTGTCTACTGTCTAGACATGTAAACGCTAGACATCTGTCATAACACATGTTTTGTGTGTTTTTCTATCTTAGGGGATAATATGTACAGCTGTGAGCGATGTAAAAAGTAAGCACCTTTATAAATATAACCAGGAATACGGTTCACAAAAGCTTTCCTAAGAAAAAACTTACAAATGTTATGGCAAACACTAAGCACTGAGTAAGAATGGGCCTCATTTGGGTCTTAAGAAAGAAATCTTCTTAAAATCCACATGAAATTTTTCAAGACTCTGACATTTATCAGTGAATTCTTATTTTTTCATAGGTAAGAACAGAATATGCTCACACTTAAAAGCACATATTTGAGTGTTTAAATTGTAAAATGTGTTTTCTGTAGTATACAAAAAAATTATAAGATTTAAATTTTAAGAACTTTTTAATGTATAGTATTTACTTTGTTTTACTTAGCATTATTGTCTTTTATAATTTATTACACACTACATTATAACTTTTACATCAGTTATTTTACTTGGAAAACATGCCATCTAGTAATCAGTTAATCAGATCATTTATAGGCAAAAGTAGCCCAGGCCTGTTGACCAAATAGCTTTTTTATTGCTGTTTCAAAAAGTCATGTTGTTTTTAAAACCAAAAAACCCTGGATTCTGTTAAAGTCTTCACTATTTTGTTAATTAAAATAACTATTATTTCTGCTAAGCATTTATTTAGCTTATTCCATTCAGTGCTTTAGAACAGCAAAAAGTGGAGAAAAAATATTCAAATCATTTTTAGGAAGTAAGAAGTAAAACAATTGGTGAAGAAAACAACCACGAGAGGAAAAACCTCTTTGATTTATTTTAACTATTTTAAAAACTATTTGAGCGTTACAACTTCAGACTCTTGTGAGGCTATCATAAGGTTAGGACATATTTAAGAAAATGTAAGATTTTTTTTCTCAAGATGCTTTTGTGTATCTGTCCCAGATTATATGTATTTTCTTTTACTTTGTTCCTAAGGAATCAAATTTGGTCATGTTACTATTTCCTGCACAAAAGTATTTGTATTTGTTCTCTCAACAGGTTGAGAAATGGTGTCAAGTATTGTAAAGTCCTACGGCTACCAGAGGCAAGTGTCTCCAAGATATTACAAAGATATTAAACATCTTGTTTAATATCAAAATAAAGCATGCTGACATGTCAGATAGTCGTTATTCGAGTTTATAGATGTGCTAATGGCAGGAAATACATTTTAAAGTGTTAATTTTTTCCTATGTTTTTTTGTCCTACAGATATTGTGCATTCACTTGAAGAGATTCCGGCATGAGGTGATGTATTCCTTCAAGATCAGCAGCCATGTCTCTTTTCCATTGGAGGGTTTGGACCTAAAGCCTTTCCTGGCCAAAGAGAGCCCATCTCAGATCACCACGTATGACCTGCTCTCGGTCATCTGCCATCACGGCACGGCTGGAAGTGAGTTGGCACCTTTGCTCTAAAGGTTTATACCATTACTGGCTTAGGAAAAAATATATGTAATTCTTCTTTGAACAGCCGCCATGTGCTGTTTTGCATCTTGCCTGCTGAATTTTCCAAGGTGTTGTTAACACAAAACAGCAGTTTATTAATGCTTTATGTTTAGCTTTATGTTCATGAAAGTATCGCCCATGCCATAAGAACAGGTTTTGCCTAAGTGATAATTTAACTCTTTTTTTTCCCTATTACAGTGGTGCTCAAAGGTTTGTGAATCCATTTAGATTTTCACATAAATATGACCTGAAACAGATTTTCTTACAACCCCCAAATGCAGATAAAGATACCCCAATTAAACAAATGAGAAAAATATTATATGTAGTCAATGACTTATTAAGAAAAAAACTATAAGTAAATAATAAGAGGCAAAAGTATTAGTAGTTAATGTGAAGGTAACATTAAAATCTGGTGTTTTCATTCAATGGGATGAACATCAAATATGAGTGGGGACTCTATTTTTATTTAAATAGGAATCTGTCGAAATCTGATCTTTACAATACATCTGTGGAAGTGAATAATGGCGTAAACAAAAGAAATATATAAAGACCTTAGAAAAAGAGTTAGCCATCAGGTTACAAAACTATCTCTAAAGATTCTAGACACCACCAATACATATTCAGACAGATTGTGTAAAAACATTGGAAGTTCAAGACTATAGTTACCCTCTCCAGGAGTGGCTGACCAAGAAGCATCACTCCAAGAGCAAGGTGTACAATAGTTTATAAGGCCAAGAAGGAACCCAGAATAATTTCTAAGCACCCAAGGATCTCTCTCACATTGGCTAATGTTAATGTTCATGGGTCCACCATCAGGAGAACACGGAACAACAGTGGTGTTTATAGTAGGGTTGCAAGGGGAAAGCCACTGTTTTCCAAAAAGAATCCAAAGTTTTTTAAATATGTCATGGACAATATTTCTACTGGGAATACATTTTGGTAAAGGATGAGACAAAAATAAATATTTGGTATAAATGAGAAGCATCATGTTTGGAGAAAGAAATATTATGCCTTGCAGCATAATAACATTATCCTGTCTGTAAAACATGATGGTGGTAGTGTCTTAGTAGGTAGTAGGCTGCCTGATTTGCGCACTTTTGTTTGTTTAACAGTTACTGGAAACATTTATTTTTTGCAGAAAGGGGTGACACAGATAGTGAACGCAAAGGTACACATATGTTTGCCACTCCTAGATATATTATAATGAATTAGTTTGTCCAAGTATAATATGTTTGTTTCATTTGTTTGAGGTCACTTTATATACATTTAGGTTGTTTACATCATATTAATGCAGAAATATACAAACAATAAAATGCAATAAAAAACTGTGATTTCTTACATTTCTTTCTACAATTTTGTTAATATGAACAAATTTAGACTTTGATGCCTGCAAGACACTCAACATTTCGAGACAGAGGCATGTTTACTACTGTTTGCTTCATCTTTTCTTTTAACTAGACTTTTTACCAGTTTGGGAACTTAGCATACTAATGTTGCAGTCTGGCATTTGAAATTTTTGCCAATTCATGCTTGATACAAGACTTCGGCTGCTCAAAAGTCAGTGGTCGCAATTGTTTGATCCAGTCGAGCAAATGAACCCTGTCTATGATGCCACTCTGTTGTAGAGTGTGCAGAGTGAGGCTTGGCAAAAGCTCAACCGAGTTTACAAATTGCACTTTGTTTTTCATTTTACGCAATGTCCTGACTTTTCTGCAAGTGGAGGTTTTAGAAAAAAGGATCCCTATATCACAATAAAATGCATGGGGCTACACTTTTGTTGACTGTTTTCAGTTTGAAGAAAAATGTCCATTTCAGGTGTGGTTGGTACACCAAACTTTTTATCTGTATGAGGTGTGCATCTGTAATTGATTCAGGATTTTGCTCTCTCTTAGGTGGTCACTACATAGCGTACTGTCAGAATGTAATTAATGGACAGTGGTATGAGTTTGATGACCAGTATGTAACAGAAGTGCACGAGACTGTGGTGCAAAACGCAGAGGCCTACGTGCTCTTTTACAGGTAGGAGCATGATACAGACTTTCCTGCTTTACTATGTTTCTAATTACAGAGGTCTTTTGAGCAACCTCTAATTTATACAGTAATTTAAAGTTAAATATAGCATTGTTGAAATATAAATTTGGTAATCCCGTTATTTATTCTAAACACTGGTTTAGGCAGGCTATTGGGCAGTGTCTCCGAGAACCATGTCTGTCTGTCTGTCTCTCTCTCTCTCTCTCTCTCTCCCCTTTTCCCTCTCTGCCCCTCTCCCTCTCTCCTTATCTCGCTCTCTCCCTCTCCCTCTCTCCCTCCATCACTCTCCCCCGCTCTCATCTCTCTCTCCCTCCCTCTCTCCGTCTCTCTCTCCCCTTTTCTCTCTCTCCTCCTCTCCCCCTCTGTCTCTCTCTCTCTCTCTCTCTCCCTCCACCCCCCCCCCCTCTATCCCTCTCCCACTCACTCCCTCCCTCCCTCCCTTCCTCTCCCTCTCTCAGGAAGAGCAGTGAGGAGTCAGTAAGAGAGAGGCAGAAGGTTGTAGCTTTGGCTAATCTGAAAGAACCCAGTCTCCTCCAGTTTTACATCTCCAGAGAATGGCTTAACAAGTTCAACACCTTTACTGAACCAGGCCCCATCACTAACCACACCTTCCTATGTCAGCACGGAGGTACACACACACACATAAACACAACACATCTACAAAGACTGACCTCCCATTCATCTCTTACAATGCAAACATGTTTGGAAACATTTTGAAAGCACAAAAAGGCCAAAAATCAAAACAAACACACACGCACACACAGACACGAGCAGTGGTGGCCTACTGGTTAGGACACTGCTTTTGGGACCTGAAGGTTGCAGGTTCAAGTCCCAGCCCGGGCACCATTGAGGTACCCTTGAGCAAGGTACCGTCCTACTACACTGCTCCCCGGGTGCTGTTGATAGCTGCCCGCTGCTCCACATGTGTTCATGTGATGGGTTAAATGCAGAGGTCACATTTTCATTGTGGTGCTTGAGTGTGTTCATAATGACAAATAGTCACTTTCACATTTCACATTCACACACACAGAGAGACACACACACACACACACAAGACTATTGTTATCTCAACAGTACAGTGTTATCTCTTCAGGTTTTAATACAAAATACCAAAATATTTGGACAAAATATCAGAAATGCAACATAGCAACATATAAAAAATGAATGTGAACCCATTTAAGTATGAGGAGAAGATTTCAATGCTGATCATTGTCATGCAGCATCTGTGTTGTTGTGCAGGAATCCCTCCGACTAAGTATCACTATGTGGATGATCTGGTTGTGATCCTACCTCAGAACGTTTGGGAATATCTTTACAACAGGTGAGCAGCATAGAGTATTCTGTGCTTTGTGAACATCTCAGATTTACAATCACTGCAATTATGTCTGAACATTATGGGAGCTCATTAGTCAGTTTTAGGTTCAAATTTCACATTAATGCTGCACTTAGTACATGTCCCACTAACTAATCATTATGTCTCATTATTGTGTACATGTGGAAAATTATAAACTGGGTAAATGTAATGTTTAAAAGGCTACATTGATTAACAGTGGAGGGTTTGCTTGTATGCCTTTAAACTAGCTGCACAGAGTTTGCACTGGCCTCAACATGGTTTTTGTATGCCCCACTCATGATTTGGCTCTGTTGTCAACTACTAGAGCAGGCACTTTATTTAGACATGTGAAGTTATATTCTGCCTACAGTGCTGAAGATTAGGTTCAAAAAGTATTTTCCTGCGCTAAAGTCTGATTGAGTGAGGTTTTATGTTCTGCAGTTGGGTTAGGGTAAAATTTCATTGGGCTGTAGTTTGCATATCCAGACCGTGAAACATGCATGGGCAGTGCTGACTGAAGAAGGAAGCCACTAAACAGAACTGGTCTAGCCTTGTTTAAACACTGTCAATACAGTTTCATCACACTGTGCAGCATCTGCCCCCTTTGTTCAATAATTCATATTCTGAAAGCAATGTGTTTATGCAACATGTTCTCCTGTGGCTCAGATTTGGAGGGGGCCCTGCTGTGAATCACCTCTATGTGTGTGCTATCTGCCAAGTCGAAATAGAAGCCCTAGCCAAACGCAGGAAAATGGAGATTGATACCTTCATTAAGGTGAGAATGGCAACATGAGCACTTAAAATATCTGGCCTAACTTCTATTCAGTTCACTTTGGTGTAACTGGTGTATTTAAAAAAATGTAATTCTACCACTGTGATTGCATACATGATTTACAACATTTACAGAGCAATGGAATAAAAGGATACACCAAATAAAACATAAAACAACTTGTTTTTTGGCTAAAGTAATTTTACTGAATATTACTGTAAATGACCATTGAATAAGTAGAATCAGAATTTTGAGATTCCAAAAAGTCGTTTTTGGCAACAGCCATTCACGGTGGGTTTGTATGAAAAAAATAAGATGGTTATACAGAAATGAACCTTATGCCCACTGTTAAATATGGTTGAGAATCTGTGATGTTTTGGGCTTTTTCCCTTCAAAGCCCCAGGGTTCCTTGTTAGGATACCTGATGTCATGGACTTATATACCCTCAAATGTTACCAGAGAAAACTTAAATCTGTTTGAAAATTTGAATTAAATCTAACCATAACCTTTAACTGAAGCAAACATTTTTGATAAGGGTTTCTTTTCAATGTGGGATTTTATTGTGACAAAAACATCTCAAAAGGTGCCGATAATTATGGAACTTAAAAATGGAACTAAAAGTAGCCTTTCGCTGCCTCCTGAGAAGGGGGCATTTCTAAATACTTTTTATTTTTTTGTTGTAAAGGCATACAAAGGCATCAACTTCACTACTCATCTTTGAGACCAATTTAAAGCAGTTAAACATAAATATTCAAACCAAAATATCTATCTAATATTTGAAGACTTCTTGAAACTTCCAGTACTAATGGCCTTTATCACTAACTGTTTGTTAGTAGCTAATCTAACTACTTTATACTTTGTTTGTGCATTTGCCTTTTGTATTACAACAACAAGAAGTAATTTGCTTTTCTCTCTCTTTAGCTGAATAAGGAGTTCCAGGCGGAGGAAGCTCCTACAGTTATTTTGTGTATCAGCATGCAGTGGTTCAGGGAGTGGGAAAGCTTTGTCAAGGGCAAAGACAATGGTAACAATAACATGCATTTACAATTTTCAGTTTTTAACCTACAGCCCTAATTTCAAAAAGTTGGGATGCTGTGTAAAATGTAAACAAAACCAGAATGCAATGGAAATCTCTTATTCACAATAAAACATACAGAACATATCAAATGTGTTAACTGGGTATATGTACCATTTAAAGAAAAAAACAAGGTTATTTTGTATTTGATGGCAAAAGCACATCTCAAAAAGTTAGAACAGAGCCATATTTACCATTGTTTGGCATCCACTCTTTTTTTAACACAATCTGTAAACATCTGGGAACTAAGGAGACTGGTTGCTGGACTTTTTGGGAGAGGAACGTTGTCCATAAAAAATTTCAAATTTCAATTCGTCTACACAGTTTTCCACTTTGCCTCGGTTCATTTTAAAAGAGCTTTGGCCCAGATAAGACACTAACATTTCTGGATCATGTTCACATATGGCGTCTTCTTAGCATGATCGAGCTTTAACCTACATTTGTGAATATTCCGGAGAACTGTGTTCACAAACAATCATCTATGGAAGTGTTTCTGAGCCTATGCAATGATTTCCATGACAGAATCATGCCTATTTAAATGCAGGGCCACCTGAGGGCCCAAAGAACATAGGCGTCCAGTATTGATTTTCCGCCTTGTCCCTTGTGCACAGAGAATGCTCAAAATTCTCAGAATGTTTTAATGATATTATGTACCGTGGCATCAAGCCTCAAGGGTCTAATGTTCTTGTATATTTGATGCTTGAGCTGGCTTCTCTGCTATAATGAAAGGAGAAATCACGGATTTAAATAATTTCTGCATAGTTCTGTCTCAACAGAAAGTCAACAGAGGCATTCTGTAGTTCAGTGTGAGATAATTTGTTGCAGATGAACTTACCAACAATTTATTTTAGTTGGTGGTAAGAGAAACTAGGTCACAAAGTGAGCAATATCATATATAATTCACTATCCAAAGCAACCAATTAATCCTTGCATGTCTCCTGATTTTTAAAAATGTATATTTCTGATAATGGTTAAATAGTGAGTTTCCTTTGGGCTGCATTTTAGCAGGGGCATCACTCAGAACTTGAACAAAAGAGTTTATTGAGGGCACATTGCCCCAGGAGAAATTTTAAAAGTTTCAATAATGTCTGGTTTAATAATTTTTAGAGTAGCTATAGGCACAAAAGTGATCAAAAACTTTTGCGCACACCAAATCTCTTTATAGTTTGTAAAATGCATGGATTTAATATGATCTGGTATGCTGTCCTTTCAATTATAACAGGCACAGATTGAGAGAATAAGTCTAGCAATTTGACATCCTTTCTCTTAGATAAGTTGCAGGTCTTAAATTCAAATGGACAAGCTGTTGATTAGTGCCTGATCAAACCTGCTCCTTCAGTCCTCTCTCTTTTAGCTTACTTCTTTTGTTCTCCTGGCCTTTTATTGGTAACATAAGTAATGTTATTTTATATTAAAGTTAGATTTTAAAGAACTCTGGTTTTAATGCGAGATCAGCCAATTTTTATTTTCATTTTGGTATTTTACAGATTCAGTGCCTATGACATGGAGTTTAGCTTTTAACTAGCAGCACCACACTCACTGGTTAATAACACATTTAACCAGACTTTGCCTGTACATATTGAAAAGACTGCCACCAAACACTGCTAATTGACAGCAACAATACTGCTGTTTCTTAGCAGTATGGAGATGGACAACCAGAAACAGCAATCAAAAATGTGGAGAGTGAACCCCAAAGGAAAGCCTGTATCTTTGCTTTATAAATTATTTTGCCTACAGAAAAAACTGAGTGCAGGGTTTCGATAGACATGGGTCATGGAAAGTGCTTGAATTTCTATATTTTTTGCAAGAATATATTTAAATTTTTTAAAAATTATAGTAAGTATGTCTTCCACCATCTGCCCCACCTGCCTTGAGAAAGTGAGATGATCATGTTGAAGTTGAGTGATTTAGGTTCGACAGTGTACTTGATGTTTTAAAATTTTAACTGGTACTCGAAAGTTTGAGTACATTTCCCTTATATTAGCTTCATTACACTGGCTGCCCATTCCTTTTAGGATTCATTTTAAAATACTTTTATTTGCTTTTAAAGCTCTCAATGGCCTTGCTCCAGCCTATCTGTCTGAGCTGCTACAGCCTCATACACCAACTCGCTCTCTCAGGTCGGCTGATCATCTGTTCCTGAGCGTACCCAGGACAAAGCGTAAACTTAGAGGTGATCGTGCTTTTGCTGTAGCTGCTCCTAAACTCTGGAATGATCTGCCATTTGAGTTCTGAAGAGAATCTGAAGAAACTTGCCCTGGGCAGTCCATGAATATGTCATTGAATTTGACAATTAAGAAGGTGTGGGAATGCCCGCCATTAAATTTAGTCCTGTCCACTGATGTCTCCACATATTAAACGGTTGCTACCGAACTAGGAAAGTGATGGCAAGCAAATTCTTTGAGTTGCTAGTGATCTGACCTTTGAAATGTTTAACAACATTATCCATGTTAGTACACTAATTTTAGATATGTTAGATATCACTAGGTGGGTCTTTGTAGACAGGCATCTCTTAAATAAAAGGTGAGACATGCTCAGCATCACATCCTTCATATGTAAAAATATGGTATTGAATTCCAATGTACCAAGTACTGCATACATTCTTCTGCATACATATGGTTTTGCAATTGATTTCCTCTCTTGCACAGCATTTGCAAAGTTTCATTAAGATTAAGGGTTAAACATCTGTTGTATGTTTATCTTTTAAGCCCTTCTTGAGACTAACTTGGTGAGAAACCGTAATGGAAAGACTCTGCAGCGAGATTGACTTGTGTTGCTATTGTATGCGTTATGAAATGTCATGTAATCTACATGCACTCAGGAATCCGATCTCTGAAGTGAATTGTAAACAAACACTTTTTAAGCTCCAAACACTGTCCACATCTGTTCGATCGGTCTTCCTCTGGCACACATACACATATACTGTATATACAAATTCCCTTTTTGTACACACATACTGAGACCACCTAAAGCATGCCAGGACCACCCACATGTCTTAGTCCTTCTTTTTGATGAAAGATCACTCTGTACTTCTCAGCTTATTTCTTCGCCTGTCACTCTCATTGTCTCTGTGTCCCTGTTTTTTTCTAGAGCCACCTGGTCCGATTGACAATAGCAAGATAGCTGTGCTGAAGGGGGGTCATATCCAGCTTAAACAGGGTGAGGCTGATAAATATGTATGAAATCAAAGGAAAATATTGTGTTAGGTAATATTTAATTAGGAACACTCACTGGCCCTGTCAACACCTGTCTTTTTTTTTTTAATTCTTGAAAATCTTAAATTCTTGCAGTCATCTACTGAGAAATGTTCTTTTTGGACTGGATGGCAATTCTGTCATGACGTTTGGCACAAAACTGAAAGCCATCTTTGCTTGCAAAGCCTTTTGTAGATGCTCCTTTTATTAACCAATAAGGATACTCTCACATTTTTTCACACGTTTTCCTCTTATTGTTGAATAGAATTTCATAATGGTGTTGAATATTTTATAAATGCGTCAGTCTTAATTTGCCCCCTCCCAACTTTTTTGAATGTATTGCAGGCATCAAATTAGGTTTGAAAATTAAAAAGTGCATGTGTGTATGTGTGTGGACATGCAGGAGCTGACTATGGGCAGATTTCAGAGGAGACGTGGCAGTATTTGCTAGGAATTTACAGTGGTGGTCCTGAGATTGCTGTGAGGCAGAGCATCAGCCCTCCAGACCCTGACACCCACGGAGAGAGGAAGATAGAAGCAGAAACCAGAGCACTCTGAGCGAGTATGACACACACACAACACATAAACCAGCATGCTTCATTAACATTTTTTTGTCTTTCTGCTGTGTAATATATATTTGGCCTATAATAACATGTTTTTGCATTTATTTTAATTTGAAAAGGCCACATGGTGTTTCTTTTATATTCAACCTTAAAATGATTCTTCAGCAGTTTTTATATAGAATTATGAGAACTCAAAAAATTTTGAATGCTAAACATGGATTTGGTGGTTCTTCTCCAGACTTTTGTAAATGCTTCTTTAAAGAACTTTTTAAAAGTGGGTCTATATAAAAAGAAAAGGGCTCCACTGTTGTCATAGAATTGTTTTGGTATGATACGCTCTTTAGATGGTATGCTCTCTATAATAAAGGCAGAAAGGTTTCCTTGCATAATACTGATCTATTTTTGGTTCTCAAAAGAGGTTAGTAGTTTATTAGAAAACCATTTTTATAAATTAACCTTTCAAATGTATGAAGAAACATTACAGAAAAGTTCCAGGTGTTCCAAACCTTAACATTACATGAACGTTACAGGAGAACCCTTAGGTTGGTAAAAAACCTTTACTTTATGTGAAGGCTTCTTATACATTTAAAATGTTCTTCACAATCCTACAGTTCATGTACAAACATGATACTTTAGGGAGCTTAAATGCTACTTTTGTGATTTCAGTCAAAGAATCTTTTTGATTTTCTCTTTTGTGTTAAGCTTGTAAACTGTTTCATAATTTCAGCCTATTAAGCACAGGCAGTCCAAGTAAAACATTCATTTCAGGCCCATTGTGGGTGCATAGTCAGTTTTGTGCAGTGCCTGTGCTCCAATTCCACATGATGATGCATTTTACTATGGCCATCAGTAATGTAGCAAGTCTCAAACAAAGTTTTAGTACAGGTCCCCTTAATATGAGACCCAAAGCTAGAAGACATATTCACAAGAACTGTGGTTGTTGCATTCAGTGTGTTCAATAAACAGGTTGTAATACATGGAATGATGGAATAATGGTAAAAACATGAGGAAAAGAAAATACGACACCCACGGCATATTGTTTACACATGCTAACTAAAGTACTGAGAGCATTTGTGAAACCAATTTGAACAAGCATGAACAGAGCTGGCAGGTAGCCCAGTCAAATACAATGAGATTTCTGACATTTTTATCTCCATTATTAAATCAAGATTATGATTAAAATAATCCTCCAAGAAAATAAATCTTTTATTTTTAGTCATACTTTGTATTTTGGCACTGTCATTTGTGAATTTTTTTCCAGATTTCAAAAACTGCTGCTACATATGATATTGGCCTGATATTGGTATTTTTTTCTATTGTTGTGCTATACTTAACAATTTTGGGGGGGAAATTAATTGTGATTTTGATATACAGTCAATTAATCTTTTAGTTCTACCTACAGTACTAGCAAATTTGTAAAAACTAAGAAATAACACTAATAAGTGTTAAAATAAAATAAAATCTTATGTTTTAATGTAGTAGCCCTTTTGCCTTGAAGCAGCATTGTACAGTCTTGGCATTCTCACAAGCAGCTTAATGAGAAGCTACCTGGGAAGCTTTTCTAACAGGCTTGAACAAGTTCGACATATGCTGACAACTTGCTGGCTGCTAAAACTTTTTTTAGAGGGGCATAAAAAAGAAAAGAAAATTTCATTAAATTTAGCTTCACTATTTACAATTGTCTTAGTAACACATTTTGGTATTTAAGCATAAGACTTCTGTGTACTGTACTTTTTCCTCTGAAAATATGAAGAAAATGGAAATGACACACGGTTTTGTACTAGATTTGAACTTTTCAGACTCAAATGAGCAGAGATGTTGTTACACCACAATTACATTTTCTAATTCTCATTTCTCTTCCATGTAGGTGGCGTCCTGAATGTTGCTGAACATTTTTGCACCATGTGTATGCCTGCTTTCTTTGTGAGCACTTTGTGAGCGCACCCAGTGCCATGATCTGGACCTGTTGAACATATGGACTATCTATTTAGTAGCAGAGTTTGTAGGCTAGAAGGTCTATAGATTTCATTGGGCAAATTAATGTAGAATAAGCCACTATCCTGCAGCTGGGGGAGTGAGTGTATTTCTCTTTCGCAGCACTTCTCTCACACTCAAAATGTCTTTCTTTTCTTAAAGAAAATATACATGTATATTAAGCTGTCTTATGAAATGACATGAGAAAGAAAATGCTTTACAGATTTAATGTGGACATGGTATAATGTAATAGTTTGTATAGGCTGTAAGAGGTAGAAGTTATAAGTGTTTACTGCCTGAGAGATTTAGCAGGCCAAGGTTTCAAGGGATGATGATTGTAGCATTTGGTCTATCTAATGTACATGTAAAATCTTAATGAATGTGCATATTTAAAAGCAAACCCCCTAACAGAACCCAAACAGATTATTTCTAATTCAACTACTTAGACTGACATACTCTTTATTTTCAAACACATAGTGTAATACTGCAGCATTTTCTTTTTCAACCTAATCTCTGTCTGCTGAATATGTAGCATATGGTTTATTACCACAGACATTTATTTAGTCACACATCCCTGTACTTGTCATTGGGCAGTTGCTAATTTCTGTCAGTAATCTTTTTTTCCTGAAACACATTTTTTGTAGGTCTGTCAGAGTTACTGAAATGTTTTATTGGGTTTTTATGAAATTTAAAATGAGATAATTAAAATTAACATCCAGCAACCACCAGGTCATAGTAAATCACATAAAACATTCTCAGTAATGGTGAGCTACTAGCACTCAAATAGCTTTTGGATGCTTTTGGATGAAAATGAGAAGACCTGCACCTTCAGGATTACACAAATTAAAGTCAGGAAGTAAGATATTTGCTGTTATATATTGTGTTTATGATTACTTGATTAATAGTCCAAAAAATTACATTTTTCAGAAAATGTTATGCGGTAAGTAAGCTGTAAATACTCATGAAGAAAATAAAATCTTGTACTCATTTTTTTTACCTGCATAGTAGTGTAGATGGAGACCATTGAAATTCAGAGAAATTGTTACTAGAAGCTACTGTGATGTTTTTTATTTAAAAAAAAATTTTTTGGTCCAGTGATTGCAATGTAGATATGAATTTATAGTAACAGCTAATTTTAAGCCCTGCTTTGGTGGTGTAAGTCGTATTTTTGTTATATACTCATATTTTCAACATTAATTACGGAAATTCAGCAACTACTCAATTGCTTTTATTTTAACTCAGCTTTAGCAGGTTTTCTGCTCTTTCCTAAATACAGGGAAATGTGCCGGAATTGACAACTGTCTGTGGTAATAAGCAGTACAGTACAGGTGCCGTGGACTATTCATTTAAGTCTCATATCTATAAGTTATTATAAAGTGTTCTCAATAAACTCAATGTGAGTCGCATTCCACAGATGATCCACTTCATTCTCCTAATGATGGAATGAGGAAAAAAAAAAATCTCATTCACAGCACTATGATGATTGCTCACATACACCAGTAATCTTTTCATTTACACCACTACTTCCTGAATATGTATATTGATAAGGTGCTCACACTATGTGGGCCATTCATTTATGTTTTTGCTAGAGGAAAAACAGAAGTGCTGATGAGAATGTATGGTGACAATCCTAAGACATTTGAACTAAATGTGGGTGGGAATGTAGTGGGAACAAGTAGAAGGTCCAATGAATTAAACCTTTTGCACCAGTTTAAGTTTAAGGTGCAAATTAAACACATTCTGTGTGAATGTTATGTTCTAAACCAATACACAGGCCTAAGCACTTATTTCATGGTCTGTGTGCTTGATAAAAGGTAAATGGACTTCATTCGGTTTGGGCAAAACTGTGGAAATATTATTGATAACAAAATTTGCTTGCTTGAGCAGCTACTGTCAGCCAATTCTTCTGTGAATTTTCTCCACCTTTTAAAACAAGGTGCCAATGAGCAGACATACATGTGAGAAGACAGAGCTCGGAATCTGCTGTGATGCGACTGTGCAGTATGGGCAGACAGGTTGGAATTGTTCATGTTTAACACTCATTTTCACTATCTACTGTTTTTGTCTGAAATATGTTGGTGATTATTGTTTAACATCTTTTAAGTGCTGCACCACACACATGCAGTTACTGGGCCAGACTATTAACTATCTGCTTGATAAGCTGGAGTTTTAATAAATTTACCATGAGTGTGAAATTTCTTAAGCAGTCCAGAGCCTTGTAAAGGCAGATTTCGAAGTAGGGCCAGTGCTGCAACTTAATACAATAAGCCTGACAACAAGCCTGTCAATAGCCCGGATGCAAGTTAGCATGGGTAGAAAAATGCCTTAAATCATCAAGTGAGCATGTAGATGTGCATCAAATGTGCAGAGAACATATTATTGGTGGCAAAAATAAACACTCAAAACTCCTTTTGCTGGGAAAAGCCAGTTCCATTAGTGTAGTTTATTCTTTTGCTTCAGAATTTATCACTGGGCTGGTTGGCAGCTAATTGCTCTGGAATACAGCACCAAAAGTTGTCCCCATTTGTGTTATTACATTTCAAGATTACTTCTTGCCCAGCAAGAAAAGTTCACATAATAGGGGCTGAATATTTGTGAAATTTTCTAAATTTTGGGACATTTTCACAGAAGTCCTAAATGTAGATGAAGAAAACTCACTTAAACAAATAAGACAAAATATTATACTTGGCCATTTATAATTCCAGAAATGTTAGGATATTTTCCAAAATGCAGTAAAAACAATCATCTGTAATATGTTAATTAATGTATATATTTATTTAACTGACAAAGTACAAAGAAGAGAGTTAATTTTTTTTAAATTACCAACTTAATTGTATTTTGTAAATATTAGAAAATATATAATTTGCTGGTTGCAACACACTCAAACGTTGAGTTAAAATAAGACAAAAAAAGTGCAAAGACCTACAATTTAGGTCTTTTAACATCTACAGTATTGTACATACCTTTCAGCATCTGGGAAAAGATTCAAAGAATTCAAAGGCGGAAACTAGTGTTGGATGTGCCTGATTTTTGAGCCCTCAGTCGGCACTGCCTAAGAAATCATCTTGCTGTTGAGCCAAATATACCCACCTTGGGTCAGGAGTGCTTTGGAAAACCATTGTCATTTAACACAGTCCATTGCTGCATCAAGAAATGCTAATTCAACTCTATGCAGAAACACCAGTCGGCTCTCTGGGCCCAAACTCCTCTCAGATGGAGCAAAAGACTGCGGAACCAGTGTGTGGTCAGACATTTCAGCTTGGTTTTGGAAACAACGGGCATCGAGTTCTCCATGCCAAAGATGGGAACAACTGATTGTCAGATTGTCATTTGCGGAAGGTGTTAAAGCCAGTATCTGTAATGGTATGGAGTTGTTTCAGTTCCCAGGGCATGTGAGACTTGCATGTATGTGAAGGTGCCATTGAATCATTTTTTAGGATTTCAGAGAGACATATGCAGCTGTAGTGACATCTCTTACCAGGACGTCCATGCCTATTACAGCTTTGTGTCTTCACATACACAGTGTGTGTGTGTGTGTGCTTGACTGGCCTGCCGCCACTCCAGATTTGATTTGTGAAAACAAAAGATTTAAGATTGTTGTTTCAGGTGGCCAGGGCCTTGAGGCAGTAGAGCCCCACCCACTCAACACTCACACTGACGAACCAATGTGATCACAAGAGAGGTAGTACAACAGCACTGGCATCTCAACTTATTCAAATTCTCCATGTCCATGAACCAACCCAGCTCTGCATCCTTCATCTGATGGGGAAAATTAATTGCCAAAGGCCTGACTTAAAATAGGTTTTTAGCCCAGACTTGAAAACTACTGTTTTAGATTGGCCAATTCAATGTCCTCACCTTAAACCAGTAGAAATACTGTGGTATGATCTGAAGCAAGCAGTTCATGTGAGGAAACCCACCAACATCCCAGACTGCAGCAGTTCTGTAGGGAGGAATGGGCTAAAATTCCTCCAAGATGATGTGCATAGCTGACTAACAATTACCAAAAATGTATAGCTGCACAGTTCTTGCTGCATAGTTGGGACACCTATCAGATATTTTATATTTGTTTAAATGCCCTCTTTATCAACTTTTAGAACTTGTGTGAAACTCTGATTATGTTTTAGGCTATATTTATGGTGAAATATAGAAAATAATAAAGGGTTCACAATAAGCATTGCTGTATGTGTAATAGATCAATCTTTACAGTTGGCATTTTGCATTCAAAAACATTGCTTGGCCCCAGTTTGAGTAAAATGACCTTGTTGAGTGAGCCCATGATGCAGAAACCTGTTAAATGGCAACATAATTAGTTGTTGCATGATTTGAAATACATACATACAGCTGCATAAAATAGCGGTCCTATAGCACTACATTTCTAGTGAGAAGAGGGTTGAAATAACAGAAATGTTTCTGTGTTCTGCCACAGCTGAAATTTAGCAAATTACAACACTATTAACAATCATAATGACTGATGTTCTATAGTTGAAAAGTCTGTAATTGAGCTGTACATTCAGTTAAGGGCATGTGCAGTGAGATTAATGGGATGAGTCTGAACAGCTAGCAGTGATTAAGGCTAGGCAATTTAAATTTTAATTACAAAGGACTGTGAGCCTAACATAAAACATCATCCCCTGCAGCAAAGTGTTGGTTAAGGTTAGCAGTAGGCGCTAGGTTAATTATACATAATACATTATACAGACCATCCTTTGCTATCGTATCAGATTGATACCTTTATCCTCATCTTTGTGCATATTTAATTTTTTTTTTCTTCTACTGAGCAGTGGACCAGTTATGGATCACTTTATTTGCTAGCTGGTATTAAAAAATGTAAAAGATTATTGAACTGCTACATCTGAAAAAAGAAAAGTCTGTTATGCTAATTGTTAATTTCAGCAAATGGATACTACACGCTTAGTGCTGCTGTAATGGCTTTCTGACTCAAGTTGAATGTTTAGATGTCTCTGAATTCTGACAAATGAACTAATAAAGCCTGTTCTTTCATCACATTGTTCAGAGAGAATAGTATTACTGCGTTTTACACAGCTCTACATCTTGACTCATTCTCTGAAATAATGTGTAATGTCATGCAAATCATACTTGTACGTGAGTGATCCAACAGAAACGTACAGTAAGTGAGCATATGTTCTTCACCTTTATTGAAATGCCCCTTTTTTTTTGCTGTTTTAACCTATTTGAAGTGTTAGTCAGTATATAAAAATACCCTCATGCATTAATTTGAAGGTGACAATATATTTGGGATATTAGAGTACCTTGAATTTGATTGATAATATTCAGTTACAAGCCTGAATCCAAAAAAGTTGGGACATTGTGTAAAATGGAAATTAAGACAATTATTTTCAGTTGCAATGGGTTCGCTTCGTGTCCTGGGTGCACCCTGCCTTGGGCCCATAGTCAGCTGCGATTGGCTTTCCTGCAACCCAAAATGGAAGAAGTGGTTTAAAAAATGGATGGATGGATTATTTACAAATCGTGTTTTAACGATTTGAGGGTTGTATGAAGTATGTGCAAGCTATATGGTTTTAAAGATTTATTTAAATAAACAAACTAACACTAAGACCAAATATAGACTAAGGAAACCAAATAAAACAAAAAGAAAAGCACAGTGCTAACAGCAGAATAACAACAGAGAACAAATGAAGGCCAAGACAAAGACAAGAGACTATAAAGGAACACATAACGAGCAACACCTGAATATAGGATGGGCATGAAATAAGGATCAGATGATTGAGGCGGGGACAAGGCATGAACATGGGTGGGGCTAGGACTAAACATAAACACAAGATGTGGACATGGAGCACATAGGAAAAACAACACAGACATGACATGGAGAACACATGACATATGTAAACATACAGTACTGGGCAAAACTATTAAGCACCTGAGAAAATTATCATTAAAAGCTGTCTAGCTGGGCAGTAAGTGTTTTTGTTTTCTTAAAAAACATGAACATTAGAATAAATACAAATAACAGTAATAGAGTAAACAAAACAACCATTCTCAGAGTTCTGCTAGTGGATGCCCATGATTACTTTCTATCAAATCGCTTAATTTAGGTTAGCCTCAACCAAGAGATCAACAGCTCCTGAAATGCCTAGTAGGTCTCCCATCCAAGGACTACTCAGGCATACACCTGCAAACCAAGGCTAAGCCTTCTCTGAGTGGTTTGGCTGCCAGTGTAACCAGTCCTCTAGTTTTTTTGTAGTCATTATTGTATGAATTAATAGGGCTGTATTTGAAAGCCACTATTACTTAAATGTTTTAAAACATAATAATAATAATAACTGGACTACAAAAGGGCTGTAATGGACAGTGGCTCTCACTGGCAGCCAGTCCACTCTGAGACAGCCTATCCTTTGCCCAGCTTGGGTGCTAGGCAGACTTGAGCCTGGCTTGTACTTGGATGGAGGACCAACTAGGTATTATTTTAAATAATTTTTTAGCCTTCCTTTTATTTTGACATTCATTTATGTTTATATTCATTTAGCCTGAAATATCGAAGAAGAAATCTTTTAAAAAATCAAGCAGTATGAGTTAATGGGGCTGCAATAGACAGCCATTATAAATAAAGTGTATTAAAAATAATAATTTGACTTCAAAAGAGCTGTAGTGGAGGGCTGTATTTGCTGGCAGCCAAACTCTTCTGAGAAACCTAACTTTGTCCAGGCTTGGAAGCAAAGATGGCTTGAACCTGCCTAATACTTGTTTGGATGACCAACTAGACATTCCAGGTACTGCTAGCTTTTCATCCTTTTATTTTGACATTCAATTCGGTTAGCCCAGAGCCATATATAGAGAGAGTTGCGTCAACTCCGTTCACGCCAATGGACCATTTTTTTTTACAGCAATGGCGGACGCTGCAGCCCCTCGATAGTTCCCGGAAGTTAGCAGTAAACAGTAGCAGCACTGCACAGCTGCAGCAGAAGAGAGGATTTGCGATACTATTTTTAAAGGTAAGAAGAAGCTTATATATTTACAGCAAGTCTGAATTAAATGATTTTTTTTAATTTAAATTTTGATTTTGATCTAAATTAGCAGATTTAGAGCATGTTAATAGATAAGGCTAGGCTAGGCTAGTGTATAAAGTTAGCCAAATATGCAATAAGGCAACACAGCCACGAGCAGCTGCTAAACTCCTCTCTCTACATTCAGTTTTACCAACGTTGTGGGATTAATGCTAAATTTGAGTTAAATATACAGTAGCATTGGGGTTGGGGGTGAGTGGGGATGAGTTGAGGTGGTAAATTGAGGAGACCCATGTTGAGTGTGAACTAATGACTTGAGCCTCAGTTCAGGCTAAAACGAGTTAAACAGGGTAATTCCAGGCTAATTTGGGAGTTCTACTCCGTACTAAAGGTATTTAAAAGTCATTACTGAACCTATTTTCTATTAATGTTATATATCAGCAAATCTGTTTGTAAGGCCAATTAAGTGGGGGGTCTCTATCAAGTTGGTCTTCATCTCACCTTTCAAAGTCTATACTGTATGTTTGTTTCTCACCTTTTTCTCCCCTTTTCTCCCTCTCTTTCAGCACAATCTCCACCTCATCCTGCACCCAGTCTCCGTTCCTGGGGTTTTGCGAGCCTTTCCCTGTGCCACATTTTTAATAAACTCAACATTGATCTTTCCAGTGGTGTAGCGCTTTATTTGTAAATAAATGTAATTTTTGAATATGATTTTCACATTTTTTGTTGTATCTCTAGTAACAGTGAGATTGCTCTGGTTTACTTGAGCCAACATTTTTTTCTCCTCTCTGTGGGAGTGGGGAACCTGTACAGACAACATTATCATAAAGGCAATATTATAAAACATTAAGGGATCCATATTATGCTCATTCATAATGCCCAAAAAGTCTAGCAGCACACAGCCCCATTGACAGGAATCATTGAAAGTGAAAAGTGAAAGTGGTTGTCATTGTGAACACATCTGTAATGAGATTTATGTACGCAATGCTATTTAGTTCACCTGTCAGTGGTTTTAATGTTGTGGCTGTTTGTTGTATATGCCAGGACAACACTGAGAAGACACTGACTGCTTGACATGATATGGAGTTTTTTAGAGATTATTTAGTGAATTAATGACACTCAGTAATACTGAGCCGATTGTTGCTGTCTGAAAGTCATAGTCATTAAATTATTAAGATTACTTAAGCCTTCAGTTACCATCAGATTACTATTACCAACAATTAAACATTAATCTGATTATTCTGAAAAACATTCCTTTTCATCCCCTCTCTTTAAAATATATCTATAAATATAATATTTCTTTTGGCTTCCACTCAAGTTTTAAAAAGATCCAGAGCAATAACCATCACGCTCTAAAAAAATGTCAACAGTTAAGGAAACGCCAGCTGTTCACACTAATCCTTAAATACTGCGGACATTTACATAAACTGGACAATGTACTGTAGAAAATTTGTTAATCAGCCTTTATTGGCATTTAAATTACCAGAAATAGTTTAGCGTCTCTGCATCAACGAATTGAAACGGCCCGCGATGACCTTCCGGGAACCATCAGAGGTCTACATGAATCACGGGGACGACTAAGCATTTTGAACTTCTGTTGTCGCAACTCTCTCTATACGGCTCTGGGTTAGCCTAAACCAACGAAGTTGGCTAGGCTTAGATATTAAGCAAGGTTGAGTCTGGCTAATACTTGGAGGAAGGACCAGCTATGCATTCAAGGTGCTGTTAGCTTTTCAAACCTTCCTTTTTTGACATTCATTTAGATTAACCTAAACCATTAATGAAGAAAAAAAACATCATGGTGTATGAATTAGTGCGGCTGTATTGAAGTCACTATTACTTAAATGTAGTAAATTAATAATAATAATAATTTGACTATAAAAGGGCTATACATGAGCACTGTTTTCACTGGTAGTTAAACCACTCTTAGAAAGTCTAGTCTTGGGTAGGCTTGGAAGTTAAGCATGCTTTAGCCTGGCTAGTACTTGGATGGGATATCAACTAGGCATTCCAGAAACTGAGATCTTGATATTTATTTAGGTTAACCTTAACCAATGAAGACAAACACAAATTCATGTAGTATGATTTAATGGGCCTGTATTAGAGAGCCACGATCACTTAACTTAGGTTCCTAAGAAATGGTGCATTCCCAACCTACCCATGTCATATGCACTAATGCCATCATGGATGCTGGCTTTTGAACTGTGCAGTGGTAACAAGCTTTCTTCTTTAGCCCAGACAATGTATAATACATGATTTAAATTTTTTATTGGTCAAACCACAGGACAGTTTTCCAGTTTTTCACAGAAAAAAAATAAAAACCTATGCTTTATTACATTTGGTAGAGTTCTCTTCTGGTTCTCTCACTACATTAAAAGAATATTTTAAAAAATATTATTTCTGAACAAAGAAATATCTGATATGTTCGCCACAAATTGAATTTCAAACTTAATTTATTTCACACACCCTGAGGAGACTTGCATTAGGTCCTGACCACATGCCAGTTTCTCATATGTCTTAATCACCCCCCCACACACACACACACACATAACGTCCCCGGTCCAACCCCCCCGATGCAGCTTTAAGTGCACAGACTGCCCCAACGAACCATCTCCCAGGGGAAGTGTGTGTGTCTGTGCGTGTGTTTGTCACAGAGACCACAACCAGCAATGATGCCATTTTGAGTCCCCATTCTACTGGCAAAGAGACGAAGGAAAGCCCGGCATTAAGAGATGGACAGGAGGATGAGAGTGTAGCACTGCAGAGAAGCCAGCGAAGCCTCGTTCTTGCTTGATGTGGAGAATATTGTTTCCTCAGGGGCACCCCAAAGTGAGTCTGTTTTTCTTTTATATATGATATCAGCACATCTGGCTGTTGTTTTCACTAGCGTGGCAAAGACAAACATACCCACGCTTTTTTCAGGCAGCAGGGTGTGTCCTTTGTTAAAGGAACTGTATTTCTTTCTTTACCTTATTGAAGAAAAAAGCATTACAACCTCTCAAATTTTATGTAGCAGTAAGTATACCTTGAAATAAACTGTTAAATAAGTCTAAATCCATCCTATAACATCTTTTTGCTAGTTGTACAGTATGACATTACATTGTAAAGTATGTCTTATACCATAAAACATATACTTGGCATTGACAATGTGACCATTTCCATGTGTGATATAATAAAAAATAGCCTATGATCTTTAAATAGATTGTATCTAGCATACAATGCCAAGCTTCCATTACACTAGTGTACACAAGAGACTTACTAAGAGGTGATATCACATAATAGCTTATATGCAAAAATAATTAAATGCTGGTATGTTTTTTGGAGGTACTTAGGTACTTTTAAACTTACATCAGTCTTCAACCTTATGCGTTTTATTTAGGGAATGTGTTGCCTTTATATTCACTGAACTGATACACTGCAGCTTCAATACCCCACAGCATTTTTCCACCAAATTAGGTTAACTGTAATGATCAAACCACAAATGGAAAATTAAAGTGTTTTATTACCCATGATTACTCAGTGACAGCATGCAATATTGTTACTCAGGGAAAATATTTTGGGAGCGAGGTGTAGGTCATGCGGAGTTGCTTTGCTGCCATGCAGACTGGTCTTCTTGCAGTCATTGAGTCAGCTATACATTATTTAACATATCAAAGAGTTTAGCATTCAACAGGATAAATATCCTAAGCAAAATAAAAACACCCAGAAATCACATTATAATATTTGAAAAAATCCTTAAACTCAACTAAAGGAATTTTGCATGGAAGAGTCGCAAAAATACCAGTAGAAGAATACAAGAATTTATTTTTGCTAAAGGAGGCAATACTAGCTTCTGCATCCAAGGGTGTACTTACTTTCCATTTTGGTCACTGCAGCCGCTTCTTTAAACTTAAATTATGATGATTATTATTAATAGTAATAATATTATATATATTTTCTTCTTTTCTTTTGTTTATTATTGCTTTCCAGTGTCAACCAGAGGATACAAAGGCAGTTGTATAAAGCACCATAGAAATAAAATAAATAAATAAATATTTATTTAATAAAATAAATATTTAAATAAAATATTTTCAGAAAAGAACATTTCTACATCTGTTGATAATTTTGTTGAAAGCTGCTTATGGTTTTAGTTAGGCAAACCCCCTTCATCTGTAGGCACTGTATTAGGGAGGGTAAAATGTTTGCATTTGCAAATAAGTAAAAAGAAAAACCCAATAGTTTCTATGTTGTTTACTTACTTTTGCATGACTGCATATTTTTGTTTCAAAACATTTTTACAGAATTCTCCTTAGAGCTTTTTTGGCCTTCACTAAACTCTTGTGTTTTTTTAAAACTCTTGTTTCTGGATCTCTTAAGGTTAAATTCCACTCTTTCATTTTGAGAGAACTCCATCCATAGTAAATAGTAAATCTTTAAAGTAAGTTATAGACTAGGGACTGAAACAGATGCCAACAGGGGTATACATCTCTGTCCTGATAATGATATGTTTTAATAATTATTCTTTGAGAAATTATTCAATGCATCACAAAACTTCAAAATTTACCACAGCTCAGTCCCCCTTTTTTTTTTTTTTTCAAAATAGTTTTATAAATACAACCCCAAATCAGAAAAAGTTGAGACGGTATGAAAAACGCAAATAAAAAAAGAAAGTATTGATTTCTAAATTTACTTTGACTTATATTTCATTGCAGACTATATGAACAGAAAATATGTCATGTTTTGTCTGGTCAACTTCATTTCATTTGTAAATATACATAATTTCCTGTCATTCAGACCTGCAACACATTCCAAAACAAGTTGGGACAGTAAAGCATTTACCATTTAGTAATGTTGCCATTTCTTTTCACAACACTTAAAGAAGTTTAGGGACTGAGGACACCAAGTGATGAAGTGTTTCAGGTGATATTTTGTCCCAGTCTTCCTGCAAACAAGTCTTAAGGTGGGCAACAGTACAGGGTTTTCATTGTCGCATTTTGCGCTTCAAAATGCGCCACACATTCTCTATTGGAGACAGGACTGCAGGCAGGTCAGTCAAGTACCCGTACCCTCTTCCTCCACAGCCAGAACTTTGTAATTTGTGCAGAATGTGGTTTTGCATTGAAATATGCATGGGCATCCCTGGAAAAGATGTCTTCTTGAAGGCAGCATATTGTGCTCCAAAATCTCTGTGTACT
>JBBPDA010000081.1:13008072-13024703 GCA_037974385.1 Arnoldichthys spilopterus | reverse complement strand
AATACGAATGGTAACAAAAGAGCCCAGAAAAACTTCTAAAGAGATCCAAGGTGAACTTCAAGCTCAAGGAACATCAGACAAAATAATTAATTGATTATGAAAGCAGTTGTTAGTTGCAGCTGTGTCAGTTCTTTGCAGTATTCTGTAGTACAGCCTTTTATACACTAGCTTTATTGGTTTCATAATTCATAGTTCATAATTTTATATACTTATTATGTTTCCAATGAAAAGCATTTTCCGAGGGCAATGCCCTGCATGGATTTTCCAGATATATCTAATGTATTAGGAATCTCTGTGAAGCTCAGCCAGCCCTGATTGCTAGCCTAGTCACTAATCTATAGACTAATAAAAATATTTATGCAATTTTTTTTACCCATTTAGCCAGAGGAAGTGAAGTAAACTAGATGGCCAGTTACGTGGCAAGTTATAAATGATCCATTCTCTCCAGTGTAATGATGATATAAAGGCAATGACAGTTACGCAGTTAAAATAACATAGTTGTTTTTTTATCAGTAATGTTGGCTATCTGCCTTCATTCCATTCAAAAAGTTGCCCCAAAGTTCCTCTCGAAAGCAGTTGATTTTAATCTTAAGATACACCTTAAGAAGGTAATTCTAGACTGAAATAGAAAAGTATTGCTCTAGGGACTACTGTGGTACTACTGGATGTGAGCAAGAATGTTTACAACAGAGATATAGGGATTAGGATAGGGAATTTTGGCCAGAGTGTCCTTTCAAAGAAGGGAGGGATTTTATTCCTTGCACTGCAGGACAAGCATCCCAGTCATGCACATACACAAAAGACTGGCTTCGTTGACTGGATGGATGGATGTCAAAAGGCAGATAGAGACTGCATGAAACAAAGTTTTAATAAAAGCAGTGAGAGTGGACAAGCCACATAAGTGTTGTGAGGGAAGTTTAAGACAGCCCAGTTGTCATCAAAAGGGGGAGACATTCTGTCAAAATACAATGGTAATTTATTAAAAGTTTTTTTGTTTGTCATTATTATTGAATCATGTTTTGTACTCTGTTGTCCTCTAGCTGGCTTGAAGGCTGGAGTTCTGGGCTGTGGAGGTTTTGCCGCTTTTTCCGCTGCCATTGAGTACTACCTACGATGAGCGTCAGTTTTAGGACCTCCTAGATCGGATTGGCAAAGAGCCCATTGGGATGCACAAGAGCTCACACAGCCAAGAACGGGACACTGAATAAGACTTTTATTTTGGCAGGCTTTACTTGCTTGTCAAGTGATGGACTGATTTTGCAGTCCAGTTTCCTGAATGGACCAGTTAGACAGGTGTGTAAATGTGTTTTTATGGACATGGGTCTTGTGTGTAAAGGTCAGTAAACATTGGCTTTTAATACCCAAAACATTGCGATGCACGAACTATATAATAACTTCATCTAATAGCATCATAACTGAAATGTCGCAGGCAGGTAATTGAGAGGCTTTTCATTTATGTAAAGAAAAGATAAGTGTGACCTCAAGATGGATTTAATCCTCATTGATATTCATCATGATGAAAGGGAGATAAGACTTTTGTCAGTGAAGTGTTCTCTTTTTGTCCTGCAGCTGTTTCTGTAAAGAATCATAATTTAGGAATAAAATATGAATGTGTCATTACATAGCCTGTAGTTCACTAAACTTTAAGGCATTATTAATGTCTATTTGTTTCTTCCTGCACCCTGCAATGGGTTGGGCTTCTCTCCTGTGTTTACTCTGCCTTGAGCCCTTAGTCAGCTGGGATTGGCACCAGTTTCCCCGCGACCCGAAACGGAAGAAGCTGTTTAGAAAATGGATGGATGGCTGGATGGATTGATGGAAGTTTCTTTCTGCAGTGATGAAAGCAATTTAAGCTTTAAGCAAACTAACCTTTAGTTTGACCATGGTCACATGTTTACTATCAGCTAAGATGTACACTGTCCAACAGTTTGTTGAAACATTTTCATTCAACATTTCTTCTGAAATCAAGGGTTTTGGAAATCAGTCCCTTCTTTGTGGCAACCACAACCTCTACACTTCTGGAAAGCTTTACACTTGTTGGAATGTTGCTGTGAGGATTTGATTGCATTCAGCTGCAAGCGCATTAGTGAGGGCAGGCACTACTTTTGGATAATTAGCTCTGGATCACAAATGCCCCTCCAGCTGATCCCAAAGGTGTTGAATGGAACTTCATCAGCCCAGTGCTTGGAGGGCTTACATCCCATATGTGGGACCTCTAGTGGCAGTCTTTTTCTATGGGTCTTATACAAGATTTGTTCAAAATCTGTATTTATCAGCGATGGTGTAGTTGAATTCACCAATTACAAGGGGTGTCAGGGCCAGTTTTCCAGATAGGGAATATAGGTACATGATTTTCATGGTTCACTTCAATTCTGTTTTTCAAGCCTGTCTAGAGTTGCATACCATGACCTTAGCACATTTAACCTCTTATGGAAAGCTTAAGCACATTTTAATGTTATCCTCAATCTACAATTTGAAAAAGGCTAAAGGCTGCATATGTATGTAGCCTGTGCACTTATTAATTGCAGATGTGGTTCACATTAAATGCACCATGAGCTGAACAGTAGACAGATTTTACTCTCAGTTCAGAACTGCTACATGACTTGTATGTAGTTTTCATTTGAATGAAAAGTCTTTATTTAAAAATGTGTAGTCGAGGATTAGACTTAATTCCTGTTTGGGAAAGTGGCCCATCATTTTTGGCTTATTCTTTATTTAGTTTTTTTTTTAATGTTGCACTGGATGCTATTGCATCTAGTAAATAATGGAAGCTAGTATGGTCATGGCCATGTTTGGCCAGATGAGAGATTTGGGGTTCTAGCCTAAAACTGTCATTTGTTGTGATCTGTAGCTCAGCACTGCACCCCTAAGCCTCAATGGTTTTGCAAAATTCATAATTTTTATCTTGAATTTGTCCATCATATTTCTGTAACTACAGTAGCCTGCAAACATTACAACCACCCTGCTGATTTGATTCAGAGGCTCATAAATACAGCTGTTTGGCTTGGGCATCGTTCTGCATTATATTTCTATTTATGTATTTGGCTGATGCTCTTATCCAAAGTCACTCAAAAATGAATCATTTTACAGGGGCAGGCGAATGTGCAGTAGTGTGAGTGGCCTTGCTCCAAGACTTACTACTGTGTTCTTGTCAGCGTGGGGAAATCAAACAGCAGTCTGCTGCAGTATTGCCAACTTAGCCTAAAACCCAGCCTGCTCTGCATCCGTCCGTCCCGGCGCTCGGAAACGAGGAATGAGCTGCGCATGTGCGGGCAGTATTAGGTCTTGAGCAGAAAGCGAAGATCGCCACGTGACTTTTTTTTTTTTGCAGAACGCCGACGCGGCGTGATGTCATTTATACGCAAAGGAGCATGTGTCGTTACCTAGTGACATCTAGCGACTTTCAGGGTAAACTTCAGCTACTTTCTGTAGGAGAATTTTGGCAACACTGCTGCAAGCACATATCCAAGGAGGAAGATGAGATAGTTAGATTACATTCACAAGAGTTCCCTTTTAACTTTCAAAAGTAAACACCTTTCATACACAAAACAGACATGTTTCAGCAAATAAGATTTTATTTCTCAGAAAAGGGTGTCTGGATTCACAAAATTTCAAAAAAATAAATTCCTTTCAATCGGCTATAGGATTTCTTGCCCATTCTCTTTCAAACAAACAAATTTTTTTTAAAAGGTCACACTTTGCAAACAGAAAGACTGAATGTATATATATCAAATCTGATATATAAATATACTTGAAAAATCAAAATGCAGAGGCAGGGAGTGTGTTAAAGGTTGTCAATGTGGAAAATCTGTGTGTGAAGCCAAATACAAAGTGACTCAGAAAGAAAGCAAATCCACACCACAGAGTGATTTAAAAAAAAAAAAAAAAGCCCACTATGCTCGGATTGTATCCAAACTTTGAACGACTTCCTTCCTCTCATACTTCTTAACTGTGAAGTGCAGTCTCAGAGGAGCTAAAAGTGGAGATCAATGAACATGGGAATGTGTTTGATGAAGTGAATATGGTGAAGTCATCTTGCATAGTAAGAAATGGACACACTGTACTTCAAGTATGGCAGGGTGGCTAACACTGTCTTCATTCATTGTTAATGAGCTGCATAGGTAGGCTAACTGCGCTAATAATGTTGCGTACTGCCACCACAAACGAGATCAGAGAATTGTTAATTGTTAGGTACTGTGTTTCATTCAGAGTAAATTAAAAATAGAGCACACCAAACCAATTTTGACTGTGATTAAAAAAGAAAAAAGCATGCATGATTGTAAGACTCATTGGGGATTAGCTCAAAAGGACTTGCTAGCTTGAAATAAAGGTTAAAAACACATTTCGATGAAAGACGGATTATGCATCCATTCCTTAAAGAAAAGGTTCACCAGTTTTTCATAATAGTCACCATTCATCCTTTACTTGGCTCCGCCTCCAGAATTTCAACTTTTCTGCAGTTGGCCATTTGGCCTAATGCACTCCTGTTATGCTTAACAGTCAAAGTCAAGATAAAGCTCCAGAAAAGTTATTGCACTCACCCATTTGTAAATCTCCGGGCAAGTAAGGCGAGCGAATTAAAAAAACTTTGAAAAATTGATGAACTTTCCCTTTAAAGTCCACAGACGATCGTAAATCTGTGAACATTACCTGACCAGAGCTTCGGTTTGCGCCAAGCTTGTGTGGACAACTCACACAGATTTAACACAAGGCACTGGATTTTCAATTCGAGTTACGAGTCCAGACTCTTCCATCAGGACAACACAGGCCTTCAGAAGTAAAATCTTGGTAAGATGATGTAAATAATTATAGTTATGATTATCTACGTCAAACAATTTGCATATGCTTAACATTTACCCTGCCTGCATTTTGTTCACCTACTGCAAGAGGAAAAACAAAAAAAACAACAAAAACCCCCCATATGGTTCAAGACTGAAAACCCCTCCAGAAGATGGTGAAACCCATCCCCCTGGTAATCTGGATATGTATTCAAACCAAAGCAGCAAATAAATATGTTCATCAACGTATTTCCAACCACTCTCAACTCACGGCTTTCTCTTGTCTGAGCACAGAGATCAAAGTGTACAGCACTTCAGATTATCAGGTACTGCAAAAGTCTTAACTTAGAGGAAAGAGAAGAAGAATAACAAGAACGCAATGGACCAAGAATATGCTTGGTGCTTTAGCACATTCTGGTTCACTCTAAGTTAAAGGAATAATTTGGCAAAAACAAATTATTTCCTCTTTTGATTTTGCATTGTAATCAAGCATGCGAGGTACGTTTAGTATAATTTAGTTATGTACAAGGCTATCAGAAAATGTCACTTTTTACCCACCAATTAGCATTAGCATACTGAATGCATGTTTCAAACGGTTTTAGATAAAATAGACTTCGTGTGTGGTTTCAGAAACTCTAAAACATACTGTTTCCTATAAGAATGGACTGAAGTATAAAGCACAGCTAAAAAACAGTAGTAAGCTGCCCCCTTGGAGCCTGAAATTTATCCAGACACAGATGACTTGTCTCACAGATGATACTTGAGGAAAGGGAAAATTTCTGTAGTTTCTTTGCCAAACTGTTCCTTAGATGGAGCACTTGGGAGTGTGGAAGTACAGAAAAGCATGTAAACTATGGTATGGTATGATGTTCTCTTCTGTGAGTTATTTGCCATTGTTAAGTAAAGTGCCTGACACTCTTTGGTCTACCAACCCTACCGTTGCAATATCACAAGTCATGTCAGAAAGCTAACCAACAAAAAACAAATGAACAGCACAATACAAAAGCAACAGACCCAGTCGTGTCCTGCTGGCCATTGTCAGATTCAGGTTTTGTCTATTTTTGTTTGTTTTGCTTTTAAACTCAGTTTCACCCTTATATCTAAAATAAACCTCTACAGATAGCATTTAACATCTTTTTTTTTTACCAAACCCTGAGCAGAAGGGAAGCCTCGTATCAGACCAAGCCTAAGACTTCATACAGCACAGTTAAAAATCTCTCAGCATAATAAAACATGATTATCAGGATATGTTTGCAAACCCCACTGAAGCTGACCTTTAAGTTCTCAGTAACAGATCACCTGCAGATATGCACACATTCAACACTTGAAATCATTATTTCTCAAAAATGCTACTTGTGTATGATGTGTAAATCACAACTAAAGTGCACACACACACCTCTTCAAATAACAACAATGACCTATAATTAAAAGTCAAATGTGGAAAAAGCACAACAGGCCTTCCACAAGAGACAAGTCAGCAAAAGCAATAATATTTGTGGGTCCTTTGCTCATGGTTCATTTCTGGTAAAGTAAAAGTGATGAAAGTATGTTAATAAAGAAGAGAAAAATGTAAAGGAACAAGACAGAAGATGCTCATATTGCTATCAATAATGCAAGCAAACGAAAACTGGCATTACACTGATGACATGTAAATGGGTAGTTTCTACCTTCTAGTCACTGTTGGTCATGTTAGCATGTTTGGTCAAACTATTCTTTTAAGACTTCTGAGTGCAAGAAAAAAAACAACAACAACAACAAAATAAAATCCAACAAAACAAAAACGATCAGCAAACTGACCAATGGAGACATTCAATGCATGATGAGACATAGAGCTACAGATCTGTTCCTCATCTGATTGCAAAATCCAAAGAGGACATTAAAAAGGGAGGACATTGACCATCTGAATACCAAAAATATGCAGAATGAACAAAAGACACTGTAGTCTTTAAACTATCCAAAACTATCCAAACCAAAGCTTTGCTTGCAGCGCAAATTATGGGTGCTAGAGATTCCAAATGGTGCCTAGTGGGGATTTATGTTTTTACGACTCTTGTTTTTACAGAGAAAAGCCTAAAGCATTTATTGTAAACCAGAGGGAAAAAAAACAGACACACTGTTGTACAAACCTCACAGCTCTCATTATTGCTCTTACAGAAACACTTCATCAACGGGCAGTGACTAGCTTCAGCTGAGCTTAGAAATATGATGAATTTCAGAAGCAAGTCATTCCTCTTAAACATCTAACATTGTAAAGGTATGTGTTGCTGAAAGTGCTTTTAGGCAAAAAAAGGAAGAAAAAAAAAAAAGCATGTATTCTTGCTGAAAATGTGTTCAGGAAATGCAAATGCCCTCTGAAGAAGGACTCTGAAGTCCATGCTACAGTTCACACAAAATTATTTGTACAGAAAACTAGTCAGCAGCAGCCGCCTCATTTTAACGGTGCACTATAAGGTTCTATTTCTCTAAAGGAAGGTTATCCAGATTTAAGTGTCCAGAACCATCTGACCAATCCTCAAGCGAAAATCATTTTAATTCCAGGACTAAAGTCTTAGCTAGTCTCTGGAAATCCAGGACCTGTATTCACAAAGTTTCTCAACGCAGTAGTGCTGACTTAGGATCTGACTCTTCTCACGTTTACTATGACTTTGCACAAGAAAACATCCCAGGTTAGCACAATTGCTCTATGAAGCTTTAAAAATACTGACTGATCTTTGCTCCGCCCACAAATGCATTGTTTAAAAATTATTTATTAATTTCAATTTTTTTTTTGTATGGCGAAGGTCACAGCGTTAGGAATTGATTGGATAAAGTTTTTTGACATATCTCCAAGCTAACATTAGCATGGTTCTGTCATTGTCACAATGCTAGTGCCTTATCATAGCATTTGTTTATGCCATGCGGAGTTTCCAGTGTCAAATATTCTAGCAGGCTGATGCGAATAGTTTAGAATAATTTGACCGACATACATTTTGGCGAATGAATCGGTGGGCAGAGCATGGATAGATCAATTACAATTCAGTCTCAGCTCAGAAACAGGAACTGCCTTTGCCTACTACACTGACCTTATAAGCGACCTTTTGGTCACATACTCAAAATACCCCCCCCCCCCCCCAAAAAAAAAGTCCATAAATGGCGGTAAGCACTTCATTACAGCCATATGGACTTTCTTTTTTTCTGCTAGAATAGAGATGTCAGTGTTAGGAGCCCAGTGCAATGAACCTTTTTTGCCTCTCTGTGGCCTGGCCTTATTCTGACAGCACTGTTACACTAACTACCCATATTACCCTGCCTTTAATCCAGTGTTATTGCTTTAACTGTTGCGCAGAAATGCCCCCCAGGAGTTAAATGACCTAAAAGATATGCCAAGTGTTGTACACCCCCTTTCCTCCTATGCAAGGCCACCACCCCCACTATGTAACAGTCCAGGACCTTCCAGAAGCCTTAGTTACCATGGCAATGAAGTGAAGATGTTCCAAAAAGAAGGATTTCTCAGTAACACTGGCAATCTGAAAAAGGAATTTCACTGATTCTTTTTCAAATTTAATGCTTAATTAAATGGTTAAGATGTAAACAGTCTTTCAAAGTGGTTTGATGTCAAATATTTCACTCAACAGGAACAGGGATAAGAAGAACCATGTGGAAAGTGTTTAACACAGTTACAGGAAATGAATACACTTCCAGATATTAAAGATATTGTTTTAGGATAGTTTTAAGAAAAACGTTTTGACAAAGCGTTTTTTATGAATACATTCATGGAAGGGTACATGCAAAGTGTGGTAAGGCAAAATGGTACCAAAACAAGAGACAAAGAAAACTAAGTTTCCCAATGTACCATCAACATTACATAGAAAAAACAAAAATAAGACCTATGTAGGTTCACTGGTCATTTTGGATCATGAATAAAATGGTTATATATGCACTGGATCCCATCACTACTACTTCAGTACATTTTCTCTGCAATGCACATTTTCACAACAAACCACTCTGAATGAACCTTTACACCTCAAATCCATTGAATTGTGTATGATTCAGTATAGCAGTAAAGTAAGAACTGTGTATTCCACTTTAAGCCCAAAGTAAGTAATGCTCCTTAGCTCTTCCTGACTTCTGGGCTTGCGTTTTTTTTTTGTTATCTGGTCGTGGAATCCTTAAATCAATTTTGTAAATAGGAGGCATGAAGCTTTTATTTGCTCCTTGTGGACCTAAAGAGTCCTACATTGTCCGAAGCCCTTTCATCAAATGGGGCTTAGAGTATGAAGCACAAATGTAGAACCTATGAAGTGAATTAAAGTCGAGTGTAGAGTATGAACAGCATGAAAACACAAACAGAACTATATGATCATCCATTAAAAGAAAAAAAAAAGAAGAAAAAAAAGATATGGTTGCCATGGGAACCACTGAGGCTACTGGAGTGAAACTCATGGGGTAAGGCCAAGCAATGCAGAATGGAGATGAGGCCTGAAAAAGTTAAATTATACAATTCATTTTTATAAGGTTAAATTCAGGGGATCTGAGAATCAGTGCTGGTGCACAAACATTAGTAAGAGTTTGTTAAGTTGTTGTCACTCATAGATGTCTGAAGTTCATCACCTCTACCTCCCTAACCTCCCCATACTACATTAATGCACCTAATAAGTACTTTTGAGGAGGGTGGAATTCCATCATCTTAGGGTGAACAAAAAATAAAAAGGAAAACAAAATAAGGTTCCAGTAACATTACACCAAACTGAATAATGTTCCAGTATCTAAACGGCAATGAAAGGGAACCATTCACTTATACGACTTACGGGAGGACTCCACTCTCATTGCTATTTTCATTCATGCGCTGACTTCTAGCCACTTGCCCCCACATATCTGTCCCTAACAAAGACAGATAAAAGGAGCAGAGTTGACAGCACCCACCCTTGGACATAAAGGAACTGAAGATAGGGTGGGTTCAGAATTCAACCTAGGTGTCTGCTCCATTTAAACACAGCAGAACAGCACTGTAACAGCCATATATATGTGGGAGTGTATGTATGTGCAGAGTAGAGAAAAATACTAATAGTCCTTTCATAGTTTAAGTGATAGCGAAAGCAGTTTCAGTACCAGCAGTACTGGAGTATCCTAGTGGTTGGAGTTGACGTGGGTTGGTTTTTGCTTTGCCTTTGCCAGCTCTCCTTGCCCTACTCTGCTTTGGAGATTGGCTTAGTTGAGGATAAAGGTGATTCCTGGCCCTTGGCATAGCACTGACGTTTGTAGAGCCTGTAGCCCTTTCGGCAGAGCAGGACAAACCAGTAGACTTGGGGTGCAAGGATGCAGAGGTTGCCCAAGTTGGCGGAGAGTGGGATGTGGAAGGGCACGCTGTAGATGGGGATGCCATAGTGAGCGCCATACATCCAGTACATGTAGGGGAAAAGCACAATGCGGCACAGGAAGAAACTCAGCAGCACCATGCCTCCGTTCACCTTGTGCAGCCAGCATTCCTGCATGCCCAGCTATAGAGAAGGAGAGAGGGGAAAAATACTACCATAAACTACAGGCTTAATAAGGCTTAAGAACCACTTACATAAAAGTCAAGCCTCACTAGAAGACAGTACCTGACATATCCACAGGGGGTCACATTGTGCAAATACAGGCATTAATGTGTTATGCAGTTAAATAATTGACTTCATAACAAACACAAGAGTAAGATTCAGAAGCATGGTGAAAAAGGGAGAGGGAGGGTGGAAGAGAAGAGAAGAGAAAAAATAGCAAGTAAAGAAAGAAAGACAAGGTCCATGGTAGACTAAGAGAAAGAACAGAAAGAGGTACATTTGCCAAGACGCCCATTTACAGCCCTGTAGAAACAGCATCCATGATGGCTGCTGAGGAGAAGCTGTGTGTGTGTGTGTGTGTGTGTGTGTGTGTGTGTGTAATAGCAACCACTGTAAGAACACTAATCAGCTAACAATCCAGAGTTCCCTGAGGTTTGCAAATCTGTAAGCCTCTCGTCGAAAACCTGCAAGCAAGTCATTAGGGGTTTGTGTTTGTGTGTGTGTTCATTACCTGAATGAGGATTTTGCCCAGTGAGACAAAAGGTGTGCTGAGCTCTGTGAGGAAGAGGCAGCCAATGAAGTAATCACCCTGATCTTTCCTAAAGAACTGAGGCATAGACACACAAAAGAAAAAGTCAGCAACACACAAAACATGATGTCCCCCCACAACCCATAAAAAAAAACCATGTGGTACCTATGCACACCCACGTTTGCCCACACACCCCTCCCCCAATCACTCTTATGGTTGTTTCTTCATTCTGCTCTGAAGCTGGACTATGGACCACAATACGGAAAGCTGGATTAATTGGTTTGGATGAATCTTAAAACAGTAATAAATACATCACCCACATGATTGGCTTTCAGTGCTTAGCCTCCCATAAATCCTGCAACCAAATTATGATGCAACACAGTAAGAGCTGCTTCACAGTAAACACAATTAGCCAAAGCATGAACACTTGCACTGTACTCAATGACCATTAAATGATTTAGCAAATTACAAGATTAAGATATTAAGAACTCATCTGTGTCCAGAAAGTGTGTGTGTGTGGCAAAGTAAAGATGATGAATAAAAGAGGTGGAGCAGCTACTAGAGCAGACAAAGGCCACCCTTAGTGTAACCCTATACCACCAGACTGTACTGGGCAAAAAGTGTGTGTGTGTGTGTGTGTGTGTGTGTGTGTGTGTGTCCTGCCAGAGTTCGATCAAAATTGAAAACGCAAAAAAAACCCACCAACAACCTAAAGTTACATTTTGCAATTGACTTGGGCTATTGTGACTTTTTAGTCCTATGCTTATTTTTAAGCAATTTTAAGTACCTGAGGTTCTTGAATTTTGTTGCACTTCTTGATACTCAGAATGAACAGTGATAACTTACACCCCTACTAGAAACTAAACATGATAAACATTTTTTCAGTTTATCAGCTGCATTAGTTGTTTGAATGCGGACAGGTGCAGGAAAATGACAGTGGTTTTAATTTCCCGTTTTCATTACCAATAAAATGAAGCCCTGGAATTTGTTTATTTGTAGACTTATTTCATCTTTGTTCCATTTTCCCACCATTGTGGTACAACAATATATATTTCACTAGGAATGCACCAAAATGTCCACCACCAAACATCTCTCTGGTTTACCTGCCTTAACAGGTGAATTACTTTAGCTCGAGGCTTGTCCAAGCTGAAATGTAGCAATCATTTTTTAAGTTTTGAGTGAAACCACATGTATACTCCTCCTGACTCTGACTGGTTGTTTTGATACAGAAATGGTTTGTCCAGCACATCCCAGAGATTCTTGACTGAACCAAGATCTTTGGACAAGGCAAAGTCAACACACTAAAGTCTTTCTTCTGTCCCTTAAACCATTTATGAACAGTTGTGACAGGGAGAAATATCCTGCTAAAAGAGGCCACTGCCATTAGGAAATATAGCTACCATGAAGGAGTGTCGGCAACAAAGTTTAGGTAGGTGGTACGTGTCAAAGCGACATTCACATGGATGCCAGGACCCAAGCACTGCCAGCACTACATTGCCATCTCACTGCCTTTTTTTGCCTCCTTCACATAGTGGATCCTAGTGCCACCTCTACCCCAAGCAAACACACACCTGAGCGGCCACATAATGCAAATACAAACATAATTCATTGGGCCAGGTGACCTTCTTCCATTGCTCCATGTTACAGTTCTGATGCTCATGTGCCCATTATAGGAGCTTTTAAGCAGTGGTAAGGGGTGACCATTGGCACTTTGTCTAGTCTCCAGCTAAATAACCTTATACACAGCAAGATGTATGTGTATTCTTGCACCTTTGGGTCATAGCTAGAATTAACTTTTGTAGTAATTTTAAACTACTACAGTAGCTGTTCTCGAGAACTGGACCAGATGGGCTAGTTGTTTGCATGCATGTGTATTCATCAATCTTGTCTTTGGTGCCCATGACCGTATTGCTAGTTCTCCAGATATCCTTCATGGATCATTTTTGGTAGGTACTAACCATTGCATACCAGGAACACCCCACAAGACCTCCCTTTTTGGAGATGCTCTCGCCATCTTAGTTTCCTCATGTTAAAGTCACTCAGATCCTTACACTTGCCCATTTTTCCTGCTTCTAGCACAAACTACCTGAACTGTAATGTTTGTGTACTACTGTTTAGAAAGCTTGCAAACAAAGGTGTGTGTTTGAGAGAGATGCTTTTAGAGCAGCAGCTGCATGTTAATAATGGAAGGGTAAAGTGATCTCATATCACTACTGACAGCACTGCATTCCCAAAACAAAAGACCAGGTTTCCTCCACACCACTCTGCTCCTCAGTGCAACATTAGACGACCGTGTGTGTCCATCAATGTTCATCAATACTGGCAGTCTAACAGCTGTCATTATGATAATTGCATTTGAGCCACAAGATCCTTACCAAAAACTACAGTGTAAGGGTTCAGATCTCATAATAAATTCATCTCAATTATAATTCCTCAGAAACAATTCAATGCATCACAAAATCTTAAGTGAATCATAAACTACATTGTTTTTGAGTTCCCCCCCCCAGACTTTTGAGATTTATGTGCTTTATGTAGTAAAAAGCAATAGTTCATTTTTGAATGGACATTTTCTAACATCATAATAACCAATAACATTTTATAACCAATAAAAATTGCATGAAAATGGCCTCTTCACATTTTTTGCTCTATATTTTGCATCATTCAAAACGTAGTGTTTAAAACACTCCATTATAACATCAGTGTGAATGGGTGGGGCTAGGCTGTTGTAAGCTGAAGAGATGCTGCTAAACATATTGGTTTTGTGACCTGAATTTAAAATGGGCTGCTGTTGTTGTGGCACTTCACCAATGTTTACATGTTAAAACACTTTTATTTAAAAAAAAAAAGGTGTCCATCACATAAGCCTATTAAATTGTCCTAGAACACAGGGTTTCTGCACCATTTTTAAACATTAAATAAGAACAATTACTTCCAAAAACAATATACACATTACTTATTTTGTAGCCTAAAAGCCATCTTGTCAATTTCCCTATTTAGCTCCATTAACACCTTTCTCTTTTCTTCACCGTTATTGTCAGTTCTGTGGGACACAGGCACACTGTCAGATGGTCCTACAATATTATTCAAAATTACTTTTGGGTCCAAAAGTTGGGTCATACTTTTTTTAATAATTAAAAAAATCAATAAAAAGTTATATTTAGTCAATATAAATATCAACATAAGAAACAAGAAAATGTTTACATACTTTTCTACAGTTACTGCAGCCATAATCATGCTTTCGCAATGATGCATCACAAGTATTTAATAGTATTTGAGAATTTAAGCTCCATAGAAACCAAAGAATAAAGGCTGATTTATGCATTATTTTCATGTCTGAAAATACTCTACAAATTTTATTTCAGCCAAAAACATGAGAGCATTATTACTTTCATGTTGAGTGTCCCTACTTCACAGCCTTGCCTTTTGATTTTAACCCAGCTGTCTCCCTAGTTTAGCCACTTTAACACTTCAGCAACCCCATGTGCACACTAGTGATACATGAGTCGGCCCATAACGGGTCAGGCAAGTTTGGGTCAGCAGGTTCGGGTGAGTTGGATATATAAACCCCAGATCTGTATGAAAACACCCTCATATGCAAATGGTATTTTAACAAATCTTTTTAAAGTCTGCCTGCCGGTTCTTAAGTAACCCTTACAAACACCTCTCTCGCCCTCTCTCACCAGTGTAATAGGTAGGAGGATGGTGAGGAGTGCGATGTGATGAAGGACCAGCAGGAACTCCTTCCTCACAAACGAGTTGGCTGTCCTTAGGGAGTGCCCTTTGTAATCCTCATGGCCTTTGACCCGGAAACGATAGTAGTGGCTAAGGTACATGGCAAAAATGTCATACGACATGTAGGGCACTCCGTACCAGACGACAAAAGAGGTGGCCAGCCAGTGCCTGAAAGAAAAGACCGTACAACAGCAACATAAATAATTCATATTTAAAAAAATATACATCAGAACACAAGCTATTATCTCCCTGTTTGTTGTTAATTTAGCTATGGTTAACATTGTGTAAATGTTAGAGGAACGAACAATGGCGGCACGATTTGTGGTTAAATGTTAATCACAATTATTTTTCATTGGCTTTATAAAGTAATACAAATAAACAAAAATAGTATAAAAATATTTGGGAAATTCAGTTTGTAATACAGACTAAAGAGAGAGGGAAAATGATCTGTAGTCTAAGGAGTCTTACAGGAGGCACATTAAGGATTTGTGCGTTTGTGTTTAAAGTAGGGTAGTGGTGTTGCAGCAAACTTTCCACACTCATTTTAGGGTGGTGTGTATGCAGAACTGTATATTTGTTAAAAGCATTTTTGACATTAGTTAAGAACAGGCATGTATATTAGCATTAACTGCATTACTGGGAATAACTAAACATCACTATACATCAACTAAATATCAACAGCACAGATGAGACTATAGCTTTTTGTGTCATTCAGGAAAACATGCAAAGTCAGTGAGAAATGCTGCAGGACCATTTTGGGCTTACACCTGTTGGTGTGCAGCTTACAGTAAAACTGAAAGCTTTGAGCATGATGACCAGTTTCCGAATGTTATTGGAAACAGGGTAGTAAAATCTATTTAATGGCCCAGTTATGGCAGAAAATTTACATAAAAGTTAAGCTGAGATGATTTTTGTAGTCCTAATATAGTCTGCGGAAGTTAATCCAATTGCACGAGTAAGGAATCGCTCCATCCATCCATATTCTAAACCACTTCCATTTTGGGTCACGGGGAAGCTGAAGCCAATCCCAGCAGACTATGGGCACAAGGTAGGGTAAGGTGAATTAATAAATTTTAAAGTTATATTAACTTGTATTTATTTCTTTTCCTATACAGTTTCTGCTTTGTAGCTAATTGTTAAAGCAAAATATAAAGTATTAATGAACAGCTACTTTATGATAATCATATTTTTTCTAACTTCACTGAAAAGTAAGAGTAAACAGACCCCAATTAGAAAATGTCAAGTAAACGATGTCCCCAAACCGTTTTGTGTGTTAAAACTATTTGGGTCAGTTTCCCAAACCCAGATGAGGATTGTATTGAATTTTCAATGCTGATTCACTGGCAGTGCACAACTGACACAGCAATTTAGTCCAAGATTAGCTTTAATCCATGTTCAGAAAACCAGCCGTTGCATAAACACACAGATTTGAAGGGACAAATGCAGTACAAATACTCATTCATTCAAAAACACACACACACACACACACACGGTGAGGATTTAATAGGAGGATTATGCAACAGAAATAATGCCCTTGGTCATGAGCACAGCACACACTAATAAAGTTGATTGTGCAGGTTAATTACATAGACAGTCCCTCCCCCAAACCCCCCCAACACCCCCACATACGTGCTCACATGCTTAGAGCTAAACTTCTGGCCTGAATTTCTGTATGCGTGTCTGCTCCTCACATAACCTTCCTCAAAGACATTTTAAATACACGCATGCGTGCATCTGAGCAAGCACGCACGCACACGTGATTAGTGGTGAACTGTTTAATGACTACAAGGTGAGCTTACAGTCGGGTACATGGACCTGCATGTTACAAATGGGTGTTCAAGCTAAAAATCTGTACTGTGCACAAATCAGTCAACTGACAGTGACATGGTCATGTATGCACACAGATAAGGGTGCACAATTGTGGCTGTTCGTGAACTGGGAATTAAGCCCTCAAGTGGATTACAGGGGCAGCTGGGAGTTTTCTCTGGCCTACTGGATTACTCTCACACACACACACACACACACACACACACACACACACACACACACACACACACACACACACACACACACACA
>JBBPDA010000081.1:12969129-12999796 GCA_037974385.1 Arnoldichthys spilopterus | reverse complement strand
TAATTATTTGAAGGTTGACTTTTTTTGTGTTAAAAACACTTTTCTTTTATTGGTCGGATGAAATATGCTAATTTTTTTAGATTTTGGAATCTAAATTTAGAATTTTGGGTTTTCATGAGCTGTATGCCAAAATCATCAATATTAGAAACAATTAAGATCCATTACACACTTCAGTTGTTGTCTAAAATATATGAAAGTCTAATGTTTATCAGTACATTACAGAAAATAATGAACTTTATCACCATTTGCTAATTTTTTGAGAAGGACCTGTATAATGGTTGATTGATGAAGACTAGGGAGAACACACATGGTTCTAAAGGGCAACATGATTACACACAGCTGACGGAGAAGAGGAGACACAGCTGACGGGGGCGTGGCTAAATCACGAGCACATGACACAACAAACGCGCATGACAAGGAAACACGTGACACACATAGACAGGAGGACACGAGACAACGTCACCACCATTACAGAGAAATTAATAGTAAAAAATGTTTAACTGTTTAAAGTAGAGTGATTGTATAGACCAATTGATATTTTAAATTATTTCAATTTAAATCCATACATCCATTTTTAACCACTTCTTCCGTTCCAGGTCTCTGGGAAGCTGGAGCCAATGTTAGCTGACTGCAGGCCTAAGGCAGGGTACACCCAGGACAATAGGCCAACCCATTGCAGGGCAACACATAGACAGACAACCATTCATACACACATTCACACCTACAGGCAATTTTTAGAGCATCCAATCAACCTACAGCAAGCCTTTTGGACAGTGGGAGGAAACCAGAGCACCTGGAGGAAACCCCTGCGAACACGGGGAGAGCTTGGAAGTTGAATAAACTTTGCATTTAGTGTATTGAACTTAAAATAACAAGTATAATCATTAATCTTTTTGGCAGACCAGTTAGCTATGAGCAAAAACTATTTGTCTTATACAAAATAAGCAATTGCAAAATGCATTTGCAGTGTTAGGGAAGCTACTTTGACTACATAGCTTTGGAAGCTACCAACTACATCATACTAGAACAAGAAATGGTAAGTATTGTAGTTTTGCTAACTAAAGCTGCTTTTAAAAAGAAGTTCAAAATAGACAATAATAAAATGCCACTCTAATGTATTGCAAAAAGTACCTTAAAATCTGTCTTCAGTTGTCTTCTTGGTTGCAAACATGACGACGTTTGTACATGCAGACACAAAACAACAATACTTCCTGAGAATGCTCAGGAGACATGGTTGTCTGAAAAAAAAACCAAGACAATCTCAAAGATCCATCCTGTCCTACCCATCATATGTTTGAACTGTTGCCCTCCAGAAAACACTACTCGTCCATAAAAACACGCACCTCAAGATTCATGAAAAGTTTAGTTCCCAAAGCCATTCCTATTCTGAATTCTAACCTGAAAGCACCTCCACCAACATATCACTAAGTACACCACAATTCCTTTCATGTATATGATGTATGGTACACGTCATGATGTGTGGTATGTGGTATCTTTTTCCTGACACAAGATGCCTGCCTGTCTGCAACCAGCCCATGCAGTCCAGCAACCCTACCCCATTAAGTATGCTCTCCAGATCGTATCCCTCACATCAAACACATAATAAATGGCTCCTTAGCAACTGGTTATGAAGTGCCTTCAAGTCTGCTGTCATTATGCCCATTCTAAAGAAACCCTCTCTAGACTGCTCAGACATCAATAACTACAAACCAGTATCTCCCCTCTTTTCTTTCCAAAGTTTTGGAAATTTCTGTCTGAAAACAGGCTACAAGACCCTCACTATTCTGGACTCAAAGCTGCACATTCTAATGAAACTCATGCAGCTATATCTGCCGGCCAACCATTTGATCCTCCTGGCCATTCTCTAGCCTGGCAATGGTTTGCATCGTACGTAGATGGCTGCCCTTACTCCAGATGCATTGAACAAATTTTGCTTTAGAACTTCAGTTGCTAATTTAGCTAACAAAAACTAGAACTCAATAGTCACCAAATTTGCAAAAGTGATTTCTGTCAAAATACACAATCAAAAATTTACTCATCCCACTCCAAATGCACCTGGATTCTCCTTTAGGTCACACATACTAGCTGGTTTGTTTTATTCCTTCCTTCAATTTTTTGTTCTTTTGAGACCACAGCATCCTGGCTTTCTAAAGAAAATGTTGTACATATATATTCTCTCAGTGTATTTATAGCAAAGTTGAAAGATATAATTAAACAGACATCAACAGACTACAGTCTGCATTCGTTTATTTCTTTCTGTGCTTCGATACATAGATCCTTGAGTATGTGATGAAGGCAAGGCAATGCAACAGACAGTTAGTGCACAAACAGACTGTAGTGAAGTCTGGATATAGGGCTACATTCTGCTTTGTCATAAATGTTTGTAACAGGTGGTGAATACAATACAGCTAACATTTTTATGGGAAGCAGAGCATCATTAGCAGCTCTAGCTGTATTCCACCTCATTAAAATCACAAAATAATGAAGGTTAGTGCAAGAGCGTGTAGACATTTTCTATGCATTTGAAAAAGGCAGCACTAAGTATAATGGAAGCACATACAAATACATTTTAAAACATGCTATTTCTTATTGTATTGTGCAACTAAAAATTATAACTGGCAACCATTCTTTAATGTCAGTTTATATTCACTCTCTCTACATATTGCTCTCTGCTAAAAATCTATAGACAACACTGCTCCATGTGTTGCAGAACAGTACAGCATTGCTGTGAATATGTCCTTCACCCACAAATATATTTACATTAGCTACATAGACAGTGAAGGATTGGCTTAGAAACTATAAACATGTACTATTAGATAATAATGGATTTTTAAAGCAATGCAGTGCATTTTGCTGTGAATGAATGGCAAGGATCAGTATAGCCAATCACTAAGATTAACAGGCCTTCCCTACTTAGGTTTTTACAAATATTAATGTATCAAAAGGTAACAATAAAACTATGACTGCATGGTAATGCAACTTCAACTGATCAGATACGTTTTAGTTATTCTAAGCTATCTGAACAAAAACAAAAATGTAAGACAGGCTGATGTGAAAAAGGAATTAAAAAATACACTTCTCAAAATTCTTTGGAAATAAGTTTCAGGGTGTTTTGAGATGACTGTTGCAGCCCATATAATAGTAAAAGAAATACTGCAGCATTTTTTACCCTAAGTTCTATCTGCCTCTAAAGCAGTCGAATACAGTTTTAAGTCTGTACTTAAAAAAATTACTCAGTGACTCAAAATACAATTTAGAATTAAAGCCAATGGTTGTTTCAGCACCTGCCTATTGTCTTATATTACAATTTAGTCAAACTCTATCCACATGCTTACACTCCTCCATCATCCAGCACATTTTTTGGAATATATTATTTGTATATAAAAATATGTTTTACACTACTGGTGAAAGCTTGTACATATGTTTGTAAAGGCCCATTACATACTCTACAGAATGTTATGGAGGATCTAAAATCTGCCATAAATTACTGTTTCAACAGATTCACAGAGACGAGACCAATAGAAGCCTGGGCCTGTTGAGCAACAGTGTATCATTGTACCACCAATATTTTCAATGTGAGCATCATAATTATATGTGATAAGCTTATATGGGATAAGACTCATGTGAAAGAAACATCAGAAATGGTGATGCTGGAGGTATAGTCCGCCAAACAAGAATGACCACCTTTGGTCACACTGACAGTAGGCCCAGAGAGAAAGGAAGTGACATCGTAACCATGATGATCCATGGTGCAGTGTGGGCTACTACACTTAAAGCAGAGCAGATAGGCAGATTTCCTAGAAGAGAAAAGGCAAAACTTTTTAAAAGAGTCAGCAAAGAATCAGAAACTATGAGTCATAACAAACAACAGCAGTTTCATTCACTACAATAAGTAATTATAAAACTATTATATAAATGATATTTTTAGGTCAAAACAAAAATCAAATATCAACATTACACTATTGTGTAAATACATTATATGCCCAAAATATCCAGACACCCTATTTAATTAGTGATTTTCAGTGATTACAACTGTATCAGACTTCAATTGCACACACACAGCTAGTCCCACCTCCATAGAAAAGCAAAGTCCATAGGCACCATAGAGCATAATGAGTCTAGGGTCAACATGCTCAATACATAGTAGTGGGACGGAGCTCTCTGGAGTAATGGAGCACCATCTAATACCTCTGGGATAAGTTGAATAAGTGTTTGGGATCCAGAACTATTTTTCCAGCAGTGGTACCTCACTAATGCACATATGGCTACAAGCAATCAAATCAAAGCCAGACCAATATTTAAGTTCACCTATAGTAGAAGATAAAAATCTGTGAATTAATAGGTGTGGAAAATACCTTCAAGTGGTTTGAAAATCAATCAAAAATGAAATTTTAGTCAGCTCTGCCACTGGACCACAACAGGTTTCTTAGCAGCACAGAAACTCTTAACAAACTGTGTTTATAATGGTACAAAGTAAAATGTGATGTGAGAAAAAATGTAAATATTAAATCCCTTTAAAAACCACACCATTAAACTTATTTTGTCTAGTTTCCCTGACTAAAAGTAAAGTATGACTGTGCAGAGGGACATGCCACTACAGTCAAGCATTAGGTGCAGCTAAAACGCAAACTAAAAAGCAATCTGAAGTGAAAGTGACTTATTTGTCATTGTGGACACACAATAACACCACAACTTTTTTGTCTTTTTTACTGATTTTTTTACTGTATCATATGAAAATGATCACATCGAATCAGTTCAGTTGAAATATGAGACTTCACGGTGCAATTAATAATTTTCTAAAGAAAAATAATCAGGTCAGAAATTTACAGCCACCACACACCCACACACACGCGTATGGTGTTGGCAGTACTTGTAGGTACACTACACTCACTCTGGTTAATAGCCATACTATTCTCTTTCCAGGTGCTTCCTTGATAGACCCTGCAAGTGTAGGTGTATGCCCGGTCATCTGACATAGGCATCCAGTCGAGGCGGCAGATGTTGGGGGTCACCAGCGTAACATTGGTCCTCCGGCGGGTGTCTATGGGTGGGATGAGGTGGACGGGGTTGTGGGGATAGGTGGTGCCCATCATGCGTCCATCCTGTTTGAACTCGCAGAACGGCCCAGGGATCTGATCAAAGTTGGGAAATTCACAGTCCACTCGCACATTCCTTTCTAAGTAGGTGAGGCAGGGGAATATCTGAGGGCCTCTAGGAGTGTTCCACCAATAGGAGTCAGGATCTAGGAAACTGGGTTTCTGGTAGTTTGATGATGCAGCAGTCAGTCCAATTGTACACGATGAGAACACTAACAGAAGTAACATTGGGTAGACTTAGAAGACCAATAACAACATGTAATATAGCAATATTGCAATACAGTAATATAGAATGTGGTTACTATAAAGCTTTACAGAATAGCAAACAATGTTTATTGACCTCTTAAAATGCAAGTGCCTGCATGGGATCCCATACTTTAATTCCTCAGCCCTTTAGATAATTTATATATTAGATTCTTTGTTGAAACTAAGTAATATATTTTAAGGTTAATAGCTAAATGGCATACCAGCAGTTTGTAAGAGCTAAAGCAAGCCTAAAAATGGATTATTTGTAGGCCCAATTTGTAGTCCTGTTATGAACCTGAAGCTTAATAACTCGTAGGCTCCCGAATAAAAAACAAACAGAGAAAAATTAATGCTGCTATTCTGATGTGGTAAATTAGCTTCTAATATTATGGTTTACTTAAAAATGTAGTAAATAATAACGTAAAGCTTGTACTGCAATTACACAGTATAAACTCCCTACTGCCCACGTCCTGAATTTTTTTGTATTTTTATTTTTCCCCTGAGGATTTCTTATGACAGATGTGTACATCACTTAACAGTTATTTTCCCTTTCAAGTAAACAGGATGTTTTTGTTACTGTACCTGACTGTTTTTATTGGCTTCCCTTTATTGTGCCTCATTTAAAACACAGGCCTGAAATTATAGGGAATTGCTGTAGCAAAACAATTTGTAATGAGATTTGTAACTATGTTAAAGAATCCGTAAATGCATTTTGAGATTTGCAAATGTGTGTTTAAAACCTGTGTGAGATAAGACCTGTGAGAGCACAACGAAAAGCTCTGCACCCTTTGGATTTAACCCATCATACATGCACATGTGGAGTAGCACTGTCACGGGACGTTACCTTGATCAAGGGTACCTTAGTGATGCCTGGGGTATTACTTAAACCTGTGATCTTCAGTTCACAAGGGCAAGGTCCTAACCACTAGGCCACTAATGCAAGGAAACAGACTTATAATGGTATAAAAATACCAATTAGGGATGCATAAAGTTATCATTACTGATTCAACCTTAACAACTAAAGGAGGTTCCAGAAATATTCCACTGTTCAAATACCTGCTGAAGACAATACATAGGGCTGCTAGCTACTATTAGCTTGCTTCCCTCAGTTTTTAAGATGATAATGCATGAAGTTCCAGTCATATCCATAATGTAGTCTGTTTCTAGGCTGTAATGTGCCAGAGCTTGTATGTTTAGTTTCTTTTTTATGTGGGGATGTTAGTTCTCGCTCATTTGCATGTTACACTGTCACTGTTACAGGTGTGTTATCAAAGAATGCTACTTGATGTTTCTACTAGATGTTCTCTTTGCTAGCTTTTCGGACGTAGTCTGATACATTCTCTTAATCCTTGGTGTGGGGCTTTCATTTTATTGTAAAGTATGAGTGGTCTTTTGTCTTTTAAGTAGGAATGCTGTTTAGCTTACTTTTACTTTTAAGGCACCTGGGGCACATTGGAAAAGGCTTTTATACATTAAAATTATTATAATTTTGGCTGCATTCGTTTTCCATTTTTATTGTGCTCCAGGTGCCTGAACAGTGATAGTTATGGTCATGAATGGAACATCACGCATTATTGACTTAAAAGCCTGAGAGAAGAAAGCTAACAGTAGCTGCCAGCTCTATGCACTGGCTTCAACTGATGGTATTTAAATGGTGGGATATTTTTTACAATTTATACCATTATCTGCATTAGTTTAAAAAGTGATTGTTGCTCACCCATGGGTTATTAAAAGAGTGAGAGGTAAAAGGGAGGATGCCATCCACCTTGTTACCAAAAAGGTCTGCCCTGTTAACCATCTATCACATAGTGTGTCTTAGAGCTACATGATATGGACTAAATATCTGTATTGCAATTTTATCACAACATATTTCAATTGATTTTTTGATGTATTAAATGGTTCATGTCACGCTTCTGTAATTTAAAAGGCTTGGAGTATCTAAGTGTTCTTAAAGCTTCACAATGTAGAGTCACACCCCCTATCCATACTGTCCACATTAAAAAGCTAAGCTTTTTCAAAGTTTGTGAGGTCACAAACCCAAACATTTTACATATCTCCTTTGTAGCCAACAGCAGTTTAGCCCCGCCCCTTTAAATGGAAGTTATAAGAAGATATGGGATTGGTTAGAGGCTCGCAAGCTTCCCTGATATCAGTATTGCAGATTCCAGCAAATAAGACATATTGTGCAGCCCTAGTGTGTGTGTGATGTTTTGTGGTATGGGTGATCCAACTGCGCCCCCCCCCCCCCCATTACATAATCAAACTTAATAATTAATGGAGCATAATCATTAGTAGGCAGAAGAAATGGCATGTGAAGTAAGCATATGCCTGCAAACGAGCTCATTTCTCAAAACGTAGCACAATGCTCGCATAATGAAAACATAATGCTTCCTAACTTACCCACAAGGATGCCAGTAATAACTGAAGACTGCAGCTGCATGGCGGGGGGTGGCTCACTTCAGAACGGGCTGACGGGATGATTACACACCCTGCTGGTAGAAATAAAGAGCCTATTTGTAGACAGTACGGAAAATTTTTAAAAGACATTCATCGGATGTAACTGCAAAAAAATATAAGTGCTGTTTATTGAGCGAGGCTGCCCATAAGCCGCTACAGCATCAGGCTACGATGAAGCACGATCTCGCTGATCTGAAGGACTTTTCATCAGCACCCTTTCACATACAGTGCTCAGACTCAGCACGGGGACGAGACGAAATCACCTTTAAACATTTCGCTGTACTCTGCGTCGCCCTTGCGGTCATTATGTTCGTTTTTGGACACATATATAAGCTGACTATAACACTGCTAATTTCCATTAGCACGGTGCTGGAATGTCTCTGGAACGCGAAGCATCAAAAGCGGGATCCTGCTCTGGCCTGTAACAGGACGAGCAGTCCGAAAAACTACAGTGGATGAAGCCAGTTGTTTTTACCTTTAAACGAAAATTCACGTTGTCCTCCTGGCGTTCTCAGCATCCGGGGCTGGCCAGGGTCCCTTTCACCTTGAAATCGTGAGCGGATGGCGAGGCGTGTTGCCGCTGATGCTGCTGATTCTCAGGAAAAGAGCAGAGGCAAAGCGGGGTCTGTCAAATCCTGCTACTGGACAGCAACACACCCTACTGCTGCGGGGTTCGCGGATGGACATTTAGCGGACAGGCGCCTAAATGCAATCAACTAAAGCACACTTTAAAATTGAAATTGAAAGTTTGCCAATGTGTGCGATGTAAAAAGTAACACTATAGAGTATTGTGAATAAAGCCGCGTTAAACTGTATATAATATCAGTGCAATGTAAACAGCAACAGTATAACGCATCTGCACTGTAAATAAAGTTGCGGTAAACAGTATATAGTATCAGTACGATGTAAACAGTAACAGTATAGACTAACTGTATTGTAAATAAAATTGATTTAACACTATATTGTATTGGTGCGATGTAAACAGTAACACTAGAGTATCTGTAATGTTATAAAAGTGACTTTAAACAGTATAAACTATTGGTGTTATGTAAACAGTAGCAATTTAGATTATCTATACTGTAAATAAAGTAGTTTTAACTTCCATGCTTGGCCAGGACTAAGCTTTCTCAAAGGGGCCTGGCTGCCAGTGAAAGCAGTGCTCCATATATATATAACTTGAATATCAATGGGTTGTTAGCACTGCTTTCACTGGCAGCCAGGCCCCTTTGAGAAAGCTTAGTCCTGTATATATATATATATATACTACCCAAATTAATGTCAAGATAAAAAGAGGGCTGAAATTCTCAGAAACCTGAAATACCTTATCTCCTATCGAAATACCAGCCAGGCTTAACCTTGCATAGCTTTTTTGCTTAGCCTGGCATAGCCCTTCTAGTGTAACCAACTCTCCAGTACAACCCTTTGGTAGTAAAATTATATTTTTAATTATTTGTTAATACATCCAGCCCCAGTAGATAATTCCCCATTTTTTAGGTTTTCTACCATATTGGTTAATTTGAACCCAAATGAATTTCAAAATAAAAGGAGGGCTGAAAAACTATTAAAGATATAGTTGGTTTCCCACCCAAGGTCAAGCCAGGTTCAATGCCTAGCTAGCATGTCAAACATAGACCTTCTCAGAGCCAACTGGCTGCTGGATGACCACATCTCCAGTACAACCTTTTGGTAGTGAAATCATTTTTTTTTTTATCATTTCTTAATACATTGAAGACACAGTGGCACTCCAATCCAGCCTACCTAAATAATTACCCAGTTTTTGTTTTTTAACTTTTCTTCTTTGTTGGTTAATGCTAACCCAAAGGGGCTAAAACATGCACAGTATCTAACATTCTTAGGTGGTCTTCCACCCAAGCACCAGCCAGGCTCAACCCTATTTACCTTCCTTGCCTAATCAGCCATAGCCCTTCTTAGAGCCATTTGGCTGCTGGTGCAATCACTTCTCTAGTACAACCATTTGGCAATGTAATTATTTTTAAAAAAATATAAATCGTATAAAACATGTAAGTGATAGTGACTCTCCAATACAGCCCCAATAAATCACCCCCCAGTTTTGTTTGATTGTTTGTTTTTTACTTTTTAAAGATTTGTTCTCCATTGGTAAATGTTAACCCAAAACAAAAGGAGGGCTGCTTACAGCTCACACCACTTGAACTTCCTAGGTGGTCTACCAGCCAGGCTCAAGTCTACTTAACTTCCATGCCTAACCTGGCCTAAGCCTTCTCATAGCCAATTGAGTGCTGACAAGTCCTACTGTGCAGTATAACTCTTTGGTTTTTTATTAGTTGTTAATAAATTTAAGTGATAGTGGCTCTCCAATCCAGCCCCACCAAATCATTGCCCATTAAAAAAAAAAAAGCATCCTTACTGGTTAATGCTAACCTAAATAAATGTAAAAATAATTAATTCCCCAAATATGGTATATATATATATAATTATTGTTTTTATTTATTGTTTATGTGATAGTGATAAATGATAGTGGCTCTCTAATAAATCACCATTTAAAAAAAATTGTCTTCTTCATTGGTTTAGGCTAATCCAAGTGAATGTCAAAATAAAAGGAGGGTTGAAAACTCAGAAATCAAATATCAAATATCATCCAGATTTAACCCTGCTCAGCTTGCATGTCTACTCAGTTTGGGCTGGGGACCAGTGAAGTAGGCCTTCATAACAGCCCTTCAAAAGCCAATTTATTACTATTTGTTAATAGATTTAAGTGATAATGGCCCTTCAATACCACCCCACTAAATTAAATAATTAAATCAAGTTTTCTTCTTCATTGGTTCAGGCTAACCAAAATTAATGTTAAAAGAGGGCAGCAAAGCTCACAGTATCTGGACTGCCTAAGTGGTCTCTCATCCAAGTACCAGCCAGGGTAATTCCTGCTAAGCTTCCATACCTACCCAGGCCTACACATTCTCAATGTGGTCCGGCTGCCAGTCCAAGCAGTACTCCATAACAAACCTTTGATAGTCAGCTTATTTTCATTATTATTTTTTTATACATTTATGTAATAGTGGCTCTCTAATACAGCCCCATTAAATCATACTCCTTTTCTTAAATGTATTCTTCTTCATTGTTTCAGGCTAACCAAAATCAGTGTCAAAATAAAAGGAGGGCTGAAAAGCTCACAGTACTTGGAAAGCCTACTGAGTCCATTCAAGTACCAGCCAGGGTCAACCCTGCAGTATATGGTATTGGTGCAATATAAAAAGTAACACTATATCTGTACTCTAAATAAAGTGACATTAAAAAGCATATAGACTCATTGTAATGTAAACAGCTACACTATAGAAGCAGATGTAAACAGTAACACCATAGAATATCTGTTATCAGTGTAAATAGTAACAGCAAGGGTATCTGTACTGTAAATAAAATGGCTTTAAACAGTATGCTGTAATAGTTAGGGAGTTGCCCTTGTGACTTGAAGTTCAACGCTTCAATTCCTTTCAATTCGACACATGTACAGGTTCCACTGGGGTATGAGTGAGCAAGGTACTGTTCCCAAGCACTGCTCCTCAGGTGCTGCTGGTTGCTGCCCACTGCTCCTACACAGTTAAATGCAAAGGTTACATTTCATTGTGGTGCAACGTGTACTGTGGTGTTTACAATGGAAAAATAATCACTTACTTTTTTAGTATCAGTGCAATGTAAACAGTAACAGTGTAAAGTATCTGTACTGTAAATAAAGTGGCTTTAAGCAGTAAATAGTATTGGTGCGGTGTAAACAGTAACCGTTTAGAGTTAAAAAGTGGCTTCAAACAGTATATAGTATTGGTTCGATGTAAACAGTAATGGTATAGAGTATCTCAACTGTAAATAAAGTGACTTTAAACAGTATATAGTTTTAGGAAAATGTACACTGTAATGGTATAGAGTATTTGCACTGTAAATAAAGTGACCTAAAACAGTATATAGTATCAGTGCAATGTAAGCAGTAATAGTATAGAGCATCTGAACTGTAAATAAACTGGCTTTAAAGAGTAGATAGTATCAATGCGATGTAACCAATAACAGTAAAGTGTTTTATAATTTTCTATTGTGGAAATTTAGACGCATGGGGTAAATTATTAAACATTGTATATTGAACTTCATAATTCATAACACATTAAAATGCAAATTAAAGCAAAACATGTATTAGAAAAACGTGCTATTTATCACCTTGCCACCACTATCACCATACACATTTTCAGCATGTATGTAAATTTAGCCCTGCAGTTATTTTGCCTGATTATAATTGTAATACGCTATTACAATCACTCAGCAGGAGAGGGCGCTACAAACCAGTCTTAAAGCTGACCTGCAGCGAAACAAGAAAACATGGGAAAACTGCTTTGACCTAAATCTTAGGGTGTTTTACATGGTATGTGCTATACCATGTTGCAAGAGATTCTTATGCATAAATATCTGAACATTGAACGAAGGAAGGAAACCAATGCTTGTTGTTCTGAGGTATGCATGTATACATGGAAATGTAGGGAACTTAAACTATTTTAATTGACATTGAATTTTAGTGAGGTTTTGAGGACCTTTGAATTTTATGTGGAAGAAAAAAGTTGTTGATCAAATGTTTATTTTTTTATTCTTAGAAAAGTTTAATTATTATATTATATTATTATATTATAAGAATTATTTACCAGGGAGCAAAATTAGTCAAATATTATGCATTAAATTATGTATTGGTACACAATCTTCCAAAATAAGAAGCATAAGCATCTCCAGTACAAAAATATGAAAAAGAAAACAGAGTGTGTATGGGAAGAATTTCATTTGCTCACACTTTCACATATTACGTAAAAATGATTGTCATGCACCTGTGTTCTTTGAGCAGCTTTCTATAAGCAGCTTGCTTTTAGCAACCAAGAAAGAAAAAAACTAATTTTCATAAAGTTTTAGACCATCCTCACCACAGACAATTGCCCATAGCCATTTGTATTATGATAATATATCATATTACATTTAGTAATTGTTTTAGCATTTGATTTTTGATTCGGCATTTTTTGAGATATTGATATATGTCAGTTGCTTGGTTGAAATTGGTGGAAATTGCCTGGGATTTGGTTAAAACCTTTATTTCCACATTGTTACCCAAGTTGTCCCAGGCCCCTAGACATGATTTTTTACTCTCTCTTGAAATACAGCTGCTATATTACAGCCTTGCCTTCCAGGAGAGCACAGAGAGATTATAGACACTCTTGGCCAATTCTTTTTGCTGCTCACTTTTAAATTCTTTATTTCTGAGGTCCCCTATTTTTAGGGAAATCTCTTCCATTTCTAAACACCTGCTCCTTTTAACTTTGTCATTTATGACTGTGTTTGTGCAACTTTGCTCTGTCTTGAATAAAACAATTTTTTTAAGAATACAGGTAAGTTAACCATTCTTGAACCCTGCCAGCATGAGACATTACCTGCTATCACATAGTGTGTGTTATGATTGGCCGATGGTGTGGGAGCAGGAAGGTGCTCCCATTATGGCCATCCCCCGTTAAAAAGTTACAAACCACCACAGTTAAAACTACATTAAGTAATAATTCAGTACAACACTAGAGTGGTCAGCCTATATACAATGTGAGTTTTTTTTTTCTTCCAAAATTAGTCAGTGTATCAGATGACTGTGTTTCTGAAAAGGTCAACTAAAGAAGGCCCAGGCCAACATGTTTGCATTAATGCCACTCAGTGACTCGCTTCAGAAATAAGCAGCCTCTAGTGTTAAACTCCCAATCTCATGCTTTTCTCTGTAAATTCAAAATAAACATCCCAGTCATAGTCTATAAACCCAATACAATCAATAACCAGGAGTTTATTTAAGGGTAAGTTCACTATTAAAAAAATATGCCAGCATTATTTATTATAAGTAGCTCAGGTAACCAAAGTTTGGTCTATCTTTTAAAAAGTATGGCCTGATCTTAAAAAACTCAAAGCAGCTCAGATTTATTTAGTCAAGTCAAGTCAAGTCAAGTTTATTTATATAGCGCTTTTTACAACTGACGTTGTCACAACGGTTTACAGAAACTGAGTCCGATTTTATAGTCAATGCGCAATTTGATTGCGAGCCAATGCAGATTAGATAAAACGGGGGTGATGTGATCGTATCTACTGGTTCTAGTAAGAACTCTTGCTGCTCTATTCTGAACTAACTGAAGCTTGTTTATGCACCTGTTAGAACATCCAGACAGTAAACCATTACAGTAATCTAACCGAGAGTTAACAAAGGCATAAACTAGTTTTTCTGCATTGTGTAATGACATTAAGTTTCTTATCTTAGCAATCAATGAAACAGAAACAGAATGGCATCCAGAGTTACTGTGAGATTGGACAGTTTACTCTAAGCTGCAGATGGCCCTATTATGAGTACTTTTGTTTTATCAGAGTTGAGTAGTAGGAAGTTTAGAAGCATCCACTGTCTAATGTCCTTTACACATTACATTAAGTTGGTGTATCTCACCAGGCAGTGTAACTAATATTTACTATAACCAAGGTTTATAAAGTATACATTGCTTCTGTTTGTTTGTTTGTTTACCTGAAAAAAATATATATGTCTATTTTTAAATATAATGCTTACAGTCCTAAAATGGTATTGCATTTGTAAAAATCAATTTATGTTTCCTTACAATGCAAACCATATATTTTATGGAAGTAACCAAAAGATCATAGTTTGCAATAAAATACACTGTAGCATAGGAACTTAGTCCTAAATCTAAGGTTTAGGGTAATGTATTTGCAACTTTTCATTGGACTTTGTGATTGCTTTTAAATGATTTGGCCCTCTGGTTCCTATCACTGCCATTGTGCACATTTCTAAATTGATGTGTTTCTTCTAGAACGGTGCGTTTCTTTGTCAAGATTACCTGAGCTGGTTGTGAACTTCTTAAAGGGCTAATGAAACTGAAACTTTGAAAAATATTTGGAATGACTCTTTAAGAGAAGAAAGGGTTGGTGTGCCTGAAGAGATTACAACCCACTGAAGACGTTAAAACTGACTTAATTTAGTATATGAAAGGGAACTGTGTGGAGATAATGTGTATGACGTTTACCACCTCCATTTTTAAAATCCACCGGTTCCATTTTTTAAAAAACCCTCGTTTTGATTTGTAGTCTATTTTGTACTACGTCACTTCCAGAATAAGCGAACGCTCTGATTGGCTACTGTACTGTACCGAGCAGCAACAAAAACAAGCGGAGCGACCCGGTCACCGCTCGGTAAGAACAGCCAACAATATTTAGACTTTCATACTTTTACACGACATTTTAGTCTGTGGCTTCATTTCGTGGTGGTAAGTGCAAGGTGCAAAAACAAATGAACTTGTTGACACTAATTTTTCTTTTATTGGTGAATATATATTTTTAATCTAGAAAACATCAACAGTCGAATATGTGCCTATAGTAAGTATACATTAATTAAATATAGCTTCGCTTGGTATATTGATATTTTATTGTGTGCCTTGAGAGATTTAAAGTGATTTTGGTTGTCGTGGTTGTGCAGGGTTTTTACGCTCGCTTCCTGTCAGAGCAAAATAAACAACAGCTCGAGCGCTCATTGGCTCATTTCGCCGTCGCGTGTTACGAATTATGTCTGCATTATTTTGACTGTTTCCAGTCTAATACAAAGTACATTTTGTCGTTTTATACTACTTTGAGGCCAGACGGGGTGTATTTTTTTTGCTGCACGAAGGAGGCCAATATGCTAGGGGGAGATGTTTTGATTTAAGTTCGCTGCGGTACCTGTCGTACTTTGAAGCCTGGGCTCTGCTTCAAAGAGGGGAAAACGACAAATATCCACTGGTCAGATGATCCCGAAAACCGAACAATGTCAATTTTAACGAAATTGCACCTGTTTTCGTCCTCGTCCAGCGCCGTTAAAAGGCGTCGGTTCAGAAAACACACGTTGTCATGGCAGCCATGCGTTTGAAATGCAACAACATTCCGCAGCTGTTGCTCGAGCGCTAAGTTCATACTGAACGTGGGGGCTATTTACGGCCTTACTTATGTGAGCATGTCACATTTTCTGTAAGAAAATCGAATTACATGGCCATTGCAGCTTAGTTTATGAACAACCCACATTTGTACAACGTAAACACATTTAACAACGTAAAAAGAGCCACACTTTCTTATTCTACTCTGTAATATCAATCTCCTATTGACGGATCTCTGTAAAATCACTCTGCTTGTGACAGATCTGTGTAATGTCATTGTACTAGTGATGGATCTGTATATGACTATCGGTGACAGATCTGTGTAATATCACTGTACTAGTGTCAGATATGTGTAATTTCGCTGTTCTAGTGACAGATCTGTGTAACATTATTGTACTAGTGACAGATCTGTGTAATTTCGCTGTACTACTGTCAGATCTGTTTAATATCACTCTATTAATGTCAGATATTTATACCACTTCACTACCAGTCTTCCAGTGGGCAGTGGTGGCCTTTAGAACCTTGAGAACTGTGTGCTGCAAGTTTAAATCCCAGCCTGGTTACCACTGAGGTACCCTTAAACAAGATGAAGTAGTGTGAAGAAGTTTTGTGTAGAATCACTCTATCAGTGTCACATCTGCATCATATTATTCTACTGTTGTCAGATCTGTGTGATATCACTTACTAACTACTGCATTCCGGAACACCCCACATGCTCCAACGTTTTGAAGATGGAGATCAGCATCAAGAGCTGTTCACTTGCTGCCTAATATATCTCACCCCTTGATAGGTAATACTGTAATGAGATAACAAGATAAGTAATCTTAAACACTTCATCTGTCATTGGTTTTAATGTTGTGGCTGATCAGTTTACACTGTGGGCCAGGTTCCCAAATCTAGATTAAGACTAAATCTTAATCCTTACCCACAAAACGATCTCTATATTTCCAAAAGTCCAAACACTAATGCTCATCCAAATATTCCTCCAAAATCACGTTTATTTATAGCAAAATTTGCCCTCCTTTTGCTACAATCTCTGCTCTTCTTGAAAGGCCTTAAATGCTGAAACATTGCTATGAGGATTTGATTGCACTAAATCACAAGAGCATCAGTGAGGTCAGCTATTAATGTCAAATTATTAGCTCTGGGTCACAAACACCATTACTCCAGCATGAACAAAAATCTTGAAACACATTTTAAGCCTTCATAAAGAAGAGTAAGACTCAGTTCATAGATATTTATCTTTTGTCTTGTCTTGAATTCACTGATCATCAAAGATGTCTGGATACTCTTGTACATGTAGTGTACACACACATCAAGCTGCCATATACAGTGAGACACATTCATTTTAGCCTGCTCATACATTCTCACTCCACACCTCTTATTATCACACACAGAGTAATGAAGCAAATTTCTTCATTTCAGTCAGGGCATGCAAAGAACTCTTTGTGAAGCAGGTGGTGAATTCAATACACAGTGTAGAACATTCCCCTACCCTATAAAAATTTGAAGCACGTATTGTGATCCTTTGATACCCACCTTAGGGTTGAGGAGAGATAGTGTCCAGCACAGTTCAGTAATCTCTCTGCTGTAACATACCTGATTCAACTCATTTGTTATTAGGCAGGTGAAAACAGAAAGAAAGAAAAATAACAAGACTTCATACTTGGGCCATAAAGTGAACGTAGTTGGTCATTTTTTGTGGCTTTAATGTGAAACAGCATGCAAAGTGAGCTCTATTTAATCTCTGGCTTAGAAGCCAAATCTGAAGCTAGCAATTACAATACTGATACAATCGAGAAGTATTTCTCATTTCAGCCTCGCCCAAAATTGGCAGTACACTTTATGGGCAGTGGTGGCCTGGTGGTTAGGACATTGCCCTTGGGACCTGAAGGTCGGAGGTTCAAGTCCCAGCTCGGGAACTACTGAGGTATTCTTGAGCAAGGTTCCATCACAACTACATTGCTCCCCGGGGACTGTTGATGGCTGCCCACCTCTCCACATGTGCACGTGTGATGGGTTAAATGCAGAGGTCACATTTCGTTGTGGTGCTTGAGTGTGTTCACAGTGACAAATAGTCAATTTCACTAATGCCACACATCATACCATTCATGTTTGTGGTCTCATTTTTGTCAGGATTAACAAACATGCAAACAGAAAGATTACTGTGTACATGAAGATTTAAAAAGGGTATATCTAATATCTAAGTGTTGACCCTGTCACTGGTTCAGTAACTGGCAATGCCAAAGCCAGCCATGGATGATCACAGTACCCCCTGCTACCTCTTGTTGGGTAGAATGACCCTCCCTCTCACTTTGTGTGATTCTAGCCAGATGTCTATCAGCTGACATAACAGAATTGGCAGTTCTCATTCAAGAGCTGTGCAGTGATGTTATGTTGGTGGCACTTTGAAAAGATGCAGTGATACTTCATGCAACTTGCAGGAAACATGTACTAGTCTTCCCCACAACCATCCTCTCCTCCAGTCGTTGGTGGTATCGTAGGCCATTTAACGCTATATTTATTTATGATATAATGTAGAGTATCTGTAGAGTCTAAGCTAGTGGGTAGAATTAGATATGACTAAATTAAGGGAGAAATGCCAGTTATGTAAATACATGGATTATTCCAGCAGTAATTAAATATCACATCAACACAAAGTTGAAATTGAGTTCACCTTCTATGGAGAAAGAAATGTGTTGCTGAAACACTTATTTATGTAGAAATTATGCACATATCTGAAACAATTTCAGGCACGTTCAGTGCATTCATTTCTCAGCCTAAGCTGCTAGGTAATACATCTCCAGCAGCATATGGGAGTCGGCGAAAGTGTTGTAGGATCTGATTTCAAGGCCTGTCCATTTCTTTCTGCCACTAATGTTACCTCATTGTGCTGATGTCACAATGGCAGAGAAGAATGGCCATTCTGTCACTGTTACTGTTCCCTGTCACATGCCGAGTCGCTTACTTTTTCTTTATCTCTTTCTCTCTTTTTCCTCTTTTCTTTTTCCTCCCCTTTTTTGCCCTGTTACTGTTTGAGAGTGAAGGGCTTGTGTGGGGAAACCCAGCTCCAGACCTGGAAGGCCTTGATTCCAGATTTAGACTTTATCTCTGCCTGGATGCCTAACTTCTGGACAACTGGGGGCTCAAACACCGAGCACTGCAATTGCATGTAGCTGTTTGGTGTCCAGAGCTGGACTGCAGCAAGACCTTCAACGGTGAGGTAACAATGTTCAGTTAGTTGCTTTTAACCCCTTCAGTTTATTGTCCTGTTGTGCTGTTATATTCCTAGTCAAGTCACCAACTCATTGCTTTGCTGATAAATTGAGTCAAACTTGAAAAAATTGGGCTAAAGTGAACAACAGCAAACCATGCAAAGCCTTTTAAAAGTTTCAGAAAATTTCATTGGAAAAAAAAGATAAATTAGGACACAAGTTGAATGAGTTAATCATGATACTGTGTTGTTTGATTAATAATCTTTAGACTTAGTAATATGTCAAGTTATGTGAGGGAAAATGTTAAATGTGGGTCCATGTGCAGATGCTTTCATTTAACAACTTTCATGTCATATCTTATACAGGACTTTTTAATGCCATAGAACAATATTATTATCTTTATTTTATCAGGTGGATCCTTTTTTATTTTTTCTGAGAAAGTATTTTCAGGGCTTATCATAATGTCAAAACAGGCATTTTATGCCACACCTGTCCTTCTGCTGCCTCACTATTTTGGGATCTTCCACTCTTGACCTTTGCACCCTTGTGATAAGGAGCACTCTGTGTCCTAAAATAAATTCCATTCCCAAACATCCACCAAATCACTGAGAAACAAATCGATGTCAGCTTTAACATGTTCAGCATCTCTGTTGTTTGTTGCTAGTGCTGTTTTGTTGTTTGTCCAATTGGAAGAGTGCAAGAGGAGAGGTCAAATGGAGTCAGAGGACGAAGTTGGGCGCACTCTGGTGCAGGTCATCAGTGAGAAATACAGTCCAGACAACTTCCCATACTGCAGAGGGCCCGGTGTTGGCGTGGTCATCCGCACCAGCCCTCAGGGTTCGCCTGTGAAAGGTGAGCAATGTCTGCGAGATCTAACATTTGTAGCTATGCTAATGAAGTGATCCATTTTAAATTTAATTTTAAATTAGTGATTAAAGTTATATTTTGGTACATTTTTTTCTCCTTACCACAAATTCTATCAATTAGTGAAGACATACTTGGTGTCCATAGTTCACTTCTTTAATTTTCACTGCAGAGTAATATAATTAACCACAGAAGCATTTTAAGTATAAAATGCATGCCTGAGTCATTACACACTTGTCTCAAACAATGTAGAGTTTTTTTTTAGTTGAAGTCAAACTAGACATCCTAATGCATTTTCCGGGTGAAACATGGTATCAGGTGAATCTGTGAGTGTTTTGCTTGACAATATGGAGTTATAGTGATATCATGGATTCATTTTATTTTTCCCCACCCACTGGTACACAGTTATCAGGTAGCCAAAAAAGTCTTAGATGCAGGAAAAAGTTAGAAGATGAATTAAGGAATAAAAGAAAACAATAATTTTATCTTTGCAATACTATGGCATGAGTGATCATGCTTAACAAGGTAAAAAAAATTATATTTTGATTTCAGCCTGACTCACAAAGGACTTCCTTTATGGTTTCTGACACTGTATGGCACTCTGATATTTATACAAATGGACAAAAATACATACTGTAGACAAAACATGCAGTTCCAGCCATCTGGAAGCCTGAATTTAACAATTTTCAGTCCTTTTCCACCTGCTAGTCAGGTCTCCCCACCACACGATACCCCCAATGGTGAGAGGGTGAAGGGTAACACATGCTTCCTTCAAGTCACATGAAAACCAGTCAACACATCTTTTCAAGCTGATTTAGCTACTTTTTAGCCTAAGCTATGTTTATTAACAAGTTATTGGGCAGGTTCAAAGTCATGCTGAGAATGTACTGATCTCATAAGTGATCACGTCTGGTTTTCTCTGTACTTCAGGTCCAGAGTGTAATGTAATGCAAAAATACACCAGACTAACTGTATACTGTAAGATACAAAATGTACTTTTAAGATTCAAAATGCAGGAACATCTTTTATAAATGTATTCTTTGCTTGATGATGGTACTTTGTATGCATCAGATCGCCTGAATCTGCCCAGTGTGTTGGTTCTTGATGGCTGTGGAATCAGTCATGCTGGAGATGAAGAAGAAGTGGCCATGTTCTGCTCCCATGTGGTGGAGTTGGACCTGTCTCACAACCAGTTCAAGGACTGGGGAGAGGTGAGGGCAATGTTTGTGTGATTGTATGTATGTGCAGATGCCTCATATGTTAAAGTCCATCTGGTTACTCAAATCACCCAAAATGTTCCTAGTTTGTATCTTTTTGGCACAAACAGGCTTAATGCTCAGACTTTCATGTCTACCATTTTTACTTTACTCTAGACCAGAGGTGGAGAAAGTACAAAACTCCTACTCCTCGTTCAAACATTACTCTACAACAAGTGCAAGTTGTTCAGTCACATTTTAACTTGTGTTAAAGTCCTCAAGTACTTGCTTTTAAAACGCTTTATATATATTTAATAGCACTTTTTTATTATTGACTTATTGCAGTGTTGTTGCTTCTAGAAGCTGTAGAATAAAAGCTTGTGTAACTTGCTACAGAGCCTATTAAACATAGTTGAATAGAACAAAGGACAGCTTTTTCTGTTATTTTTTTTATATTTAACTATTATTGTCTTTAACGTTTCTGTTTATTTTTTCTGTTGACATCAACTATTGCTTTAAAAAAAGACTAACTCAGAGGTGGACTCAGATTGGCTTTAGAAGGATATACTCACCTTAATGTTGTAGGCTAGGTTAATTTTACTCCTATTACACAGCTTTGCCTGAAATGTGAAACTGGATGATCCTTGTTGCCTGGCCTACAGCCTTACTGGTACCAGGTTCAATGTGACTCCACTACGTTTGCGTGAGTTTAGTCAGTAAAGTTCACTCTGTATTTTGGCTAGTTAACTGTTAGTTTGCGTCAGCAGATTCACACAGGACAAGGTATTATGTTGGAACTGGTTTCCAAGCTAATTAACTGTAATTTACTGTTATTGTTATTTTTTCCTGTGATGAACACAATGGACTATTGCATTTAAGAATAAAAACTGACTTCACAGCTGTGCTTCAAATTATTGAGTGAAGAGAACCTTCCTAGAAATGTAGTGCAGTCAAAAGTAAAATATTTTGTCCTTCAAATGTAGTGGAGTAAACGTCTAAGTTTCCCTCCAAAAAACTGCTATTTAGGTAAAGTACAGTACTGAAAAAGGTAATTAAGTACAGCACCAATGATAGCAATTTTATCTTGCTTGTCAGTATAATCTAATAAACCTACACCTGCTTAGCATTAAGTACAATTTCTTTGAAGAACAAAGGTGTTAAATGATGCCCCTCTGTGTGTGTGTGTGTGTGTGTGTATGTGTGTGTGTGTGTGTGTGTGATCACGGTAAGACTGTGCACTTTATGTGCTATAATGGATGACCCTGTGGAAAAGTTCAGAGTTGTTACTAGATGAGGTGTTTGTGACGCCACTTGGGGGTGCTCACTGTTTTGGTGTTATAGTGCCCCATTCCGTTAACAGAGCACTGCACCAAGGTGCCTTTCTTCAAATGAGATGAAATTGAGAACACAGCTCTGTTTTTAAAAAATCATGACGTATTTCTTTTAAACAGCTTGGGAGACTACCCCACAGCCCTTTTATGTCAATCTTCTGATCTGCCCCCATTGCTAAAAATAGCTTATTTGTAAATCACCTTCTCACACCTCTCAAACAATGAACAGTTACTTCTATATAGTTGAATAGTTAAGGCACAGCATCATTATGTAGAATTTTCAGTTCTTTTAAAGGGCCCATGCCATACATTTTTTCTTGTATTTTATTCTTTACATTGGGGTCCACTTATGAAGTTTTTTGTGTCCTAATTTATTTTCATGTGACTATTCATCAATTACAATTACAGGTTGATTTGGTTGCTGTGCTTAAGGACTGATGTAAGCTATTTTCTGATTGGCTGCACTTTATTATGCCTCATTTGAACAGCAGTCCGGACTGAAACACTTCATATAACTTCAGCAAGAATAAGTGAGGCTAGGCTGCTTTTGGCAGAAAAGATGAATACATGGAAATGGGTTGGTTTTTGTGACATCACAAAAACGGGGAGTACAAAATGGGCTGTTTTTGCAGCTTCATTTTTATATTTGGACTGTTTGGACCAGATAATAAGAAATGTTCTGAATTTTTAATAGTGTTTACATGTTACATAAAAAGATTTTTAAACTAAAATAAATGTGTTCATATTGTTATCCCTTTAACAATGTGGCTCCTGTTTTTATGAACATTTGTTAGCCTGGGGGGCTTTCCCTTACAAAGAAAGTCACATGTGTTTCACACATGAAGTGTGCAAGAACCACACGTGTCTAATTCACATGTGTTTTGTCTAGGGTGTTAAAGGCTTGTTGAGCCAAGTTTCATTCTCGTGCCTTGATGGTGCTTCTCCTCAATAATCTTTGGTTTAGCAGCATAAATGATGAAAAAGTTTGTGAATTTTTGTCGTTGACTGATGGGATTTAACATTTCCATGCTATTTGGAGATACCTTTACTAAAACTGTAGTTTAAAAGACCAAGTGGTTTGCTGTTTTGTGGTTAAATTTAATAGTTTATTGAGAAGTTTGTATGTATGTTATCCATAATAATGGAAATAGTTGAGGATGTTGCAGATACCATTTCATTTTGGTTTACACAGAAACTAGATCTCCCAAAAGGCCTTGATCTGCTTTAAATATTCTGCAAGTTTAGCTACCTCTGGAACAATGTAACATTTTTTGCAGAGCGCTCAGTCCTTATCATGGCACACAGCAGCCACTGTTGGCTTTAGACCTGAACCTGCATGCGTGCTGGTGTGTTTACTTCATTCTTGTTCTCATGTGTCAAACACCCTCAGGGAGATGAACGTGTGACACAGCTTTCACCTACTCAAACTGAACGTATCTATGGGTGTGTATTCATTCACTGAAGTGTTTTCATGACATAAAAGACGAAGAATAAACACAGAACAATGCAGGCTGGGCCTTTGACTATGTCATTTAATGAATTTGCCAGTATGAGAGGCAAGTTAAAGAAAAACTTTTACACATACTTCAGTTGTACTTGTTTGCTGACTGAAACATAAAGAATGCAATAGATTTTTGTCTTTTTTCATTACCTGGGTTTATTTAAGGTTAATTTAAGCCTTAACCACTCTACCATCCTTCATTGCATCTTAAGGTTCTTTTGATATAATGGGTTGCTTGGAACATGTGTGTTTCTCTGCAGATAAGCAAGATCCTGTGCAATATCCCTCACCTGGACTTTCTAAATCTCAGTATGAATCCTCTGAAGGGGTCCAGTATGGACCTTGTGGCTGCGGAAGCCTTCTCAGGCCTCCGTCGCCTCGTCCTCAACAACACGCACGTCACCTGGGACATGGTGCACACACTCACGCAGGAGATCCCTGAGTAAGTGTATGTGTACAGTACTGTGCAAAACTCTGAGCTCGCCTGAGAAAAATTATATGTGAAGCAAATAAACAGTTTACTGGTTTAACATTATTTCATTGCTTAAACTGTACAATGCCTGACTTATTGTGTGTCAGTCAGTTATTGTGTTACCACTCCTCTCCTCGAGGATGGCCAGTGTTTACAGTTACCATGCAATACCAGCTTCAGATAATTGCTACTTTGTTAAATAAATTCAGGTGCTGCTGGAATGTATTTTAACAAACGCATGTGTTGGCTAGAGTGCACTAAGAAGTCAGCAAATAAAATGTGGTCCTTCTAACTGTGCTATTCTAGTCATTTTTAATTATTCTAATGCAATAAATAATGTTTTTTATTGGAAAAACACTCTGCTATAATGGTTTTAAGCAATTTAAGATGTTTAAAGAGTACTGTATATGTTTATGTTCTTATGTTTATTTGTGTCTTTGTGTGTGTGTGTGTGTGTGTGCATGTGTACATTATAGATGCCTCTATTTTTTCAAAATTTCAGCAAAACTTAATCTTTAAGATTAAATAAATCATTCTGCGTGATTTTCAGAGTGATATATTATTCATACAAAAATGTACTCATTCAGAATTGTCCTCAGTTGTGATATGAGCCAGATATCTGAACGCTACACTTCTGGATGCCAAAGAGTTTTCTAAAAGTTTTGATGATCAGATTTACCCTAAAACATATTTGAAATATCAATTAATGATGTAGGGATACAAACAGGGCATTCTAAGGCAATACAGTATCCATAGAACACATTTTTAGGATGTACCACTGCTATACCATGATCAGTATTCCCATGGATATCAGACCCCCAAGGTGTATGTACCTATAAACACCTAATCATTTCTTACTCATATCCAAGATCATTGTTAGGCCTGGGCATCAAGGGCTTACAACCCTGAATGCTTTATGAATTGCTCCAGATCAGCCACAAAATGGGTGAAATCAATAGCAATGATTATATTGCTTTTTTTTGTCACAGTGGTCCCAGTCAAGGAGTTGGATAAATTAGACAGCAAGTAAACAGTCAGCTCTTTAGTTTGATGTGTTAGAAGCAGGAAAATGAGAAACCACAAGGATCGGAGTGTGATGGCTAGGCAGCTGGGTCAGAGGATTTCCTGAATTGCATTTCTAATGAGGTGTTCCTGGTCTGCAGTGGTTAGTACCTCCAAAAGTGGTCCAAAGAAGGACAACCAGTGAACCGGTGCCAGGGTGATTGGTGCCCTAGACTCACTGATTCACTGGTCCGATCCAAAAGAGAAGAGCTACTATAGCATAAAAAGTAAATGCTGCCTATGATAGAAAAGTGTCAGAACACACAGTGCACAGTCAGAGCTGGTTTAGCAGCATGAGTGGGGGCATACACAATATAAGGGAAGTAGTTTTAATGATATAAAAATAAAATAATAATAATATATAGTATAATAGTTATATATTTATATTTATAATTATATTAGTATAATAAAAAAAATAGTCAGTAGTCATCATTGACTGCACTTCAGGGACAAATGTCTACATATGTCTGTAATGTAAATGTAAATTAAACTCAGTATAACAAACTTATTTTGTTATGAATAACACAATAGTTATGTCATATAAATTAATAAAAAGTGTAATAACTCAACTAAACTCTTCTAGTATTTCTAAGGATTAAGAAATGCTTATGATGTGTTACTATGCCTATCCAAATGCCAGTGTGAATCTGTTTGTGTGTGTGTGTGTTGGGGGGCTGTGTGTGTAAATGTGTATGTTTATACGTGCTGATTGAGCATTTTTTCTGTCTGTCTGTGGGCGATTATGCATGTCTGAGAGTCTGTGTTCTGTATATATCTGTCCTTTCCAGATTTCTGTGAATACAAACACAAGCACATGTGCTTGCTCAAGTGTGTGTGTACTGTGTGAGCATGTGTCTTTCCTGTCAATGTTTACCACGCCTTTATCTGTGCCGCAGGCTGGAGGAGCTCTTCCTGTGTCTGAACGAGTATGAGTGTGTGAGCTTGTCTCCGGTGACCTGCCCATCTCTCCGCCTGCTGCACATTACCGATAATCAGCTGCAGCATTGGGGTGAGGTTCGCAAGCTGGGCATCATGTACCCTGGCTTGGCCTCACTCATCCTAGCCAACAACTCACTATCCTCTATCCACGAGCCCGAAGACTCACTGCAGCGCCTCTTCCCCAACTTGCAAAGCATCAACCTGCACAACTCAGGTCTGCTTGAGCCCCATATGCTGAATTGTTGTGATAAGGGACAAGTAACATTCACTGAGAAGTGAGAACTTTAGAGTCAAGTTTATTAGTTTAACTAATGGCTTAGTTGATATGTTTAACCTTAATGTAGGACAAGGCAAAGCAAGTTCACATTCAATGTGCTTAACAGACAGGGATAAATGAGAATAAAAAGAAAATTAAGCAATAAAATTGGGAATAAAATCATCGTCCAGGAAATGTGTTAATAAAAAACGGAGTAAAAATTTAAATAAATTAATCCAATAAAAAGTGCATGTTAAAAGTAAATTGGAGCATTGCTTTAGGAAAATAAGGCAGTTTTTAATTTCTTTTAAAACGGCGGCAGTTGGGGCCGCTCTGATCTGGAAAGTTAGTTACAGCAGGGGGCAGCATAATGACTAAATGGAATTTCACCCTGTTTACTTACAAGTCCTGGGCACCACTAGGTTTTCAGCTCCTGCTGATCTAAGAGACCTTCCAGGCCGATATTTAAGTTAATTAATGTAGCTAATTAAATAAGACATTTGGTGTCTCTTTAAGTTCATATTGAAATAGAAATCATATCACATTTTCCTTCCAAACTGTGACATATTTCTGAGTGAAAAATTGTATTTATCATAATAGGTAGAAAGAAGGAGAGGTGAAACAACATTGGAATGAACAGTGATGTAGTCAAAAATACAATCATTTTATTCTTGAATCTTATTATTTAATTATATGAATTGCTGACTAATTTGTGCTAGCACATGACTGAATAAATATGAAAATGTCAATTTTCTTAAAATGTTATTGCTGTTAAATGGTGCACTAAAATCACCAGATTTTTTAGTACTTACATAGTGGGACAATTGATCTGCAATTACCATTTGATAGCATCTTGAACACACTGCTTTTATATGTCAGGTTGCTCTAACATGCACAAAACAAAACATTCATTTTCACTGGCTTTAACACGCTGCTAATTTTTAACGTTAAGTGCGTAAGTGACTCACACCTTAGGCAGAGTTTGTTAAGTCCAGGTTAAACACTAGCACTAAAGAAATTATGATTGCGATCTTAAATACATTTCCACATTGTAAAGTGTAAGAAAAGCAATTATGTTAAAGTAACATGGTTTCCAAAAAGCTAGCCTGCTAGCTGGTGCTTCGCCTTGCTTACACATCAGATTAAAAATTAAAATCAAGCTTTCAAAAAAATTTAATCAACCTTTTTGGCAGAACACATGACAGTGAAAACCATCAGGTTTTTGTAGACTGTCAAGTAAAATGTATGTATGTAGTGCTTTTGGCAACTGATTGTCACTTTACAGAAGGAGTGCCAATAATAAAGTTTGGTAGAGGAGGGATAATAGTCTGGGGCTGTTTTCGGTCTAGATGTCTTAATTGCAGTGAATGGTAATGTTAATACTGCAGCACACAAAAGCATTTTAGACAATTATATTCTTCTAAATTTGTGGCAACTATGTCTCTGTACACAAAGTGAGGTCCATAAAGACATAATTTAACAAGTCTGATGTGGATATGTGGTTGCAAGTTATAATTTTATGATGCTGTCTTGTTTTTCCACTTTTTGTCTTACACAGTCTTGTGTAGTTTATAACTGTAAACACACCTTGGCTAAAATGACATGCACTCCAAGTAACTTTGGAATTTATTTTTCTTGACCACCGTTTTTCACTATACAGATGAATAATAAATCATCATTCTTTCCATATTTATGATATGTAAAAAAGACAGATGATGAATTTCTTTGTCCTTGATGTGTTGAAGGCCTGACCCGCTGGGAAGACATTGAAAAGCTGAATTTCTTCCCAAAGCTTCAGGAAGTTCGTCTTATGGGCATCCCCTTATTGCAACCCTACACTGACCAGGAGAGACGCTACCTTATGATAGCACAGTGAGCACATGCACATAGACACCCACACTAATATAAATGAAAATACATACATTATTATAAGACATCTATAAGACATCTAGTTCACATTTACACTACATTGACTACCCCAGTGGCAATGGTAGATTTTCATTATATACCATGTACATCAAACAACAGTATTTTATATGTAAATTCTAAGGCTGGCTCTGTATTGCATTGGAAGAAGGCCTGTGCACACTGATCGTTAATTATGGGGATAGTAAAACTACAAAAAAAAAAAAAAATTGTATTGATTCCTTCCATGCACACCTCAGCAAAACTCTAGTATTCCCACACATTAACATAACTGAACTTTTAAACATCCTGGTTGGTGTGTTATACTTAATAGATAATTACATGTTTTCTACTTAATATAAATGAGATTATTCTAGAGATGCAACTACATAAAAGTGTACATATTAGGTATCATTTCATGTTCTAATCTTCTCGCAGTTTTCTTTTTTATTACTAATTTGATTTATTGATTAATTTGATTAATTGATTGTTTTGTTAGGCTGTTGTAGTTGGGTTAGTAATTTTCTCCACTTTTGAGGAAATGTAGGCTCATATAACACATCACAAATGACTTTATATACCAAGAATGATAAATGTGAAAATCAACAGTTTTTTTAAACCTATGGAATAATAGAATATGTTGTAGGTGACTGTAATTATTCTGAAATTGCTTTATGTAACTGTCAAGGTTCAGGACAATTATATCTCTTGCATCCTGTGATGGGTTTCAGAGAAGTCTCTCAGTATAAATTAGGGATGTTAAGATTGTTGTAACGAGTGGCAGTCAGACACTGACCATCTGTAGACAGCGGAGAATTGGGTACAGTCTATTAAGACACTGTGAACCAGCAGTTGATTTTGCTAGTTTGCTCCTCAAATTGCCTTACTAAAGTCAAATATTATGATCAACTGGAGGTGGAAGCACTCCATTAAGCATTAAGCATTCACAAGCATTAAGTTAATACAAACCTTTGTAAAATGCACTAAAAACACAAAGCTGTGATCTATGATAACTGAAATAAGTACAACATTTTTTAACTAAGCAATTAATTGTGTATTTTAGTAAATAAAAAGTAATTTAGAAGTTGAAGTCTGTATACACTCAAAAAAGTTGCAGCAGAGGTGTGTACTACTATATTACATCATTTTAATTATCCAATTTAATTGAATTAAAATAAGTTTTGTCCATGTTTCTGTATTTATCACAATAGCATGATGTTTTTTTCTTCTGAGGGCTCAAAGTATATGCACATTCAGCAGTGGTTTTCAGCTTTCCACCACACAGACTGGGATGTCTCCAAATTCCCTGAATCTTTTTTATAATATAATGTACTCTACAATCTGAATTGAACCTAAATTATTTACAGTCCTATAAACTTTTCACTGTTATTTTGCCCCTGTCCAAACTTTTTGAGCATGCTGCAAAATTTGTTTAAATTTACAAAATACATTCAAATTGGCCAAACGAAATATTAAAAATTTAAAATTTTCATGCAATTTTGTCAGTCCAGTAAATGTTAGCAGGTTTTTAAAATTAATAATTATTTTATTTTATTTTTCTCCATTTTTGAAAATACCTTAACTTGGAGTTTGTACGTCAAAATCTTTTGTCATTCACACCAAAACTATAACAGTGCATAATAAATTAAAGTGGGTAGTGATGGCCTAGTGGTTAGGAATTGTGAACAGAAGGTTGCAGGTTCTGTTCTGGCCCAGGTACCACCAAGGTACCCTTGAGAATGGTACCTCCATAGAAGCTTTTCATAGCTGCCCGCTGCTCCAAGTGTGTGGGTTAAATGCAGATGTCACATTTTGTTGGGTACACTTTGTGTGATTTGTTCAACATGATAAATACATTTTCATTTGTTTAATTAATCCACAAATGTTTCTTCTCAGAACTTTAACTCAAAGAACTGTTACTGTTATCAGCCTTTTATACCAATGCAAATGGCAACATTTAACAGGTCTACAAGGTTGCAGCATCTGCCTAGGCTCCCACTGCAAATCAGAATTTTGTCTGTGGTCTCCTGAATGTATTCTACACTTGAGGGCTGACACATGCCTTAATCAATGTCATGTCTTGTCAGATGCTACAATAGTTTCTTACAGTGGATGAATGCAGGTGGGCAGTGGTGGCCTAGTGGTTAGGACACTGCCTTTGAGACCTGAAGGTCTCAGGTTCGAGTCCCGGCCCGG
>JBBPDA010000081.1:12929418-12969029 GCA_037974385.1 Arnoldichthys spilopterus | reverse complement strand
TTAAATGCAGAGGTTGCATTTCATTGTGGTGCTTGAGTGTGTTCACAATGACAAATAGTCACTTTCACTTCACTTCAGTTTGTACTTTTGCCAGCACTACATGTTTTGTAAATGGTTGTTTTCTGTGTGGCTCTAGCTTGCCTGCCGTGACCGTTCTGAATGGGAGCGTGGTGACAGACGGAGAAAGAGAGGATGCGGAACGCTTCTACATTCGCTACCACCTAGACTGCCCTGAAGATGAGTTACCACAGAGGTACATTATACAATGCCCATCCATTCAGATACACACACAGTCTGCTATGTTTTAGAGCACAATTAGCATTACTGTTAAAGTTTACATAATTTTTCCCTTATCCCAAATGTTTATCAGCCAAGACACCTGAGGTTTGCACTGGGGCTAATGTTGCAAATAAGGGAGCTTTAATATGCCAGTCAACATCTGTGCAAACTGCATGCCTTAATCCTCACATTAGTGAAGATTAAGATAACATGATAGCTAACGATAGTCTAAATTTTACTTTGGTCTATACTTTGGAAACATAACAGTGTGTCAAATGGTTTCAAAAAGGACATAAGCAAATCCAATTCATTACATATTTTCCGGCCGTTGTTGCACCAACTAAACATAGTTTAGAGTCTGAGTTACGGATTGTTTAAATTTGCAGGGAATTATCCGATATAGTGTGTTTCAGTTCACGCCCTTCACACCCTGTCCTGCAAATTGAAGTTGTCACTCATAAGCTAATGTAGTATTTTTCCTCATTAACAAGCCTTTCCACTATCAAAATTATTGCAAAAACCACGTCAGTAACAAGCTATGAAAGTTCCACTGCCTGGATTGGGAACCCCTGATACCATTAATAAAGTAGAAGTCTGACTTTTTCTGTCATAGGTGATTCTGTGCCAAGGATCACTGTATCCCATGCGTAAAGTCAGTATGTTTTAAGGTATTTTGTTTTGGTTTGATAAGCTGGAACAGAAAAAAATACTATAAAAAATATAAACATAATCATTTTTATTTAACATCACTGTCCTGCACTAATTTAACAGGACTAATTATGCTGTCTAATGAAATACATGGTTGGATAGTGTTATTAAAAAGAATAATGTGGTGATCAAAAAATTGTTCCACTTACCAGATTGGTTGATTTGGCAAGACATGCTTTGTGTCCAAATTTTGCTGCTTAGGTTGATCACTGGAGCTACAAGGTTAACACTGCTTACAAACAAATAATCAATATTTGCCCAATTTTTTCCATATAAATATATCACCAAAATGTAATTTGTATTTCTCTTAACCCCACTTAAACAACATCTAGCTCTACATTAATGTGATGCAGGCCTGCTGTAAGCTATAACTTCACAGACTAGGAAAAACCATTTTAGACAACAGGTTCACAAGCCACCTCAAGGGTAGAAGTGCTAGGAGAGCTGATGTAGAAGTTTTTGTGACAACAACCATCATAAATACAGAGCAGCGCTTAACTATGCTGGATTCTACTGGAAAAGGATCCATGACAAATATTGCACAGTTGTGTAATATTTCATGTTTTCTGCCCTGTCACACTTTTATTTCCCATTAAAGCTATGCGTAATTTGCTCGTTTGCATATTTTGGATGTTTTAAATCTGATTGAAAAGAGAAAAAAAAGGAGCAAAAAGAGAGAGAGGGAGACACTCAGGCTTGTGCACATCATCTGAACTAATGCTGCAATTTGTGCCTCAGCAACAAGAAGCAACCAGGAGAAATCTTAAAAAGACAACTAATATTGTTGGAATTTCCGAACCAAACCAGAAGATCAGTCCTAAGCTAGCCAAAGTTGTTTTAGTGCATCAACAGGACTTGATTTTGAGGGATTAATTTGAATACTCTGATCATAAAATAATTTAATGATGCTTTTTGTGATGATAGTTTTGTTTAGATTTAAGAGCTTCATTGTCAAACATGCTTTAGGCAGATTCTGTCTGCCGGAACAGCACCTTCGCTGTGTTCCAGGGCCTCCTGAGTCGCAAATCTGATCCAAGACTGGTCATCTGCAGCCACGATGTTGTCTACAATGGCTGTTACGGTGAAGTCTTGTTCATTTTTATTGACCTATTGCAGACCCCTAACTGCAGGTACAAAAACTTTGGGTGGTTGTACACTTTTAAAAGGTGCCCGAACAAATGTGGCATTTGGAATGATATGATATATGAACCACTTTTGGTTACCTTAAAGAACCTTTCTGTTCTTTGCAGATTTTTTTGTGAATGATATCCGTGAGTTTGAACAATGGAGGTTTAACTAACCTTCACATAATGTGAAGGTTCTGTTGGAATTATTAGGTTTTCCTACATCCAATCCAGGAGAGTTTACAAAAATTTACTTTTAAGTGTCACTCCTGAAGAGCCAGACTTCAGGCCGATCAGTCCCTATCAGTTGTCCACATCTCTTCAAATGGGAAAGCTTTAAGAGCTATTGTCAGCACAGCTTTCTGTGTGCACTGATCCATACAGAACAGACCTAAGATCAGAACACACACACACACACACACACACACACACACACACACACACACACACACTGCCCTGACAGCATGATTGCCTCTCTTTCTTTGGCTGTGGGTGAAAAAATGTTTGCTATGGCCATTATCCAACACGTTCCAGTGAGTTTCCTTAATTAACATCTCTTTCGTGTTCTCCATCGTGGTCTTCCAATCCTCTGGGCAATGTCCCGCACTCATCCCTCACACCTTCCTCTCTCTCTTTCGCTTAATGTGTACTCTCTCGACTTTCCTTTGTCAATCTCTTTGTTGTTTGGGGGGTATTTTCCGGTGGCTGGAGGAAGGGGGATCACCTGCGTTCTTTAGCCCACCATGTTACGTTTTAACCTGGGAGAGTACGGGGGAGTTCTTTTTTTTTTACTAGAAAAGCCTAACCTTTTGGAGACAATGCAACCAGTCTCTGGCTCCTCAAAGACGCCTTTGTGCTGGAATACTCCGGTCAGGAAACTGATATACAAGGTGGCAGCTCGCTTCTTTTTCCCCTTCTTCTTCTTTATATCCCCCTCTCAACCGCTTTCTTATACCCTGTCTTTTCTTTTGCTTTAAGGGGACTGAGGTGGCAGATGGATTTTTTTTAAAGCAAGATGGGATGGTGAATATCTCCCTCACTCACTACCTCCCTCCCTCTCTTCCTCCCTACCACTCATTTCTGTGAGTGCTTCGCACACTTTATAAACTGATGAATTCGTGTTAAGCAGTAATGACACAGCGATTCCTGTATACAGTGGGAAAGTTAATGTGGAATCAAGAATGGATTTCCCCTAAGAGCTAACAAAAGCTCTAGCTGCTGAAATGGTGCATCAGCCCACTTACAGTAAGTGGACTAGGCAAGCCAAGCAGTGTTATGAACAATGCAAAGGCTTGCCACATGACTCATTCATATTATCTGATGCATTTTAACTTACCGTACACTGCTTTTATATGATTATTTCTCACTCATAGCTAATTGAAAGAAGTGGGGGAAATTCCATCAAACTTGCAGATTGTACACTTTCAACCAAGACCACGTGTGCATGTTAGTAGGACAGATGTTTTTATCGTGAACTGAATTTAATAAAAAGTTCTATGTTGAATTTGATGAAAATACATATCACTGTACCTCAGAACACTTTGTACACTTTTTGCATCATGATGTCTCACCTTTCTGTGATTTTAAAAGCTAAAACAGACAAAATGCACCAGTAGTGTAATTTAAAAATACTCTCAAAAACTATGAATACACTGATTTTATTCAGTGTTTCACATGCTTTCATTGTACCTATTATTGTACTTAGAAAGCATATAGAAAAGAAAAGAAAAGAAAGATAACAATTGTCTAAGATGGGGATGATTCATTTCTAGCCTAAGCTGTAGAGCCTGTGCTCTCTCAAGCATGTTGTGATATAATACATGTAGTAGATGTTCTCCATTTGGGTGAATTTTATCTTATTGGTTGAAATAAATTGTGTGTGACATCACATGGCAATGGTTAATGCGGATTTGCTTTAATTTGTGTATGAATTGAGAGGTGTTATTGTTTTAGGTCCCTCAATATAATATTTTGATCAATCGCCACTGGTCATACCGTCAAGAAAAAAAACAAAATGCAGAGTCAATTGAATGGAATTGAAATTCTTTGCATATTAAGGTCGTCTTGTAACTTTTGTTGTCTTGTAACATTTAAGTGATGTGACAATACAGGTTGTGCATTCAGTCTATATCTATAATGATAAAGTGCTCTTCATACATCCCTTCAACAACAGCAGACTGCTTTGGTCAGCCCTCAGCCTCTCTCTTTCTGTCTCTCTGACTCTCTCTCTCTCTCTCTCTCTGTCTCTCTCTCTCTCACCTTCTCTCTCCATTCCTCAGCATCAGGAGGTTTCCCAGGAGAATGTGGTTGAGATCAGGCTTGGCAGTAGAGGGGCGTGGGAGGGCAGGTGCTGAGTGGGTAGCACTGGTGTAGGGTAAACACTAGGGGTGAGTTAAGGTTGCCCCTTTTCTGACCCAGACAGCTAGCCCTCCCCTCTGGGCTTTGGGCTTGAAGCAGCTTTGTCCCTCTCATGAGAGAGAAAGAGAGAGTGACATGGAATGGTCTGTAGTTGACCTTTAACCCTTAGAAATCTTAAGTTAGTACTGTTGTTTCCTATACTATTCAATTTGACTGCAGGATTAATTACACAGTTATATTTTGTTTTTTCCCCATTTTTGTTGATGTAAAGTAATTAGAAAATAACATTTTTTTACAAAACAGGAATGTATACCCCCAAATAAAATGCAAAATAATGTAAATTAAAATCATCATAAAACCTCCCATTTTTTGAGGCTTGATTCTTGACTGAAAATGTAGACTGTCTACTTTGGACCAAATTTGTCTGCTTTTATCAGTGAGATTTGAGTGAGATGTCAGTTCTAATGACTTCTGAGCAGGGTTGGATGATATAAAATTACACTTTGTTTTTTTTTGGGGGGGGTAGCTTTTTTCAGTTTAGTTTTGGCAAAATATATTTTTGCATTTTTGCTGAGATTTCTGACAATAGTATTTTTTTAATCAGTAGAGCAATTATTTCACTTAAACAGACTTCATTAAATGCAAAGAGAACTAAAAGTACAGAAGAAAGGGATGAATGATCAACATTATTATTTCTTTTCCACTGGTTTAATGTGTTTCTTGTCACTGCAGCTCTTCAGCTACATTGCTGTTCAACCACTTAAGGTGTTGCATTACATTTTGTTCTGCTTGATGCTTCCATTCTGCTACAAAGGCATAAAACATTACTCTCTAAAACCTATGAATGAATACCAATGATTACTTTATTTAGTATGACATCCTTAACATTGTTTAAAGTGCAAGGGAAGCTATTGGAGATGGTAAAGGATTTTTTGTATTCTTTGCCCTTCTCATCTCCCTTTCATCACTTTCACATTTTGGCAGATACCTTTTACACACAGCGGTTTACACTGATAATAGAGTAGCGTTTTAAAGATTGCAGCCAACGTAACTAACAATAAATGCTTCCATAGCCCACAAGATTTGCTCAGCCTGATTGCATTGTATACTATGTTATATTTGTTTGGGTCTTAAACTAAAAACTTAAAGTCTATCTAATTTTCCATTACTTTAAAACAAAAAAACTCATGTTAAGATGTTATACACTGTACCTGTCAGTGATGTAAGATAAATCATACACAATAATAAAAGAGTATCCTTTGACTTGCACTGAAAATATAAACATACCAATCAACAAGTTTGACCTAAATATGATATATTTTTGCACCAATAATGACAACAATTATTAGCATTTACTAATTAAAAACAATTATTGCAACAAGCATTTGCATATTACCCACCACTTCTCAAGGATCAGAGTTGGGAGCAACTGCAATAGAAGATGAAAACAACAGCTGAAGACACAGCAAAATCTACAGCACTAATTATATTATTTCCATGTCCCTTTAAGACCATGTTTACTGAACAATGTATAAGTACATTTCTTGCTGTAGATTTTACTATGGAGGAATTGAAGAAAACTTAAAAGGTTATGTAGCCCATAAGCTCTGCCATGGTTGCTTAGGTGAAGGCCTAAGTAGCCATGGTGCTGTTATCTCTATGAAGGTGAGGGGATATAAGGAGTGGGGCATTCTCGAGTAATTCTAACCCTGTACTGCTTGGTTGCCTGCCTTGGTAGTGCAGATTGGACTCTTGGCCTATAGCTTTCTCCAGCAGAGCATTACAAGAATTGGAAGTAAATGTAAAAGAGAAACAGAGGAGTGAAGCAATGGAGAGCTGATATGACATACGACCTGGGTGGATTATTGCTCATGTTACTGCAGCCTGGTGATGTCGCTGTGCTGAGAAAGGGAGCTTGAGGGAGAGTGGTCAAAGATACTTTATACATGGTTGCCCAGTAAAGACTGATGGAGTGATGGAAAAAAGGAGGGATGGTAGATTGATGGAATGAGGCACAAATGAACATAGAAAACATATTTCCACCAGCCTTTGAGAACCCAAAACCCCAGCTATGGGCATGGACACCCCTGCCAGATCTGAGAAGAGTGAGAGAGGAGCACAGCAAGAGATGAAAGATGGAAGAGGTGGCCTGAGAAGAAAGGAACAATGGGAGGAGAGTGTGATAGAAATGAAAGAGATGCTTCAAGGCCCATTTGTCACTGAGTAACCATGGCCTTGGGTTTGCCAGCAACAGTGCCAAGAAAAACACAGGGCTATTGGAAATGAGGGGAATTAGGGAATAGAAAAAGAACTGCTGAGGCAAGCCTCTGAGTTAGAACAAGGAATGATGAAGTCACTTTTATGTGCCTATACAGACCCTGATATTTAGATTAAACTAAAGAGAGCACATAGACTGTTAGAGTCTGCACTGTATGATTATAAGCATGGCTGCAGAAGTTACAAAATGGCATTTTTGTCGCAAAAATGTACAAACTAGATCACTTTTGGTAGGTACTAACTACTGCATACCTGGAACATTCCACCAAACATGCTGTTTTAGAGATGCTCTGACTCAGTGGTCTAGTCATTACAATACATTACATCACAAAGTGGCTCAGATCCTTAAATTTGCCCATTTTTTGTGCTTCCAGCACATCAACTTCAAGAATTAACTTTTCACTTGCTGCGTAATATATCACACTCTGTTGACGAGTACTAATGAAATGTGATGAAATTACCAGACAGTCAGTGTTATTCAGTGTTGTGATTCTGCTTGAATTCAGAGAGGGCAGTGGTAGTCTAGTGATTTGGACCTTTCCCCCTGTGAATAGAAGGTTGCAGTCCTGACCCAGGTACCACTAAAGTACCCTTCAGCAAAGTATCATCCTGCTACACTGCTACACAAGCACTTTTGATAGCTGCCCGCTGCTCCACGTGTGTACATGTGATAGATAAATTGCAGTGGTTGCATTTCGTTGTGGTGCACTTTGTGTGTGATTGAGTGGGTTCACAATGACAAATAAGTCACTTTTACTTCATTCACTGTATCTGTCCATGATGTTAATGTTATGGCTGATGGGTGTATAGTGGTGCATATGGCTGATGGGTGTATAATAGTGAACATGTATACATATACATTGGATACCTTACTCTGAGGAGACTATTGTATTCATGCACAAATATGATGTGTTATGTTATGTTGAGATATGTTTGTGCCTGAGTACTTTGTGTTCAAGTTTGAACAAAGATTTCACATTCATCTAATCCCAATTTGTATAATCAGCACATGCTTTTTTGGCTTGCATTCGCTCTCTATAGTCAGTGATAAAAAAAAAAAAAAAACTAATGGAATGCTAGCTAGCAGCTAATATATAGCAGTAGAGTAGAAAACATATTAAAGCAAGTCATATGAATTTAGAATTTTTGCTTTATTTATGAATCAAGAGGTCCCGGAGATAGTGGCTGGCAATTTGGCAGGTCAGGGAAGAGGAATAAGGGATCTGGGTTTCAACCCAGAAAAGTGAACAGGCATGTTCTGTCTATCTTTCTGTCTCTGTCTGTCTCCTTTGCTCTTTTATTACTTTTATTACTTTTAATAATATTTGCTGTCCTACTTTGTTACTCAAGATTTAAGATTTAGAGTATATGGGAAAATTCTGCATGTTCACAATGTGTGGACAGTTGCACAAATGTAGAGGTAAGTTTCCATAAGAAGGCACAGCACATATAAAGACACGACTACATCTCTGATAAGGTGTTTTTTTTAACAGATTCCCAAACTCAATTGTATAATCAGTTTCACCAAATATTGAATATTAGTAAAAAATTATTAAGAATGTAACAATACAATACAAAACAATACTGTTTAGTAAAAGCTTCTCATTTTAGTATACACAAGTATCAAACAAAACATTTAAATGACTGAAGTAAGTAGTATTCAGTTTAATACTGATTATATTCAATGCTGCACTGAGACTTTTAGAGTAAGTACTGTGCCAAGTTTTGGCACCTGAGAAAAATGCTAATGAGTTGGACAGTAACTCTACTATAATGCTCATTTTAGTAATATTGTAAAAATTGCTAATCCTATAGCATTTAAAATTAAAAATGTATTGTAAATTCTAGATTAGGCAAAGACATATGAAGCTTGTAAGTTAAAACATTGCTTGATCCTCTGTCACTTGGACCAACAGATGGCTATCAAATGGGATAGCTATATCTAACTAGTCTTGGCAGAGCCGAACATCTAAAGACCACGTTCTAAACTAACCAGAAAGGGTTCAGGTGAGACATACCATAGAGGAGTTACTTTTAGGTCTCCCAAGAACCTTTAATAGCATGGTTCTTAAAAGAACTTTTTCTCTAACTAAATCATGTAAATGTGAAAAACCTATTTAAAGTTTAAAGATCCTCCACATAAAACCTCTGTACCAGTTGAAGGTTGTTCCTAGAGTAGCAATTCCAAACCAAACCAATCCAAACAGTTTAAAAACCTTATTTTTTAAGGGTGCGAATATTTTCCAGGATACCAAAATCCAAGATGACCTTAGTCTAGCACATGTTGGTGATTTACACATTTACTTGTGGGACTAATAAAGGTCCTCTTTACCTGCTCAAAGACACCAGCACTTAGCTACCAAGTTTAGTAGTTATGTTGGAGCAGGAAAAATTCTAAAGTGTGCTGAACACCAGTGGATTATGAAAAAAACATTTTCAAATAAGGATTTCAAATATAATTTCGACCTGGCTGTCCAAAAATGTTCATTTTGAACCAGTGGTGCACAAACTGGTTTAATCTGCCATGACAAGTTATCTAGGTGAAAACCAATCCCATCATTTGTGTCATCATTCTGTCCTCACTAAAGGAGACAAGTCACTGTATCCTTTCTCTTTATGGCTCTTTCTCTGTCTGTAAGCTCCATTGGTTACTGTATTACAGTACCTACAGTAGACTCACTGTATATCTCCTGGTATGAACTCGCTGTACTTTGCACCAACTATTGTCCAGTCTCATCTCTGGGGCTGATCAGAGAACAGTGTGCGGGTGGAATTCAGGGCAGCTGTGTTATCACTACCAATGCGATTTCCCCTGCATTTAAGAGAGCTTAGCCCTGGCTAAATGAGACCTTTGAGCAAGACTTGCCTTTTTCCCCATCAGACAGAGTGGCACTTTGTATGGACAGGGCCGTATTCCCATGGCGACGGCTCGGAGCCGCAGGCACCTACCCACGCTCAGCCTCCACTTTGTGGGGACACTTTTCTCGGCAGACTGGGAGGGAAATTACTTTGATTGGCTCGGCCTGTACTGTAGCACTTAAAAAAACTCCCTTCAGCCCCTTCCTAGATTTTATTGAATCATTACTGTTCGTTCTCCTCTTATCTTTCCCAAAATCCTTTAGTAAAGCGGGGTCGGGGGTTGTTGAGAACTTTCTCACGGCAAGAGAACTTGTGCTTTATAACAGGTGTACTTGGCCATAAACACACTCAGTGCAGTGCCTAAAATATCCCAATCACAGACAATCAAGACAAGGGTTTTGATATAGAAATGCCTTCTCTGTGTCTTTAAGCAGCCGTTCTCAGTTTTTGATTTGCAGCTGTAGGTACTTCATATGCATTTAGGTGTTCTCCAGACTTGTAGACACACATACATATTACCGAGAGAGTCCACAGGGCTGTAGGGTTATCTAATGGTGCTATTTTTTAAGGCCAGGGCCAAAATCCATTCAGCTGCATAATGCAGCTAATTCAAAAAGCCGCTAATTACAAGATTTATTAAGTGTGTTTATTAAGTGTGTTAAGAGCAAATTGTCAAACTGTACTAGACTCAGAACACAGTTGCCTCCCATGACATAGGTCATAAGGAGAGAATGCTAATATTATGCAGCTTGCAGAGAGACCATTTAGAACATTATGAATAAACAGTTCAGACATCTTTAAACCCATCCATTTTAACAAAGCAATTAAACAAAGTGTATAAAAGGCTATACATAATATACATTAGTTAGCAATGAAGTGCTAATTTATGTGATGTTAGTTTCCTTATTATTAGATACAGTAGCCTGCTAAACTGAAAAAAGCAAACAAGCCTTGGCTGATGTACTTTGGACTTTACTTTGATATTTTAATCTATTATTTTATCCAATCCCAGTTTGTATAATCAGCACATGCCTTTTTTGGCTTGCATTCGCTCTCTATAGTCAGTGATAAAACTAATGGAATGCTACTTGATATTTACTTTGATATTTTAATCTATTATTTTAAGCAATAATGTCCAATTTTGATCAAGCTGCTTTTTCCACCAACCTCTTACAGGTTCCATACTCTGGTGGCTCGTTATGGGCGTCTTGCTCCGCTGGCTGAAGTGGACTTGCGTCCGCTAAGCTCTGCCCTGGTGGAGCTACGTTTTGGGGATCTCACCGAGGAGCTAGAACTCCGGCTGGAGCAGACCGTGGCCGACTTAAAGAAGCAGCTAAGGCCCGTGGTGCAGCTGCCAGCCAACAAGATGCGCGTTTACTACATTGATCGGCAGCTAGGCTATGCGCTAGCACCTCAGGAGCTCAAGTATGGAGGGCGAGCCCTCCATTCTTACAGCATTCGGGACGGAGACGAGATCCTGGTGGTGCCCAAGTGTCAGTGATGCAAGGGATGTTAAAATGTGGATGCTACTTGGGGAAAGGGAGCAGTTGATTTGGCTGATCTTCAAGGGATAAGGTCTCCCAATAATACCAGTGTGAACCATGAGTTCTGAAATGATGCATAATTCAGTGGACTAATTATTTGTTGTGGGGAATTGGGGAGAGAGATAGTTCTGCTCTTTCTATAAGGTGGCTGTCTACTTAATATCCTGTCAGGATAATAGTCCCTTAAAGATGCTCTGGATTGGGACACTACCTTTCCTCAATTCTTTCAACACTATCTCTTTTGAAGAGATGTGATGTTTAGACACTGGTGCATTTTTAATTGCTTGGTATTTGCTCGGATTTTGCATATGTGTGAGTGTGTGAGACACTTCTCAGGAATAACAAATTACCCCATTCCGTTTCTCAGTTCCAAAAGTATTTTACTGGTTAGGTTTGGAGTACATAGTACTTTCCAGACAACTGAAGCTTAGATTGCAAGCACTATATGAAACTCAACAGTCTCACCCACACACACTGTCTCATTCTACAGTCTATTTTACTTGGAAACGTGTTTTAAACACATTTTTTTTAGAAATAAGCTGTTGCTGAGAATAAAGAAGAAAGCACCAAAGGACTCTAATGTTCTGTTAGGGGAAAAAACACAGCTTGCACATGCCTGTATATTTGAGCTGTCATGTAAAGCACAGGACTTTCAGACAAAAGGCCAATAGAGGAATGGAGACTGCCTTCGATTTTTTTCTACATTTTATCTTTGTATAATGAATGAATTTCTCTCTGCTGGGGTTACAATACGGTTGGCTACCACACTGGAGCTGAGCATATAGGGCTTTTAATTCTTGCCTTGCTTCCATTATTAAAAGCCTATTAATATTCCACAGATTTTTTCAACATTTCTGCACAGTTGAGTGGTTAAGACAATTCCATTTAGAGTGGTTTGATGTGAAATGCACCATTCTAGAAAAATTGAATTTTGAATTGTTTATAGTGATAGTGAAGGACCAGACATCTGAAACATCTTTAAAGCTGTATCATAGAAATTAATTTCAGATATTGCATATGAATACACTTCCTGATTCCTGAGACATTGTTTCACGGTAGTTTTACAGATAGCTTTCAGCTGAGAGGTACATACAGGGCGTCAAAGAAAACCTATTCTTGCACCATATATAATAAAAAAGATGACCAGCTTCACTGGTTGTTTTAGATAGCAAATTAAATGTCTACATGTTTTTTTGTTTTTTTCAATGCAATTTCACATCAAACCACTCTGAATGACTTATCATTAAGTTAATTTTACATCTTAACTATTGATCTAAGCAGGAAGTTTGAAAAATCGGGTTTTTTCTCCTATAAGACCACTGAGAGATTCAGTAGGGTGAAACTTTAGGTCAAGAAAAATCATTTTATCTTATATTCTTTTTGCCAGTCAATCCCTTAACCTCTCTTCCATTTGTGCAGATACACCTTTGAAGCAGTTCTTGCCACTGTCGGCCCTATAGATTGAAGGACTGTTGTGAATGAAACTGCCATTAATTGCTGTGCCATTGTCTGGGGTCCATACTTAATGTGCTTTTCCAAAGTAAATATAGCATATCATTTATTTAGTTCTGATTTAATCACAATATTCAAAATATATTAAGGTTATGGGGTCATTGTGTGTGTGTGCGTGTGTGTTTGGGTTGTATGTTCAAAAGAGAAGAGTTTATCCCAAAATCATTTTATTAAGCGCTTCTTATGGATTAATTTTATGTTTATAAAAGGTTTCATTATGTTTTGAATAATAAATGGGGAAAAAGACATTGACACATTTAAGGATTAAGTATTTTCAACCATTTTTTGATGGTAAATCATTTGTTTTTTCAGACTTGGAAAGTCAAATTACACCCTTTATTCTTGCATATCTTACAAATGATTTGCATTCAAGGAGGCAAGAGACAGGTGCATTTCAGCTGAGTCATTTAAAATCGTCAGATAATACTTTGTTACATTCTGAGGTATTATTTGTTTTGGTATCTAAGGGAACTTTTCTACAATTTATGTGCATGAGAGACATTTGACCTTAATTGTATAACAGGTATCAATAACAAGCAATTGCTGTTGTATTTCTTCTTGGACAGCATGGGTGTACTAATCTGGACAATTCAGGTATTTGTAGAGTGTGTTTTTACACAAATATTGCATCCCAGTCTATACGTTTTTAGGTGTTAGATTACCAGGCATTGACATCTCGACTCCTCTGTCATTTCACAGCAAAGTGGCTCTAATCATGGTCCAGGTGATATGGGGTACAGCCCCCTCTTTGGTTACAGGCAACCCTATGCAACCCTACACTGGACAAGAGTGTTAACAGAGAGCTCAAAACCCATTAAGAGTATATGTTATACCTATTGATGGGGAAAGAGCATGCTTAGAGTTTGTTACACACTTTGTCTCAGTTTTGCTCCATTTATCACAATGATGAGCCATTACTGAGGTATTACCGTCCCATATTTTGTCTCAGTTTGGTCTGTAATCTGTTCAGCTACTGTTGCTCAGTACCAACAAATGGCCCAACCACTGTTCCATCTCACTGTTGTCTTATCTAATACTCATTCATGTCCCATCACTGCCATTTTTGCCCTAATCCTTTGATTATGCCATACTATTACTAATTCACCTTTGTCAATTTGCATGCTATCTGCTTAGATCGGTCTTATTTCTGCCTCATGTTACTCTGGGAATCCCACTAATACCTACCTGATAGTTCTTTAGCTGGTGTGTCACCACAGCTGCATGTGTCCTCTCTGCCGCCATTGAATCAGTTCTGTCTATTCACTTTCTCAAGAGCTTTCCATCTCTGAGTTGCCTCCCTTTTGCCACTGTACTTCTTTTACAGTGGTTCGTTGTTTGTGTTTCGCTCTAGATATGGTGTTGATACTAAGCCTTTTCAGAAGAACTCCCAGGGGTTGTTCTCCAATGGTCTGAAACCAAAATGTTGATTAGCTGGTGAAAAGGGAGCAAGCACTACTGTGTACTCTGCCTCTGCTTGGTCTTACTAGCATGGCCATCTTTATGAGCATGTGGATCCCAGGGCTGTCACGGTAAAGGTGCAACCATGTATCTGTTTATCTTGATGTTCATATTGTTTTGGCTGTTGTGTGAGATATCGCTAGTTAAATGAATGCTGTTGTACAATTCCTTGATTTCCCGTAAAAGTCTGATCAAAAAATGCTTAAGAAAATAAACAGATGTCCAAGGTCTTCCCAGCTCCTTAATGTTCTTAATAACTTTTTATTTAAGGGTTATAATGCTAAGCTAGCTATACACTATTTTCATGTTAAGATGCAGAGCTAAAGCATTCTAGATCTCTGGTAGAGTACCTACTACAGTGAGATTTCACTTGCCTTTGTAGTTTATGCATTCATTCTGCTTCGACACAGAAGGGGTCACCTGCAAACATTATACATTTAAGGACTGTTTAAGCTCAGACTCTTGCTGCACTGAAAGAGAGACATTTTTCTGGTTTGGCATAGTGTAATGGGTGGCAGTCCGGGTCCTTTCTGGGGGAGAATCCAAAAACATGCACATCAGGTGAACTGGACATGCTAAATTGCTCCTAGGTGTGAATGTGTTTATCTGTGAGTCTGGCCTGCAATGGACTGGCAACCTGTTTCTCTGAGATAGGCTCTGCAACCCTGACCAGTATAAACGATTCAGAAAATGAATGAGTGAATGAATGAATAGCGCAATGGTTCTCCATGAAACAGACTGGTAATCAGTTCACTGCTCAGGCACATACGTCATGCTACACCAAAAAGAATCCTTGGGCAAGACTCCTTATGTTACCTTGGCCTATCTCTGTAGCATGATTTAAACAAGGTGCAATTTAGTTCAGATTTCCAGTTTAAGTTTGCTATTTGCAGGCTCTTTGTCAACGGTGCTGGGGAGGTTTTAACTTCACTAGCACTTATAGTCCTCAGACACTAGGGACTAGCCACAGTGAAGACCTTACCTCAGGCAAACACTACCATCCAACTGGATTCCATCCAGTCCTCTAGCAAACTGCATGCCTGCCTCCTGGATCAGTGCAACAACTTGGCTGAAAAAATAATCAGGTTTAATTTGTGTCACCAAGGCCTGAGGTGCTAAAAGGGGCCGGACTAGCCCTGTCACGCCTACAGGTGATAGGCACACGTGCCCAATCTGGCAACTCTCACGTTCACAGTAACATACCTAGGCCACTTGTCATCAGAAATTAAAAAACCCTACCTCTTCAGTGGTTTCATTATCAGGCAGCAAAAGCCTTCCTGGGTAAAGCAGGAGTCAGAGTTCAAAATCAACTTGCCAAGGCCAAGTACCATGGTGTTCTGGAGGAACAGCGGAAGTGAGAGTCAGAGAAGGTGGTACCAGGCCATGAAAGCAGTGGCACACTACAAAAGAAAGGTCACAGAAAGTGGTGACTGTGGGAGTTGGTGCATTTTGGAATGGTTGGGGCTTTAAGAAACCTTTTTATACTTTCCCTTGTACCAAAAGCAAACATGTTCTGGCTGGACTGCTGGTAGCCTGATCCACCCAGAGCTCCACAAAGCTGGGGAGAGGGCAAGGAGGGCTGAAGGAGACTCATTGTGTGGCCAGGAGAGGGAGTAATTTTTAGGGGGAGGTTTGGGTTACCTGATGGTGGGTTGACATTGTGGACGAAAAGGAAAGAAAAGCAGGAGCAACTGTTAAGCAATAGATGGAGGGTGGGGGTGGGGGTAGGGGTGTAGGATGGAAATGGAGATATTGGATGACCCAGCTGGGTTCCTGGCCAGGACCTTCTCCCCCTTCAAGGGTCAGGCCTGGTAGACCTACCAGAACGCTGTGACAGCGCTGGTGCTTCAGAATACATTTGACCCCTTTCCCACGGAAACGGTTCCTTGCCTCTACAGTTCTTCCTTGTGCCTGCTGACATTATGGTAACTTAGTCAGCCTGATTCTGATCTGCCAAGTTTGGTTGGCAGGTGGTTGATGGGGCTGATGATTTGTGGCTGCGTTTAATCGGACACTTGACTCCTACACCCAAACAGTGGAGTTAGTGCTTATCGGCTAAGAACGTCTCAGCCTGTTCTTTGTGGGACAGAAACTGGTTCAGACGATGCAGAGCTGTTTCAGTTGAGCTGACCTTTTGCGCAAGCACCAAGCTGCTTTCGAGACAGTGTGGAAGATGAAGAGAAAAGACATAGGACAATAAGTCTTATTAGCAAACTCATTACAACTTAAGGAAGACAAGATGGTGAGAGGATATGGCTTTATAGTCTTACTTTCTTGTGCACCCTCCTCTCTTCTTCTCCTATCTTTATTTTATCTGTTCACACCAACTTAGGGGCTAAACCTACTAGCGAGTGTCCTCTTTATCATCGCTTCTACCTTCTTGCACAGCAGATTGATTTAAGAATATGGGTGGATTTACACAACAAGGCGACAAGGCGTAAAAGAATCCTCCCTTGGGAGTTCCACGTTGGTCATAGGGAATCCAGGTTTGGCGTTCTGTACGGCAGGTTTTCACACGTCCAGCCCCTCTCTGGTCTCTGGTTACCTCCACTGTCCCTCTGTGAACAAAGCTGTGTCTGACTCCCATCTCTCTCCCATCTCCTTCCCAGACCCTATCGCCACGGATTCACCAGCAATTTCCCCGCCTTTCGGTTCTATCTCAGCGCCAGATCTATGGAAATCAAGTCCCTCCGAGACTGACCTGGCCTTATGTGTGCGGTTGCAAATGAGCCTGTCCTTAATTAGTGTAGGGAACCAAGCAGAACAGGAGGGGGAGCACTCACACACATCACACACAAACAGTCGTTGACTCGCACACATACATATTAAGTGTCCTGACTGACTCATGTTAATGCTGTAACTCTAGCCAGGCCTTCTTTATATTTACAAACAAAGAGACTATTTTTCCGCCTTGTTTTCTTTTGTAAATAAATGCCCCAAGGGTGGGCAGAAGAGCTTTATGCTTGCTGGAAGGGATGCTGTAGACAGTACAGTGCCTATGGAGAGAGCTGTTGTCTAGGAAATGGGAGGTTTGCTCCAAAGGTCTGACATTTTCTTCAGAAATCCTCTTTGTTCGAACCAGACCTGTTACGATATTTCCTTTTTCTTTTTACCTGCCTACCTACCACAAACCATCACTGGCCAACTTTCCTTGCCCTCCCTTCTTTACCACTCCTCTCTTGCTCTTCTCTTTCCCTTTCTCTTGCCCTCTCTCCCTTCCTCCCTCCCTCTTCCAAAAAAAAACAAAAAAAAGCTCACCCCCTTTCTTCATCTCCTCCACCCCTCCCTCTCCCATCTCCCCCTTTCCCCCCCAGAAAAACGAACCTCAGATTAACTTTAACACTATCTGCTGTGCAAAAGGCAGCACCTGCCTCCGTGGCGTCTCCCTCCAGCACAACAGTAAAGGAACCCACACAAACACTCACTTCCCTCTTCCCTCTTCCCTCTCATCCTGGGATCACTTTCTTCAGACTCTTGCCTCCTTGAAAATCAAACAGGCGCCGCAGGCTCGGATTGGGCTGGGTTTACCACTCCTGTTCTCCTCTGTAATCCTGCGGACTTGGACCAGCAGAGCGCTCTTGTGTGAGGGGGATTTAGGAGGGCTTTCTTGGAGCACGCTCCCCCTCCCCTTCCCTTTCCCCTGTCCCAGCACAGAACCCCTCTACTCCTGTGGATGGTACCCAGTTGGATGGGACTGGAAGGCTGATGCCACAGGTGAGGTGCTGAGCTTCCATCCATTGAAGGCAGGTGAGTAGATGCTTACCTTTGCCCTATCTCCCCCTTGTGCAATCTCGTAACCAGCTGATTTGTGAACTACAGACTGGTGATCCTGTAGTCTTTTAAGTCTTTTCTTCTTTACTAGATGTCAGGTTCGCACTCTCTTTCTCCCCCTTACTCACTTCCATTTAGAATGACACGTAATGTGTGAATATGTAAATCATCAGTTTTATCTGCCAATAAGTAGCCTAGTGTTTTCGATAACATCTATCTTTGGCATTAATGTCAGCCTCAATGTGTCGTCAAGAAGACAACTTGTTAGAGATCAGTTTCTCATGGGGTTAGCCAAATGAACCCTGCCAACCCATGTAAAGTGTGAAAAGAGATGGATTTACCCCTCTGGCACCTCTCACAATATCTTGTGGTGCACCTGGGATTGCTAACAAACACCAATTTCTAATGCACTAGGTTTCATCACAGAGGGCATCAGACATGAGCATGTGGTCTAAGCACCACACTCTCTCTGGAAGACTAGGTTTCAGTTATGTTGGAAGGTGGGGATTTGTGCTCATTGGTGAGAGGTGCTTCAGTCGAGGAGCACCGAAATAAAAAAAAAATGACTCTGGAATCCTATCATTCTTCAAGGTTTATGCAAGGCTTATCTAGGGCCCACTATCTAAACATTAGTTAGAGCTCTGTTGATCTAATGGCTGCTGTCCAGGTGTTTGAGAAACCGTAACTGGATTGGCATTTATAAAGCATTTCTTACAAGTTGCAAGTTGGCTATGATTAAATGAAGAAACCTCAACAACAAAATTTTCCATCTGGCTATTAATGAATAACCAACAGTCCGAAAACAGTATCCATTATGTCACCGTCCATGTTTGGACAGTGACATCACATTTGTTGTTTTAGCACTGTACTCCAGCACACTGCATGTAAAATGAACATCACTGTGAAGTTCAGAAAGTCAGCTGGGAGTGAATGGTTTTTGGTCGAACGGTGTAAGAGTTAAAATCCTTTTTACTCTTAATTTTTTAAGATGGCATTGAACAAGAGTGCTTGAATGATCAGTCCCAGTAAAGCAGGCCATGATATGGATGAAAAATCAGAAGAAACCTTATACGTAGCCAAAACAGTCAAGATTTCTGCTATGTACATTGTTAAGTAGAAAAAACGTGAGCAATTGCAATTTATCTGGTTTATCAAGGAGTGAAAAAGACTAGTCATAATGATGATTTGACTGCTGATGAGAGAAGCAAGAAGCAGGAATTCATAACTGGCACTTCAGCAGAACAATGGCCCTAGACATGCAGGAGCTCTCAAAAAATGTTTTAAGGCAAAAAAGGTCTGATTTCCATTATCCCACTGAACATGTAGTTTTGTGTCTGAAAGTCAAAAAGAGGGCAAAACATAAAAATTTATGCATTGCAAATGTGGACAACTTAAAATGGTGTTAAATTGTCCAAATTACTTTTGATTCCAGGAAATTATTACAATCAAAATTCATTTTGAGCTCACTTGATAACACCACAGGCATTACCTTCTTATAAGTAACTTAATGTTTTAGGGCATCTGTCACTGTAATTTTGTATTACTATTTTTATTTACAGCAGACTGTTAGAAATATGCTGCTTGCTGCTTGGGATATCCCAATATCCTGTTATAACAATTTTGTGACAAGATTTAGATCTAAGATGTCTTTTTAAAAATATTCATTGCGATGAGTTATATATACAGCGTGTTATAGTGCAATTTACTACAATTTTACTATGATCAGAGATACAGTTACAAATCTCAGAAGACATATGTAGGTTCACCAGTAATAATGGATAGTAAATAAAGTAAGTTTGCGCTGTTGATACACATCGATTTTTTAAAATTCTTTTCAACATCACAGTCATGGTTTTATTTTCATTCCAATGTGCACGATTAAAGAAGGACACTTTAGGTTTGGAACCATGACTCAAACAATCATATTTTAATTATTTAGCATCTATATCACTGCAGTGGTGTGCTATGTTACTAGACTAAACTTTATAATGTATACTGTTCAGAAACATAACATTTATCAGTTTCTCAGCTTTTTAGTAATATGTTGACAGCTTCAGCATCAAACTGCATCAAACTGTTGTCTTGCTTAATTAGTATTACAGTTTGAGTATTGTTATGTAATGTTGTCTAATCAAAAATCTAAGTCAAAGTCAGTTGTATTATTATTTTTTCTTCTCATGGTCATCTGTTGAAGTGAGGAATAAAATATAGTTATATTAGTAATATTTTTTAACACAGATCAGCAGACAGAAGGTTGAGGCCTTAATATTAAGTTCACAAACTCAAAAGCCACGTTTGTAGAACTACTCAGAGCTACTCAGAGAGGCAACACATGTTTTCAATGATGTAACTATTTCCATCACTCAGTGTAACTGATTCAGCTTTTTAAATAGTTCAAATTATATTATTGAGTACTTAAATATTGTGTTGCAAACCACTGCCTCACACCATTAACTCAAAAGACGTTATACAATGCAAACATTTACACTACATTACTTATTGTGCTTTGTTGTAAATGTTCAGCTGATAACAAGTAGTAGCAATCTTTTATCCTACAAAATCCTAGAATAATTACTGGACCTCTTCAAAGATAAAAAGCTTTTCTCTATAGCATTCAGACTTACCCAGTGCAGGAGATCCCTTTGATTTTGTGGACTGGTAACAGCATAAAGAAAAGCTGATCAAAGACCAAAACCAATTATCCAATTATATATTCATCTCAATATTGGTGATACAGGCTGAACTGCAACTGCAACAACAAACACCATCATGGTTAATATAATAAAAAACCATTAAAATGCAACCAAACCTGACTATTAGCATGAATGTAACATTTTATAGCCAAAAATTAACAATAACTGGTACAATAAATAATAAGAAGAGTTAAACTAACAAACTGCTAAGAGTGCTAGGAAGCTCTGGCTTTCCGGGCTTCTAATGGTAGCAGATGTAAAACACATATCATTTAAGAAATAAAAAGTAAATTGGTATTGGAACTTAAACAAATGTTTCTTGGTTACTATAATTTTAATCAATCTTCTAACAGTAAGTTAATATAAGAGGGTTTTTTTTTAGGTTAAACAGTGTATAGAGAGAAACAGAAATACATATTTTCTATTTTCTAAATACTAAATGTTTATAACATGTGATCACTAACATAAACTTTGCATTGTGTTAACACTGTGTTAACTTTTTTAAACAATTTCCTCTGAGATTTACTTTCAGAGTCGGATTTGTGAAAACTTGAAAATGTAAGAAGAAAATGTTTCAAATGTTTCGCTTGCAAAAGTTTTCATTATAATTAATGCTCAAGTAAAATACAAATCTACCGAAACAGGGCTGAAATACATGCATAATATTTCCCAACCCTGAAAGTACCATTTAATTTTAGGAAATCTTTTCATTATGGCAAAATGATTTTTGACTAACACAGACTACATAAGATTAAATATTTGTAAACATTAGTAAGAAGTTCCAGCAATTACATGATCAAGGTAAAAAAGTTGTTTCTGCAAAAGTGATTCTTTAAAAAAAACTAAACTGAAAATTTTAGCCATTTTCAATTACAAGGGGAGTGAAACTCAAACTTGAACCCTCAGGGTTGTCGAAAAGACCATGGCAACTCAAGCCTTCTCAATTAGACCCATTAGCTGAACTGCTCACGCCCCTTCTCTGAAGCCAATGAGACATGGCACACAAACACACAGTAATGGACCCCTCCAGACGATGTAGAGCGGTCGGTTGAAGTCCCAGCCACAAGCTCGCTGGCAATGTAGAGGCCTAGAACTGCTCCTCCATAGCCCACTCACACAGTAGTGCTGGTGAATGTGATCCTCACACATTGTTCTCTATCGCATAATGGGACCTTTTCAGCAATGGGCCAACAGGCCCACCATGGCGGGGGAGAGAGGGGGAGAAAACCCCATGGGAGACCTGGGAGACTGCTCTTAAAACTAGGGAAGATTAGAGGTGGACTGTATTTGGTCTATTTGCCTTTTTTAAATGTAATGTTATAAATGCTTGTTGCATGTATAGCAGATTTAAGAAAATGACATATGTCCATTATTACAAATATATGACCTTTGGTAGGCCACTGTCACTACAGCATTGTAAAAATGCATGCTTTTTTTTACTTTCTAGCTTGACCTATTCTAAATTCCAATTCTATATGTGCTTTAGGTCTTTAGGATGGTCAAAACAAGCACTTTAGTCTCTCTACTCCAGCTTTTCAGCACTCTTGCTCCTGGAGGAGGTGAGTCTTATTAAATTCCTACTTCCTGTTAATAACAATCTGATTCTGTCTGAACAACAAGAATCTGAATATTGAAAATAATAAAGCTAAATAAAGAAAGAATAAAGAATAATTAACACTGTCCTCTCTGCATAGCTTTCTCTCAGGATACCCTCTACCCCTACGGTCCAGCCTATAGGGACTTAGAAACGCCAAAGATGGATGATGGCAGTTCTTCAGAAATCATTCTACTAATTCCATTTGTCTTCTTCAATGTCCCATACCGCTCCCTATATGTGAGTGTAATAAAAAATAAACTAAGCACTGTGTACTTGCTTCAGTTCTACTTTAACGTGGTGCAAACAGGTGTATATAACACATTTAAATCAACCATCCATTCAATAAATCATTCAGTACCAACATTAATGTGCCTACTTTGTCAAATTACAGAATAACAGTGCCTCTTAACACACAGGTAAACAACAATGGAGTGATCTCCTTCAACGTTCAGGTGAGCCAATTCACTCCTGAGGCATTCCCCCTCAGTGACAGCCGGTCCTTTATTGCTCCCCTTTGGGCTGATGTGCACAATGGTATTCGCGGGGATGTGTACTACCGTGAGGTGACAGAGCCAGAAATCCTGGACAGAGCCACTCAGGACGTCAAGAAATATTTCAAAAATATGGCATCCTTCACTGCCACATGGGCCTTCATCACCACCTGGACCCAGGTCACCTTCTATGGAGGCAGCCAGACAACACCGGTAAAAGAAACAGGAAAACTCTCTTGTTTGTATCTTTGTACAATCTCTTGTTTGGCAGTGATACAGTTAGATACAGATCTGGGACCATAAAAATAGACGAAGAAATACAAGAAGGTCTATCGTGGTAGAACTGATAATGTTCTACCTCTGGTTTTCACTGAATAGTAGTGCTACTGTATTTACTAAAGGTGAATCTTTCTTTATGGTCACTGACATTTAATAAATGAAACTTTGATTCCTGATGCCTTTTGTGTTACAGATATCTGATATATATCAGTACAGTGATTCTCACATTTGCTGTTTTCATGCACATGATCAAAAGAAAATGTTTGATCTTGTTACAGGTAAACACATTCCAGTCAGTGTTAATCTCAGATGGTGTGGCATACTTTGCCATGTTTAACTATGGAGAAATCACATGGAGTACAGGAACAGCTAGTGGTGGAGACCCTCTAACTGGCCTGGGAGGAACAACTGCACAGGTAGCCCAGGGTCCCAGGGAATCTGATGTGTTTTTGTAAAAACCATCAGAACAGATGGTTAGACAAAATCAAATTCTGCCTTGAAGTCTTATTAATGAAGCATACAAAGATTCCTTGAGTCTAATTTCTTGTCCATTATTGACACCTCCAGTCAGGTTTCAATGGTGGAGATGTCAGCCATTTTTTCAATCTGCCTGGCTCCCGCTCAAACGAGGTGGTGAACATTGAGCAGACAACAAATGTCAACATGCCTGGCCGCTGGTTCTTCCGGGTCGACACAGACCAAATAGACCCAGCCAATGGCTGCAGCTATAATGGTAGAGCAAATCAGTTCAAATATCAAATGTTCCATTTTATTCAGAATGTATTCTTTAAATGTTCTTTTTGGTGAGGATCTCAATGACTATTTTTCAGGTTCTTACACAAGTCTCTTCTTTCCCTTAATCTAACCTTTTGTATGACATTTTTTCAAAAGTATAACAAAAGATTAAAGAATACCTTAAATCATTGTTTAACAACTCTGGTCCTGATTTCCCTAACCCCAACACCCTGATCTAGTTAATCAGATCATTTGTAACCCCTTACTGAGATGAAGTGGATCTGATAAAGCAGAGAAAAGACTAAAATGTCTTTTTTTGTCTCCTGTTCAGGGAAATATTATCGACGTGGTGAAGTATTCTGGCTGTCAGACCAATGTTCTCAGCGCTGCAGGTGTTTGGATATGGACAATGAGGTCATCTGCCAGGAGGCTCCATGTGGCCAACTGGAGACATGTGAGCAGCAAGAGGGTGCCTACTACTGCCAACCCACCCGAACCAGCACCTGTGTAGTGTTTGGAGACCCTCACTATCACACGTTTGATGGCTTCCTCTACCACTTTCAAGTAAGACATCAAACCACTTATTAGGTATTACAGCAGTAAAAAACACATATTGGCTGTCCTGTCTGTCATGTCCCAGTCTAGACATTGTTTTGATTAGGATTGGATATTATTGGGACATAGGGAGATATCAGAATGCTAACCTAATAAGGCACTTCTTACCCAACCCTGTAGGGTACCTGTTCTTACCTTTTGGCTCGTCCATGCTGGGAGGTGCCTGGTCTCCCATCTTTCAGTGTAGAGGCCAAGAATGAAAACCGTGGCATGACTTCTGTGTCCTGGCTTAGAGATGTCACTGTGGAGGTATATGGCCATCGAGTCACGTTGCCCAAAGGAACCCTGGGTACTGTACAAGTAAGTTTCTGATTGTATAAAATAAGGTCACAGTCTACTGTCAGAATGTGCCAAAATAGAAATGGTAGACCAAAATGATAAGTTATTGAATATTAACAGTAGGACAATGCTACTTCATTTCCCTTAACAAAGTTGTAATCTGTCTTTTGTGTTCATGACTTTTATTCATCTTCATGGTCTCAGGTGGACAGCCTTTTGAAGACACTACCTGTTCAGCTCCAGCTAGGTGCTGTCAAAGTGTACCAATCTGGTGTTGCAGTTGCTTTGGAAACTGACTTTGGTCTCTTAGTAACATATGATGGGCAGCACTATGCGTCCATCTCTCTCCCCAGCTCTTACTTCAACAACACATGTGGCTTGTGTGGTAACTACAATGATGACCCTGCTGATGACCCTGTCCTGCCAGATGGTTCACTAGCTGAGAGTGTGGTTGAGTTGGGTGGTAGCTGGCGAGCAGAGGGCACTGATTTCCGCTGTACAGACGGTTGTGCACAGAACTGCAGCTTGTGTGAACCAGCTGCTGAAGCCTTCTACTTTCGGCCTGACTACTGTGGTCTCATTAACAAGACTGATGGGCCTTTCAGAGATTGTCGTGCTGTGGTGGACCCCACTGCATTTGTCTACAGCTGTGTGTATGATATGTGCAGCAATCGAGACAACATTACAACACTCTGCCAGGCTATACAAGCATATGCTTTGGCCTGTCAGGCATTGGGGGTTACCATCAGGCCCTGGAGATCACGTTCTTTCTGTGGTAAGTTCAAAATTAAGGTTGCTTATGCTGAATAAATTTCAACACTGATCTTAATTCTATCTATATCAGTTATGTTACTACTCCATGAAAACTTTGCCTCTTTTCTCTCATTTGTTTGCAGCTTTGACATGCCCAGAGAGCAGCCACTACCAGGTCTGCACCAGTGCTTGCCCAGCCTCTTGCTCAGACCTGACCGCTCACCTGTACTGCACACATCCATGCACAGAAGGCTGCCAGTGTGACCAGGGATTTGTCTTGAGTGGCAGCCAATGTGTACGACGCTCTGAATGTGGCTGTGAGCGCGATGGCCTCTACTATGCCCTCAATGAGACCTTTTGGGCAGGTGAGGGGGGCGAGGTGGGCAGTGAGTGTTTCCAGCGCTGCATATGTGGCTCGGTAGGAGAGGTCACCTGCTTTAATGACTCCTGCCAAGAGGGCGAAGTATGCACTGCAGAAGTAGGATTGCTAGGGTGTTACCCTCGTAGAGACGCTGTGTGTTCACTGTCTCAGACACACGTCTTGGCTACGTTCGATGGTTCTTCCATGCCATTCCCAGACGAAAGCTCTTTTTACCTGGTGAAGACTTTGGGGCGCCTGCCAGTCAACGTGTCTGCAGTAGAGGTGAAGATTGGTAGGAAGTTGGTGAATAAAGGTCCCACCTGGAAGAGGCCTATAGTCATCAGGGTTGCACACCTGGAAACACAGATAGGTGGCTCTGACTTTGACCTTGTAAAGGTTTGTATAGGTTGATTTATTGGAAGATATTCCAATTTCATTCACCTCACAAAAGCTTTTTAAATATTTCTTAATGCTAACCACACAAAAGCTTATGTCTCATCAATTTTGGCCTCAAATTGCTCAAACAAAACCAGTACAGCATATGAGGTTACACAATGATAATGTTTCTCCCCTCTCTCTTTAGTTAAATGGTGAGCCAGTGGCACTTCCATATGTCCACCCAGTGGAACCTCTTATGGTGTACCGTGCTTCGAGTAATGCTACTGTAGTGGAGTGGACTGGTCTAATTCGCGCTCGTTACTCCCGGCAAGGCTTCCTCAACCTTACCCTCTCCACTGTCTTCTACAACTTCACCTGCGGCCTCTGTGGCTTCTTCAATGGAGACCCCTCTGATGACTTTCGTCTGCCAAGTGGTAGGCAGGCTGACACTGCTGACCAGTTTACTGAGGGCTGGAGAGCCATTGCTGATGACTTGACATGCAATGGTGACTGTGACGACCTGTACCGTATGTGTACAGACCTTCGGTTGTACCAGAGCCCCTGGCTTTGTGGCAACATCAACGACCTAGGGAACAGCTCTTTCCTTTCCTGTCATTCAGCTGTCAACCCCTCACCCTTCTTCAGGAACTGCCTGTATAACATGTGCGTAAGGGAGGGGAACCGTTCAGCCCTGTGCTCTTCTCTGCAGGCCTATGCTTCTGCGTGTCAGGATGCACAGATCAACCTTGGACCTTGGAGGAGTGCCACCAACTGCCGTAAGACCTCAAGAGCCAGTGAAATTTCAATGGTTTTCAGTGTTGGGTGATTCTTATAGGTTCTGTCTCTTCTCTCTAGCTCTGCCGTGTCCAGAAAACAGCCACTTTGATGAATGCACCACTGCATGCCCACTGACCTGTGAGAACCTGGATGAGCCAGAGGAACCATGCTCGTTCACTTGTTCTGAAGGCTGCCAGTGTGAGGATGGCTTTGCCCTCCGTGACGGGCTCTGTGTAGCCCGCAGTGACTGTGGCTGCTTTTACCTTGGACGACAACTGGCCACCAATGAGACGTTCTGGACTGACTGGGAGTGCCAAGAGCGCTGCTTCTGCAATGGGACTGACAATAGTGTGTACTGCACCTTCTCCCCATGCCAACCAGAGGAATACTGCCAAGAGAATGAGGGACTGTTCTTCTGCCAGCCTCGGACTGAAGCTATGTGCGTAGTAGCTGGTTATGGGCACTTCTTGCCCTTCGGAGGTGTCCCATTTGACCTTCAGAGCAGCTGCACACTTCGCTTGGTCACTACTGAGTGTGGAGGACTTGAGGAAGATGGAGATGGAGACGGAGGGTTGGATGGGGGCTTCAGTGCAGAGATGGGTCCAGGGGGCCTACCTCGGTTCCAGCTCTCAGCCCGGAATGAGGAGAGGGACACAGGACAGGCCATCTGGGTGCGCGGCTTCGTACTGGAGGTCTATGGTTATGAGATTGAGGTCTCAAGAAGCTTCAAACATACAGTAACGGTGAGGGGAAGTAGATCTTAAGACTGCTAATATTTTAAATATTTTAAGCACTTTAATGCCTATGTATTTTAGCAGGAGGTAAACCCATTATTTTGTAAATCACCCTAATCATTTTTATAATCTGCAGCTTAATACAAACAAAAAAGCCACAAAATTTCCCCACACCTGTGAGCACAGCCTATGATGCAGTAGCAACTGTTTGTATGACAAATTCTGCTGATATTTCATAATGATGAATTCATCTGTAATTCTGATATATAATTCACATTTTATGAAGGTCAAACACTTCATGCTTCAAAGTTATTTTTAATAAAGGAGGCTGGGGCTGGGGACAAAAGAAGACATTCCACTTTGAAAACATGAGGAATATCTGATTTCAGTCTCTGTCTGTTAACAAGTTGGAATGAAGTCAGAGAAAAGCAAACACTTGAGTGATGGTTGGAAGAGGTTCACAACAGCATCTAAAGATCTGAAAAACATTAGATCAAATAAAGATAGTGGGAAAAGAGGAAAGCTGAAGATGGCTGTTTTCTGTAATGCAAGATCACAAGAGGAAAAAGGCTGGGAAGGACACAGATATAGAAATTGAGAGATGTAGTCTGGGAACAACTACTTTTCTAGAAAACACTGGTTTACAGGGAGCACAGGGGTAGTACATGGGAATGAGAATAAAATGTTACATTGATACATCTGTCTGTCTCTCTCTCTACAAGGTAAATAAAGAACGTTTATACCTGCCTCTGAAGTTGGGACCAGGGAAAGTTAACATATACACCTTGGGCTTACAGTTACTGGTGGAGACTGACTTTGGACTGAAGGTGGAGTAGCACAACAAAGCAACATTTACAAAGCACCAACATTTGCCCAAATGGTGGATTTTCAACTTTATGTCCTTGTGTAAAGTAAATATGGCCTGCTTTTGAGGTCAAAGTCTGTTTATCATCTTCTCTGCTCTCTAGGTGGCCTTTGACTGGAATACCCTACTGCTGCTTTCTCTGCCACGGAGCCTCTTTAATGCCACCTGTGGGCTGTGTCAAGGAATGCCTGTCTCTGGTCCTGCCCTCAGTGTCAGCGAATGGGGCATGACTTGGGCTGAGCGTGACACCTTCTGCCAGGTGGGATGTGGTGACTCCTGCCCTCGCTGCGGATTGGTTGAAAGAGGCCTGGCAGCGGATGTCCCCGCCCCTGTACAGACAATAGACGCTGTAGCCAACACTGACATTGACAGTGGTACCCCAGGCAACCGTTTCCACCTGGCTGAGGGCTTGTATGTCTATGTGGAACCGGAGGCAGTGAGGCTGTGTGGACTTATTATTGATCGCGGGGGCGTGTTTGCCCGGTGCCATAGCAAAGTGGCACCAGCATACTTCTACCAGAGCTGCCTGCAGGATACGTGTGTGGACCAGGGGGCAAGGGATACAATTTGTAATTGGCTGCAGATCTATTCCAGTACGTGTCAGACACAGGGAGTGCCTGTGATTGGCTGGAGGAGCTCCACTCCCTGTGGTGAGCCACACACACACGAAGTAATCCCATTCACATCACATAATACACAGATTATATACATCTGCCCTACTAGAAACACATACCTCCTACTTTTACTCACTGGCCACTTTATAACCTACACCTACCTTATAAGCCCACTATATAGATGTACCACTACACATTGTGAGCTCTAGGTTCTAATCACAGACCACTGTTGAGACATTGTTTGGATGATGAACCATTTTTAAAACAGCAGTGGCACTGTGAACATGGTGCTGATACAAGTTTTTTTTAAATACACATTAGAGTCACTGCTGATTTGAAATTGGTGCACCACCAAAAACTATCCAGTCAAATGTCACATTGTGCTGAAAAACAGAACACTTATTATGGTCAAAAGATAATTGTCCAAAAGAAAAATTCTGCACACCAGCAAGGCAAATCTACAAGGTAGGTTTTCTAGTGGCTAGCAATTGTATATACTGTGTACTGTGATAATGGAGCATGTGCTTTGAATTTACAATTCCAGCATTTGCTTTAAGAAAGCCTGTTTAAACGTCAACATACATCAAACACTTTTTCTGTAAGTGTGAAAGCTAAGCAGATTTACAGCATAAATCATGATTTTCATGACTCATGTTTTGAATTATCTGACACTTTCCTTTATGTTCTGCATTCCATTAATTTTCTGTTTCCTCTGCTAATGTGTCTAGTGCTATCGTGCCCATCAAACAGTCACTACTCTAACTGTATGATGGCATGCCAGCCCCAATGTGCGCCAGCACGAGGCCAGCGGGACTGTAACCAGCACTGTGTGGAGGGCTGCCAGTGTGACCAGGGCTATGTGCTCAATGGCAAGAGCTGCATCCTTAACCAGAACTGTGGCTGCTACACTGATGGCAAGTACTATGAGGTGAGAGAGGGCTTAGAGGACTGAAGTTGGACTAATCTGCATGGCTACTTTAAAGCAGTGGTTCTTAAACAGGCAAAATATCAATTGTGTATAGCCAGCACATGCTTGGTGCAGCAAGTGTTTCAGTATAAGGTAGCGAACAAATAATGTCAGCTTATACCCTAGTAAACACTGCAAACTGGACACTAGTAATGCCAAATAGATTTGTTTATGTGGTTTCTGGCAATGTAACACGTTATAAAAATGTAGACAGAATAGAGTGCACTTTATATCGTTTGTTAGTTATTATCACAGTAATGGCCACTGCAATACGGCTGTGATCTAACCAATCAAAATGTGTAATCTTATCACAGAACTTCTCTGCGCTTTCATGTGAAAGGTGGGGCTAAACTGCTGTAGGCTAAATGAGGAGACGTACTACCCGAGTTGGAAATTGAACCTGCAACATTCTGTTCACAAGGGCAAGGTCCTAACCACTAGGCCATCACTGCCACATGTGTGTGTGTGTGTGTGTGTGTGCGCGCGCATGTACAACCCCAAATCAGAAAAAGTTGGGACGGTATGGAAAATGCGAATTAAAAAAAGACAGTAGTGATTTCTAAATTTACTTTGACTTGTATTTCATTGCAGACAATATGAACAGAAAATGTCATGTTTTGTCTGGTCATCTTCCTTTCATTTGTAAATATACATCATTTCCTGTCATTCAGACCTGCAACACATTCCAAAAAAAGTTGGGACATTAAAGCATTTACCACTTTGTAATGTTGCCATTCCTTTTCACAACACTTAAGACATTTAGGGACTGAAGACACCAAGTGATAAAGTGTTTCAGGTGTAATTTTGTCCCATTCTTCCTGCAAACAAGTTTTATGGTGGGCAACAGTACGGGGTCTTCGTTGTCGCCTTTTGCGCTTCAAAATGTGCCACACATTCTCTGTTGGAGACAGGTCGGGACTGCAGGCAGGCCAGTCAAGTACCCGTACCCTCTTCCTCCGCAGCCAGGACTTTGTAATGTGTGCAGAATGTGGTTTTGCATTGTCTTGTTGTAATATGCATGGGCGTCCCTGGAAATGATATTGTGCTCCAAAATCTCTATGTACTTTTCAGCATGGTGCCATCACACAAGTGCAAGTTACCTTTGCCAAGGGTACTGACACAACCCCATACCATGACAAACCCTGCCTTTTGGACTTGTTGCTGGTAATAGTCTGGATGATCCTTTTCTTCTTTGGTCCAGAGCACACTGCGTCCATTTCTCCAAAAATATCTGAAATACTGATTTATCTGACCACAATACACATTTCCACTGTGTGATGGTCCATCCTGGATGCCTCCGAGCCCAGAAAAGTCGATGGCACTTCTGGACACTGTTAATATAGGGCTTCCTTTTTGCACAGTACAGTTTTAACTGGCATTTGTGGATGTAACTACTTATTGTGGTACTTGACAAAGGTTTGACAAAGTAGTCCTGAGCCCACGTGGTGATATCGCTTATAGATGAATGACGATTCTTAATGCAGTGCCGCCTGAGTGATCAGAGATCACGGTTGTTCAGCTTAGGCTTGTGCACTTACCCTTTATGCACTGAAATTCCTCCAGATTCCTTGAACCTTTTAATTATGTTATGCACTGTTGAGGGTGAAATATCCAAATATCTTACTATCTTTCTTTGAGGAACATTGTTTTTAAACATTTCAATATTTTTCTCACGTATTTGTTGGCAAACTGGCGATCCTCTTTGCTCCTAAAGGACTAGACCTTTCTTGGATGCTGCTTTTGTACCAAATCATAATTACAATCACCTGTTGACATCACCTGTTTCAAATCACATCATTATTTAACCAATTTACTTCATTACTAGCCCTAAATTGCTCCTGTCCCAACTTTTTTAGAATGTGTTGCAGGTCTGAATGACATGAAAGGATGTATATTTGCAAATAAAATGAAGTTGACCAGACAAAAGATGACATATATATCAGCCACTGATGTGCAGTGGAAAGTGATCACCACAGGTTCTCCTGAACTTAACAATCCTGTTGTCCTGCACCATGTGCCAAATATCCTATGTAAAGTATCAGTTCCATCCATCTCTGACTTTCTCCATTTCTCTTTGCCCTCCTCTAACATAGCCCAAGCAATTGTTCTGGAACAGCGACTGCACCAAGCGCTGCCAGTGCATTGGCCGGAACCTGATCCAATGCGATCCACGTCGTTGCAAGGCAGATGAAGAGTGTGCACTGCGCCATGGTGTCCGAGGGTGCTTTGCCCGTCGCAACCAGCACTGTGTAGCCTCAGGTGGTGGGGTCTTCCGCACCTTCGATGGTGCCTCTCTTCGCCTACCTGCGTCCTGCTCTTTTGTCTTGTCCACCATCTGTCACAAGCTGCCTGAACTGTCCTTCCAGCTCATCGCCAACTTCGACAAATGGAGCACACCCAACCTCACCACCATCTCCCATGCCTACCTCTACATCAACGAGGAGAACATCCTCATTTCTGGTAGCACCGTCAAGGTAGGCAAAAAAAAAAATCCACACCTCTTTCAAATTAAAAAAAGCACTTCTGAGTGGTGATGACTTCACTTGAAATGTCAAATGTCAAAATGTGCATAGTATCGTTAAGTATTTTGCCATTCACCTTAAAATATTACATTGAACAAATAAGTAGAGCCATGTTTAGTCAGATTCAACAAAAAGTTTGCGAAGTTAAAGGAATAAAAAAAACTTCCCAGTATTCCTTTTTTAATTTCTTATATGTTTCTTTCATAAGTTTTGTTATGCCATTTTCTCCTAGTTAAAAAAACATCTGAGTACATTTTATATGCTTTCATATTCATATAATGATGGTGGTTCAGGCCAAATTTAAATTTAAAATTACTGTTCTCCTGAGTTGTAGAGCATGGTACAGTACGCTGTAGAAGGAATACCATAATAAAAATGTATTAGATTAGATTCATCTTTATTGTCACTGTGCAGAGTACCACTACAGAGCCAATGAAATGCAGTTAGCATCTAACCTAAAGTGCAAAGAAAGGATAGTATAAATTACAAGAAAGTGCAGTAGGTTATGCCTTAAGTTACAGTATGTACCGTTTTTTTGACATTGGAGAGCATTATATATTGTTGCTGTCAGAACAAAGACTAAAAATGTACGTTGTGTACTTCACAGTTAACAGTCAGTCAGTAAGTAGGCTTGAAATCAAGTTTTCCAGAGCCCTGACATAGAGCTAACAAAATTGTCATACAAAATAGAAATGTTAGTTAATTTAACATACACCCTTATGTTTATCTGCTAAAGAGCTTGATTGGCTGAATCTACCTAGATAATTATGGGGAAAAAATCCAGAGTGGACAGTTTTCAGTTGGGCATTTACTGATCTTGACCCTTTTAGTTTAACTCAAATTTTAACAATCACATACACTTACAGAGTTTATACAATAAGCACAATGGTAAATAAATTACAGCCATGTATTTTGTCATTCCAGAAATCTTCTGGCCTTCTCCAAAGGCCTAGAAGGCAGTGTGCTATTTGCTATGCCCATCATTATATGTTATGATGATGAACTCTCTATGCATCTCTCTGTATTTATCTCTACACAGGTAAACGGAACACCTGTGTCTGTGCCCTTCGTAACAGGTCTGATGACCCGAGTCTCCACATCTGAAGGCTTTTTGGTCATTGACACACCACAGGACATCCAGGTTCGGTATAACCGCTTCAACACACTCAGCATCACCATGGGGCCACGGCTGCAAAACAAAGTGTGTGGTCTGTGTGGGAATTTTAATGGAGACCCCACAGATGATTACATCACCTCCCGTGGCAAACCGGCCGTTAGCGCTCTGGAGCTTGCCCAGAGCTGGAAAACCAATGGCATGCAGAACAGGTGTGTATTTTTATGCCATTCTCTTTCTCTTTCTCTCAGTTTCTTCCTTTATCTCATCCTCTCTCTTTATCACCCTTTTCCTCTCTGCTCATGCTCTCAGTCTTTCTTTAATTCTTAGTTTCTCTCCTTTTCTCCTTTTATCACTCTCTTGTGTTTACACTGCAACCATGGAAAGTTTTCTCACAATGTCAATGGTCTTTCAGTTTCTCTAAATTTTCCTCTCTCATTATCTCCTCCACATCTTTGAAGCTGTGATGAGACTCAGTATGTGGCCCTGGCTCAGTCCTGTGACAACACCGCTGTCCTGGACCTTCAGGGGGAGGACAGCTGTCTGAAACTCACCCAGCTAAAGGGCTTCTTTCAGCCATGTCATGGCCTGCTGGACCCTGGGCCCTTCTACCAGTCCTGCTACCTAGATGGCTGCTACAACCACCGCAAGGCCCAAGTGTGCGGCTCCATGGCGGCCTATGCAGAGGCCTGTCGCTCTTTTGGCACTCTCACCACCAAGTGGATTGCCCAGGAAAACTGCTGTAAGGGCACGCTACCACCTACAGGACAGGAGGGGGAGCACAGGGTGGGGGAAAGGAAATATGCAAGTTTGGCTTTGGTGACAGAACATACCATATAGACTACCATCAGTTTTTTTTGTTTGTTTTTTTTTGCACTGCATGTATAACAATATTTGTGCATGATGCCAGTCATTGCACAGAACATTCATAGATTAAGACATAATATTTCAAATATAAGAACCATAATAACCAAATAAAATTTTAGTGCAGATAAGCTGTCAAGAAATCAAACCATAAACACCATCTGGTAACTTGTTTATAATGTCACTATATGCTGTAAAAATACTACTCAATAACATAACCTAAACTATTGCGATGACTAGTGATTCCAAGGTTTGAAACAATTATGCATGGTTGCATGTCTGGTGTGTGTGCTGCTGAAAGTGCTCAGACATTTGTGTGTGTGCTAACTTTGTGCCTGGACCTGTCTTTAGCAGAATGGATCTATGACCCCTGTGCAGGAGAGATCTGCACGAACAACACTTGTGAACAGGAGAATGGGGGAGACTTGTGTGGCTGCCCAGAGCTGCCTAGCACTGACATTGGTACGCTGGTAGGAGGAAAAGTTGTGCGTATGTGCATTTCCACATCTGAAACCCAAACAAGTGAAACAAATGTAAAATTTCCACTAATGCTTATGTGTCAGAGAAAATGAGTGGAGATGCTTTTTTATCAGAGGTACATGAATTGATCTCCCATTGTTAAATGTTGGCAGTGTGGCTATATTTGTCCATTAAGAGGCATGCTGCTCTTTGAAAATAGTCAAGAAGGCATTTGAAGCTTTAATCATTACGCTGAATGAATGAGTCAGGATTCAAACATGTTCACTTTCTGTTACTATGAATAATTACAAAGCCAGAAAAGGTGACTATATATAACAGGGTGCTACTCAAGTTTTCCTTCTCTATAATCTTTCAGTTCTAAGAATCTTTTTTTTCATCATCAAGGCGAGGACGACATCATCCAGGCTGAAGTAACATGCAAACACGCACAGATGGAAGTGTCCATCTCTAAGTGTCGTCTCTTCCAATTGGGCTTTGAGAGGGAGGATGTGCGCATTAATGATCAGCGTTGTCCTGGTATTGAGGGTGAAGATTTCATCTCCTTCCACATAAACAACACAAAAGGACACTGTGGCTCCATAGTGCAGGTGAAGCACCATCTTTAGAAGAATAGGCAGAGGCTTTAGAGCAGTGAGAAGCAGCATTCATTGCCTGTATTTAATACCATAAAGCATGTGAATAACTTAGACAGATCAGTAATACAGATGAAACAGAAATCCTTAATTTCTTAGTTAGAAATAATAGCCAACAACGTTTCGTCAAATACATACAAAGAACCAACCAATGCAGTGAAATTAAGTTAGTAAGATAGCTAGCTCTGCATACTAACAGTAAATGAAATGTAAGCTATTTCTATTTGCCAAATGAATAGTGTTATCAGACAATTTTTAAAGAGTTTTCCTTGATCAATAGACCAAAGTTTTAATAAATACACTGGCAAAGTTGACTAGCAGGTAAATTACCAAATCTTAATTAAAATCAAAGAAGGTAATAATAAATATCAGTCAACTATTCAAACACAGCCCTATGCCTTTCAATAACTATTATATTTACAACTGAGGAATCTTTCAATATTATTTAATATAATATTAATATTATATTTTGACAATAAGCCAAGCATTTTATTTGGTTTAACCCTTTAGACCCCCCAAAAATTACAGAACACTCTTGGGAATTACTGAATTACCTTTTCAGGGGGTACTTGATCAATGTTTACAAAGTGGTTTATTATAAAAAAAAAAAGGGGGGAAATTACAATATTACAATTACAATAAAAATGACAGCAAATAAATAATTATTTAAAGGGTCATTTAAAGGTGAGTGCCATCAATACTGAAAAAGATTTGTGTTAATCTACCAAAGTTTTTCACTCCCTGTTGAAAATGAAAAAGGGATAAAAGGGAGTTTTAGGGAAAATAAACAATATGTCAGAACAAGAATCGGTTTAGATCCTTTTAGACTTGAATTAGTGTAATCAAACCCCCTAAAGGATAAGAAAAGAGTGTCTTGCAGATAATAATAGTCTTGCAAATAATGTCTGCTTGGTAAATGTCCTGTAGATTTGACAGAAATTTGTTTTTCAGCCTTTTGTTCATAAAGACTGGGAAACTGTTTTTCATAATGCAGTCATTATACACTTATTCTGCATCTGCCAGAACCATGTCATCGACTCTAACAAAGTAATTAAATGTAAAATCACTTAGGTTTGACGTCTGTGTGTTTGTGTATTTGTGTGAATGTTCAGTCGAATGGAACACACATCATGTACAAGAACACAGTGTGGATCGAGAGTGTGAATAACACAGGGAATGTGGTGACACGTGATAAGACCATCAACGTGGAGTTCTCCTGCGCCTACGAGCTGGACATCAAGATTTCCCTGGAGACTGTGCTCAAGCCTATGCTGAGGTTAGAAGTCAAGCTAGTTGCCTTTTGTGTATGTTATTTTAACCACAAACCCAACCTTACAATGGTTCTTTGAATATGCACAGCCCATATTGAAATGGAAGACTAAAAGTCATTATTCATGAATACTGACATCGGGAGATTATTATGGCTAGGTGTAAACTGTTCATAATCTCCAGACATGATTTGACTTTCAGTCAGGGACTTGCCCATGTGATCAGAGTGTGTGAATGTGATCACATTCATTCTTTCAAACTAGAATTTGTGTTTGTTCCCATTATATTTAAGTCAGGGGTTTCTATACTCACATGCTATTCTCCCATAGTTTCAATAAGGGTTTAAATGATGAGCCTTTAATTATATTGACAGACCAAAGTTCAGTAGCTACTTTAGCTGAAGCTCCTATTTTAAAAAACGCAGAGTTAATTTCAGATCAGATAGCTAAAATTATTTTTGGATTTGTTTTTACTCTAGCAAGTTAGCATACTTGCTACACAAACAACTTGATCCTAAGCATATCAAGTTCTTTTTCCTCTTTTCTTTAATGGTGGCTATATGGTGTGGGCTGTGCCAGACAAAAGATGACACGTGTGAGAGAAATGTGGTAATAGCTTTGGTCGTGGCTAAAAAATGGTGGTCCTACAATGCACTAAGAGAGGTTCAAAGATGGCCTTTGTCACACCCTTTCGACCAAAGACAGCCTGGGAAAAATTCTGATAGAGAAAATCAAACAATGTGTACATGGAAAGCAGCATGGGCTTGATTTTCACTTAGCTTAATTTTGTTGTGAATCAGATGGATGACCCAGATGCTAATGATGTTTTAATCTTGCATATTGACCATTGCCTACAATTCCTCTGACATCATACATCAAACTTGATGTCATACCCAAGTTTATTAAATCCATGTCGTACAGTGTAGCTTGAGAGACTGCTGAAATCTCACAGTCTTTATGTGCCTTAAAGCTGCAGTAGGTAAGAATGAGAAGAGGGTGGACTTATCTTCATAATTTGACTTAGTACAATATTCAGGGCTTTCCCCCTCCCTCTCCTGTGCACCCCAAGCCTTGCCTCCAAAGGCCCTTCCCAAGGAGGAGGCTATTGTGCATGCATATATTCAGAGTTTGGCATCCAAATGTTTATATCAATGAAAGAACAATGGACAAAACACCATGCAGCCCGGGAATACTGTTTTACAATTCTATCTGTCCACACTTTATCTACAAACTAATCAGTTTTGAGTGAGAGCATAGGGAGGGAAGGAATGGTGACTGACACTCCATCAATTATTCCTCCTAGCTATGACTGGTTGTTTGATTTGGGCACAGTGTATTTTTGCAAATGGAAACAAGATGGAGCCAGTGAAACCTAATTTTCTTTACATATTACCTGTATTATGTACTACTGTCAGGACACAGTTATGGTTGTAACAAATTGTGTACAATGCTATATCTGCAGCTTTAAAGCAACTAAACAAAATTCTCTTCTAAAGACTTGTCTTAAGACTTGAGACTTGAGTATACAATCTGAATTATTAACCAGTGTAGAAGATATAGAATGAAGTATCGCATATGTAGTGTTTTGAACATCGTATACTCTCATAGATTATATACCTTTATGTGTTATGTTTTAACATGTTATTTTGGTTGCTGCTAAGGAAAATGTCATCTTTTTGAAAAAAAAAAATTATTATTAAATCACTAATATGTAAACAAAGTAATCCAAAATGATCTAATATGAAATGTTTCATTGCAGAGAAACACACAGAGAAAAAAATATAAAAAATTAAATTCCACTTTAAACATTGCTTAAGCATAGTGCCAATAAAAACTTATGAATAATACAGAGACTTAAACAGGATTGCACCCTTGACATGTTCTTACACTATGTCTAGTTTGTTATAGCTGTAGAGCAGATTAAACATGATTGAACATGTTTAAACTCTCTCTTTCAATCTCTCTCTCTCTGTCTCTTATTCTACAGTGTTATAAATCTGACGCTCCCCACCCAGGAGGGGAACTTCATCACTAAGATGGCACTGTACAAGAATGCATCATACCGGCAGCCATACCGGGAGGGTGAGGTGGTGCTCAGCACTAGAGATGTCCTGTTTGTGGGTGTGTTTGTGGAGGGGGCCGATGACAGCCAGCTCATCCTTATAGTAAACATGTGCTGGGCAACGCCATCCCGCTACAGTAGTGATCGCCTTCGCTACATCATCATTGAGAGAGGGTAAGACACACACACATATATAATCTATAATATAATATATAATACATTTTTTTCCCATAAAATATCAAGATTTGTGTGATCAGGTCATAAAAACCCCATTTCCAAAAACCTGGGATATTTTCCACAATGCAATAAAACAACATCTAGTGGATGCTTCTGTTATACTTTGTCATTATACCATCACCTTAATATATATATATATATAAACCGATACCCAGATATCTTAATTGTTTTATGGCACTGATGTTTCTTTTCATTACTTTTATTCACCAACTTCCTAAAGTAACAATGGCTGCATGTATAGAACATTTAAATAAAGATTTTTTTTTATAGATGGGTATTTTTGTCCTGCAGATGTAGAAAAACAAACCCACACATGCAACAGGCAGTCATGTTCTGTGCAGATGTGGACACCCAGTCCAATGGACTTTTTTTATTGTATGTGGGAAAGCTACTGTAGGCTTATA
>JBBPDA010000081.1:12900855-12920973 GCA_037974385.1 Arnoldichthys spilopterus | reverse complement strand
AGTTATTTCTGTGACCATTGTGAGTTTTTCTTTCATTGACTGAAGGGTACCAACAATTTTGTCCACGTGTGTATGTGCTTGATTGTACACACCTGTTAGTGATGAGTGAGGCTAAAACACTAACTCAGTACTTAGGAGGGGTGTCCACATATTTTGGTCATAAAGTTTACTTAATGTCAAATTAGCATAGGATAATGGCAAAATAACGTTGTTTTTATTCTTTGATTGACTTAGAACTGTGTGTCTTTTTTACTGCACTAGTAAGAAATGTTCCACCTACACACACTCACATCTTTTCTGCATATTAAATGCAAGTACAGTCAGCCTTGGATGTCATGCTTCCCCACCTGACTGTTCCGCTCTGCTGTAACTCTAAATCAAAATGTATCTCATGCATTCTGTATCACCTCAGATACAGTATAATATGAGCAGAGAAAGTATGACTCAGACACACACACACACACACACACAGGCATACACACACACACACACACACACACACTGCAGCTCACACATCCAGTGCACTACACACTCCATGTTTATACTATTTTGGACAGCAAGACACATAACACTTTGTTCCTGTGTGTGTAAAAAGGTTAAAATATCATTGTGTCCAGTCTGTCTGTCTATCTGTCTACATGTTTGCCTACCTACCTACCTATATACTGTACATCAACAGTGGTTGAAAATGTGTGAACCCTGTCTGTCTGTCTGTCTGTCTATCTATCTATCTATCTATCTCTCTATCTATCTATCTATCTATCTATCTATCTATCTATCTATCTATCTATCTATCTATCTATCTATCTATATCCTCTCAGATGACTCATCTAACACTTTTTCCATCTTTCTCCATAGCTACCAGTTCCAGCAATGATCTCCAGCCACTGGCTCCCCTGGTTGCCATTGGTGTTGGCATCACACTCTTAATACACACACACACCTCTGTGATTTTCTCCTAACACTAACTGGACCATGGCTGTACTGAGGAGAAGGGGAGCAGCGGCAACAAAACAAGGGAGGCAGACAGAAAGATAGTGAGAGAGAGAGACAGACAGAGAGACAAAACAAGAAGAGAGGAGTGCATTTATTAATCACACACTGCTGGCCAAAGGAATGTGAAACATCACCAGCAGCTTTTCTCCATCTGCAAAGGACTGTGACCAAACACCACAAGGCATGTGAGCCAAAGTCGGCTGTATGGAAAAACAGCTTTGGTCCTACACTTTGTAAAATAGGTCCCCTCTTAAGACATTTGTCCAAAAGAACCTTTACTTTAGCAAAGGTGCATGGACCACAGCCCAAAGCAAGTCAGCCTGAAATGATAGAGTTAGAGTCAGCTACTGAATATCACACAGAATAGTAAAGAGAGATTAGCAAGTGCAATTTCCTAGATGTCTGATAAACTTCATGCTGTGGAACCTCATTTGCGATGCAAGGTTACATTTCTCAGTGCCAGATATATTTATGTTTGATTTAACATTTTATAATTTGTTCCCTACTTTAGTTCTCAATCTGCCATTATTTGTCGATTATTTAACTTCTCTCTTTGCCATGATGAAGTATTGCTCAGATCAAGCTTTGTTCTATGCTGAATATATGAAGCATTCAGTGTCTTTTGAGTATTTCCAAACACCACTGATGAATTCTAGATAACGTCCCATTCATTTAACTTAGCACTATAATATAACTGCTAGAATCCATGCCAATAAGAAAAATATATTTCAAAGCCAACGTAAGTATTTCCTATGCAAGTCCACTCCTGCAATGTAGAGGACAAACTAAATTGCCTGTGTTTTTATTGTCCTCCTATCTGTTTCTGTCAGCAATATTTTAAAATTTTCACTTAGTGCCTGAAAATAAAGATGTAAAATGTTGAAATATTATGAAATAATCATTTACTATGTTGAAATTGTGACTTATGTTCTTGAATTTTTGTTCATTATCCCAAAATCTATCCATCCATCCATTTTCTAAACTGCTTCTTCCATTTTGGGTTGCGGGAAGGCTGGAGCCAAACCCAGCTGACTGCGGGCCCAGGACAGAGTTCACACAGGACAAGAGCCCAACCCATCACTGACGTATTATTCCAAATTAGTCAAAAATGTTAACGTACAACTGACAGAAACAGAGAGGAAGAAAATAACAGGCATTTTTCTCCTCAACATGGAAGGCATGGGTGTTCATATATTTCAACTGTCGTCAAGTTGTTCCCATTTTGTAACGAAAATGATGATCTTGTACTAAATGTACTGTATGTGATGTTGAATAGAAATGACATTTATCAGGATACAGGAATGGGTGAATAAGTTATATGGACATGCAATGTAGCCTTGGTGTATCACAATACTTGACCTAATGGTACTATGGGAATCCAGAGGAGTGTTTGTAATCAGATGCATGGACTCATGTTCACATGAACTGTAGGTTTACTGTACAATGGTAATGATAAATTACATGCCAGATTAATGATGAACGAAAAGAGACATGTCTGCCTATACCCCTCCTTTAATGAGGATGTCTTAGGCTACTGTAGGTTTATGTTTTTTTTTAATCGCATATGTTTATTTGAGAATAAAGTGAGCACTTCACATCTATTCTGCCCACTTTGGTTCTATTCAGGGTGTTTAGCCAGACCAAAAATACAACAGTGTGTGTGTGCGTTGTGCTTGCGCTCATGTATTAAGCGCTTTCTGAGTACCCAGAATGATAAAAAAAAAAAAGAACATGAGCATTTTATTGTTGTGAGGACGTTTGACTGGTACTGAGAAAAAAATGTCAATATGTATTTAAAGAGTAAAACAGACGAAATATTTTTGGAGACAATGCAGTCAGAGAGCGCAGATCAACGGATTTACCCCACACCTATAGCAATACAAACTGCATGTGTGTGTGCGCGCGCGTGTCATCTGCGTCGCTAGGGCGACCGCTTGGGAGGCGGTTCCTTGAATCCGGCTTAAAAACCGAAAATACCCCCGAGCTGGACACTGGCTCTCTCTCCCGCTATTTTCACAACTCCAGCGGCTTCTGTGTGAAACTGAACAGAACCGCACGCCGACGTTCGTCTGGAAACGGACAGTTTTTTGTTACCCTTTTAAAGAAATCTTCGCGTGAAAACGGTTGGTTAACGGGAAGATGAACTGGAACTCTGCCGGTAAGACCGATCGGTCGGTTGGTTATGCTCTGCGGTTAACAGAACTACTGCAGGATTAGCTGCGGCTAGCTGTAGCTACAGGCTCAAAGTGTGACATAACCGACTTATTCCGCCCTGCCGGGCAGCTCGTACAGTTAGCAGCTCGGTTCACACTCTATCCCTGTCACACGGTTCATTTAACAGCGCCATGAAGCATCAGAAATGAAATAATTACCACCTAGCGAAGTGCTCCCAAATGGGCAGCGTCAGTTTGCTCTCACTTCCGATGCCTAATCAGTGTTGGTAGCAACGGCACCACCTCCTATCCAGACTTTTTAGTGTTCACATTTCACAGTGATGATTTTGGGCCAAGCGACCGTGAATGTGAGGTAGCGTATATGCATTGACATTAGTGCTTAATAACAAAGTATCACGTTCCCAAGAATATATGTTACATGTAATTAAACCGCTTATATCTGGAATAGAGGAGCTCCTGTCCGTTTAGCCTTGGTCCCATCAGAGAGAGCTGTATTCCTTTAACTGGGGCATTTGGTTCCTATGTTACATCAATATACAAACCTTCGTTCTGGCAGTGATGGATTGTGTCATTCCCCCACAAGGAGCATTAATGAGAATTATAAATCTACACGATCACACAGTATATCACTTCTTGAGTGGCTGTGTTTCTGTAAATACAGTAAAATGCATTTTAGCTTATTTTACGAAGACACGTGGAGCGCCCTTATAGAGCTATGTTAAACAGGCGCAGTCAACATTTGTTTGGCTCGACTGACCAAATTCTCAGAAAACGAGCGAGTAGAAGTGCCCTGTAATACGTGCCGTGCCGTTGTGCTTGCTCTTGGGAAGTGTGTACAGTCGGGGGCTTGCTGAGATTGCTCTTTCGTTTTGGCTGGCTTTGCAGGAACACTAGAGCATCACCAGCAGCGCTCTTTTCAGAAGCCACCTCATTTAGTGGGTTTTCTGTTTTTTCCATTCAGTGACGTCAACTGGAAGTTAGGATTTCAAGGGATGGTTTCTCACGCACACATGAGCTCACATTCTTTTGTGATTATGAATATATAACGGATCGCCAGTGACTGAATTGATTTTTTTTAGTAAGATGAGACACTTCTCACCTTTGACGAAACCAGCAGGCCTACAGAGATCAGTGTTATTTAGTTCCATGCACTTATTATGATGAATTTATGTTTTTCTGGCTGTTTTAAAGAGACTATTATTAGGGATGCACAATGATGTCAGATTCATATTGGTTTTAAGAATATTATTGACATTGGACACTTTTTTCATATAGCACTTTTAATACAAACACAATGTAACACAATGGTTTACATAATGACCACAAATGGAAGCAAATAGCAGTAAAACAATTACAGCAACCCCACATCCGCTACCACCCACCAATAGGTAGTAAGCAAATAAGAAAAATAAATAAATTAGTAAAAACAAATCAACTATAATAATAAAAACTTAAAACTAAATTATAAAAGGTAGGTCTTATGTCTGCTTTTAAAAATATAATTATTCTCTACTGCCCTCAGGTCTTCAGGAGGGCTGTTCCACAGAACTGGACTGTAGTAGTAAAAGGATGTCTCACTGTGAGTTTTTTATTCGGACTTTAAGGATAATAAAAAAGGCCACTGCCTGAAGACCTGAGACTTCTAAAGGGACATATGGTAATAGCAAATCTCAAAAACAGATTAGTCCAAGATCCTCAAGAGCTTTATAAGCAAATAAGAGTATCTTGAAATCAGTTGAAGCAGACAGGTAGCCAGTGCAGGTCTTGAAACTGAAGTGAACTGACTAAAGTCTTAGTCAGCACATGTGCAGCTGACTTTTTCTTAGGGAGACCAGAATGTAGACCATTACAGTAGTCAATCTGACAGGTAACAAAAGCATATACTAGGGTCTCTGTGTTGGCTTGAGAGAGAAATGGACGCGCTGTGGCGATATTCCTATGATTGAACACACTCTTCATTATATTTGCATTTGATCAGTATTTCAAAACCAATATTGAATAATGAACTGAATGTTTAGGAAACATAGGGCTACCATGCTAAAACACAATAATAATCTTTATTTGCCACTTTTTTTGTTAGTTATATGTCAGCAATCGCATATGCAGTCTTAGGCTGGAATTTTCATATCAGCACATACCCAGTATTTTATCTTCTTCGCAGGTATATAAGTAAGGAAAATAGTTAGATTTTCATTTGTTTCCTATTTAGTCCTTAATATTTGCATAATTACAGGTTTTATTTTAGTCTATTATGTTGGTTCAGCACCTGGGCCGCTCTGCTGTTGCTCACACCTCTTACTTTGGATCTTTTTGTATTTTATTTGAAAGCTTTGGAGATTTTAAGTGATTTTAAGAGAATTTAAGTGTAAGTGCTTTGAATTTACTGGATTGAAACATGTACATTCATTGTTCCATGGATAAAATATATTGCCACACAATAATTCCCCAAAGCGAGAAAATACGAGCCAGTAATTATGTTGGGGTAATATATTTCTTTCATGGGGAAGTTATGTACACATTACGTGCTATAAAGTGATAGATTTAGAGGTAAACAAGTCTTTATTTGTGCTTCCTACTTCTAACAGTCTGGATCTCTTTGCTGTGTGGCTGACTCCTTCCTCCATCTCCTCTTCATCATGTCTCCAGTATACTCCTCTCCCAAATACGCCACCGGCTCCACCCTGCTTAGCCCTTACCGCCCTTATGATCCGTATGACCCCAGCTTGAGCTACATCTCCCATGGCCAGCTTCAACCCTCCAGGTACTCACCCTCCACCTCCCGCTACCTCACTCCTGGCTCCTGCCTGGCCAGAGTATCCCTCTCCCTCCCCCAGGAGCCAGAGCGGGGCCGAGCCGTTCCCCGCAGCGACCCTCGGACCACCCGCCGCAGTGAGAGCTCCAGCCGCATGCAGGTCAAAGGCCAAGCCAACCGGGCAAACGCTCCAAGAGGTCACTCACCTTCACAGACTGGGTTTCCTGTTACCTCGCCCCTGTCGAGGTGGCGCCGGTCAGTCAGCCAGTCAGACTTGGCTCAGGAGCTGGCCACACTGGAACTGTGCGAGCATGGGGTGGTAGAAGGAGGAACATACCCAGCCATAGAGAATGCAGGCAAGGCGCGTGCAACCTGCTCAGGGCCATTCTACTGGCGCTCAGAGGTAAGTCCTGGAAACACGTAAACTTAAAGAGCATGCCAACAACCGTTACACACCTTTCCATTCTCCAGTGTCTTTTATGGTCCTAAATAAAGAATACTTGGTAAATTTGACAGCATTCATGAAACGTTAAATGGATAATTCTTTAAATTGTATTCTTTTTTCTGAAAGAGAACCGTAATGTGGACATAATGTAAAACTGCTTTACCACCATTTTTTCCCTAGAAAATAGGTCTCATGCAAGAACTGTTTATGCATTGTTACATGTTTTATGATGTATAATTCACAAATCAGCCACGTTCTTGGTCAACTAAAATTCTGTCAGTTGATTTATTGCATTTATATATTTCTTTATTCATTATTTTTTTATTCCTTTATGTTTTTTCATATTTATAAGTACCCTGTAATGCAGAAGAACACAGAGGAGAGTGTTTTCACCCAGCATACACTATGGAATGCTTCCTTTGTGGTGAGCATCACATAAATCACTTCATTTGAAAGTGTAATTAACTTTACCATGTGATTTAATGTAAGCATCAGATCCAGTTTTTGTCATGCAGACATGTGAATAGCTTTGTTTGAAAGACTCTGTTTCCAACTTTAAATTAGCTTCAGGCTGAAAACGCAGTGCTGAAAGAAAAGAAATGGAGAGCATGTTAGGGCTTGCAACTTGAAGCCACGAATGCCTGTATATATCACTCTTGCACTTCACACGTTTGTGTAAGCACACTTGGGATTAAACCATAATTAACACCCCAGTCCCTTTAGATTATTGTCTGCACATTTAATTCTAAAATGTGTGCATGTGCCTGCAAACACCCACTCCTGTTAATAAAGACTGGGGTTCTGATATTTCATACATCAGTGCATGAATAGAGTGCCTAAATAGATTTTTATACAACGGAAAAGCTCATTTTAAGCTTGTGCAAGGCAATGCAATGCTTCCATTTTATCACTAGAGGGTCCCCTCACTTCATGAATAGAGGAGGAAGAAAGGAAATAATGGTGCGTTCTTACATGGATTAGAGGCTTACAGTAAAATACAGTGTAAGGCTTGGATTACATTTATATTTTAAATATGTGACCATATAATTGTTTAATGGTATTTTCGTAAATATCATATCAGGCCTTCCTTAATAACTCTAAAAAATCGTGACTATTATAAGACAGTCCAGTCTAGAGGTTTGGTTCTCGAAGTTTCAAATTTGCTTGTCTTACAAAATAAATGATTTATTAACCCGAAAGTAAGCCTTCCCCACCAGTCGCTGGAGCTAGGCAGAATCACAAAGTCTTACATTCCAATAATGAAGTGTGAACTGTCTTGACTAGCTTCAGCATTGTGCAGTACCAGGAACCATGCCAAGCAGAGTCCATGCTCAGCAAGCCTGTGTCAGCGTCATGGGCCCTTGTAAAACTAGCCTGGAGCTTGAGGTTAAGGTTTAACCCTTTGATGCTGTGCATTTTGGAGCATTAGCGAAAGTGATTCAGGATGTAACAAAAGTCTTGCATTAAATTCATGCAGTTCTGCAGTCCATGCTTTATCTCAGTTTAATCAGACGTAACATAAACAGTTGAAATGCCATTTCAACAGTGTTATCATTCCTTAATGTGTTTAATGTGCCTGATGATGAGGTGAGTAAACAGTGTATTGCATTAGCACTGCTGGTTTTTCTCACTGTGCTTATCATTGATCTAATACCTTTTAGCATTGGTGTGGTGCCCCATACAGCTTAATCACTCAGCATTGGTTGGATCATACAATTTTCTAATGTTTATATCAGGATATTTATCCAAAGAAAACTCTCTACACTTAAAGCCCTCCAGAATTTTCCAGAAATAGCCAAAGCAAATCTTCTGCAGTAAAAAAAAAAAGTCTGCAGTAAAAGTTTCAGGTTTTTACTCTTTGCAGTGATTTTCGGAAAACTTAAAAGCAGTGCACCAGCCTGGTCCTGATATTGACATTATGGGCGATATTCATATTGTTCAGGAAATTACTCTTGGAACAAGTAGGTGATCACAAGCAAGCTCTGGATACTTGGAATGCTGTACAGAACTACGTTATATTCATTCCCTCCTGTGTTTGCATTTGTGTAGTGCCTGGTCTATAATGTTGCAGCATTAAGATCTTTTTACACTTTGTAATGAGGTCCCACCTTGAAAATACATGTGGTATCAAATGTGTACTGTAACAGACCTCTGCCATTAGATTTAAACTTTTTTTCTAAATCTTTATTTAGATAACTGCAAAATTAATTCTGCTTTAAAAAATCTCCATGCGTTGGAATGCTTGATACCTACTTAGACTGGACTGGACCAAAACAAAGGAAAACTGAAATGCCTATATAAATATGTCTGAAAAAAAAACTTTGCTTATGTAACACTAATCTTATGACACATAGGTTTTTGCTGATACACCCATGTTAAGTGACTGCTACTTTGGTATGTGTCTGAGCATGTTGTGGTGATTCAGCAGCTATTGTTATACCACAACTGATTTGAAAGGTTTAGATTAGTCTGTACCATTGTTTCCACTGTCATTATCATTCACATTGTTAAGTTAGATTTAAATACAGTTTATAGAATTTAGTGCTAAGCATAATAATCTGTTCATGGTGGTAGTCCTACTTTTTAGCAGCACAGTGTTCACTTTTCCATTATGGACTTTGCGCTAGCCAATCTAGGCAATCTCAAGAGTTTTATCAGTGATATTATGAAACATGCAGTAACATACACATAGGGTTATTTGTATAGCTCTAATGACACTGTTCATTAATTAATCTGTAGAAGGCATATTTGTTAACAAAGTAAGGATTTTAAAATGTAAATCTGTATTAGCAATATGCTCCTGTCTCTCAGTTTTTGTTGTTTGAGTACTTACATATGAAGAAAATCTAATAATATATATCTTTGATTATGTGAGCCAATAAAGATAAAAAAAATTAAACAAACCGTGACCTCAATATTAAAACTTGTCTCACAAGAAACAGTGTAATAGTACCTGGGCAGTTGAGTATATGGTGCTTTCTTAAAGACCCCCAACTCAACCACAAACATGGAACACACATAATTTCCTCTTATACTCTATAACTAATCATGTGAGGACCAGATGTTTGTACAAGCACAAACAGAGTTCAAAGTTTGCCTCGATCAAACACAATTCACGCTCACAATTGTTTAATTAAATTTTATTTATGGCAAGTTTCTTTGTTTATAATGGCTATGAGGTAGTTAGTACATGGAGCACATGGAGGTGGACCATGGTGGTCAGTCTGGCCTGGAGGACAGATGAACAGTAGGCCCATATAATGGATGATCTGGACTGTAAAAATAGGCAGCAGTTACTAGGGTATGTGTTTTCCATGATGATAGTCATTCAGGATAAGTAGATGGACAGCATATTCCCTCTGAGGTGTTAACTAAATGGAAAGAATAGAAAATGGAGTAATAAGATAGGCAGGCGGACCTCATTATAACTAAGCAGAAAGCACACAGCCGATGGATGTCACAGCCATGAAAGCATCCTGAGACCCCTGTTTCACTGTCATCAAGCTTGAGTAATCATGAGGGATAGGATACAAGCACTGGCATCATAATTTACTCTTATTCTCTCATTCCCAGCTTCCTTCATCTATTGGGAAAATCAATTACTAAAATTCTAAACAAGTAGGTCTTCAGCTTAGACTTGAAATCAAAGATTGCATCTGAGTCCCAAACCTTAACTGGAAGATTATTCCCAAGCTGGGGGGCTTTGTTTGAAGAGGCTCTTCAATGTGCCTGAAAGTAACATTAAATATACTAAGACTATCATGCAAACTGCACACATCCCCACTCACTTAAATAAGCAGTTATATAACAGTCATAAACCAGCTAGGGACAGCTAACTAGTTCACTGATGAAGAGGTAGAGGCATTAATAAATTAAGTTTTTAACCACCAAAACATTATACAAGTGTGTAGTTCAACTCTGGCTAAGATTTTGTAAAACAGTAACATAAATTGCATGTGCAGATTGCCTCCAGATTAGAGCATATTTTCATACATTATAACTCATATACATAACAAGAGATTTAAATGTGTCTGATTTGGCCTAGTACATCAGGCTCCAAACACTTTTTGCAAAAAGAATGTCTCTAGGATGAATATAAGCCTAACACAGAATAGAATTGTTCCAACTACACTTACTAAAACCTTGAACATAACTATATGAAAAGCAACTCCTGGAGTGCATGCAATAACTAGAGTGTAACATTTGTGTATATAGTGGCAAAATTAGCATATAAAGGCACCCTGCAGCATTGCTTTCTTTTCATTCCATCATCTTTCCAACATGTGAAAGCTATTAGCCTTCTTCTTTTAATACTTTGTTTTAGGACCTCAAATGTAGGTTACACCACCTCACTCCCATGTGTTGTCTTGGGCGTGACAATGAAAACACAAGTGACCTCTTTGTGCCTGTCTGACCTGTAAACTTTTGCTCAATAACCTGTGTTGACAGTAGTGCTCTGTTCACTTCATTTTGTATGCATGGGTTATGTAATCCCCCACATGGCCTCCAGCATGAAAAGCAGGTTAGGATGTACTAAACCACAAGAATGCAACTCATATTGTAATTTCATTGGACCATTAAACATAATAGTTGTTAGGTTTAAATGACCTGAACTTGTTTGATTTGTTTTCTGGATCCATGGAGACCACGGAGATATATAAAATGCAGGCAGACCCTGGCCTAAATCAGTCCTTGGTATCTGCAGTTGATGTGCATCCAGATTATTGACCTGACCACATACTGTAACATAACATAAACCTGTGTGTTCAAACATAATACACATATTTTCTCTAGAATCTTTACTGTTGCCCAAGAGAGCTACATCAGGGAACTGGAAATCAAAGGTTAAAGTCCTTTAAGAGTCAAGTGTCAGTGTTGTGCTGCCCTTTGTACTTCACTCTTCTATATTTCATTATATAGATTTCAGAGTCTTCTTTTGATTTTGATAACCTTCATTTAGTACCTTCTACTTGTAGTTCTTTTTTGACCCTGTTTATACATGGCATTACCATACATCTTGAGTGATCCAACCACAAGTGGGCAGCACTATGTATAGATGTAATCAGGGTCCAAAATCTCTTGGACACACTTTGTGATCTGACCCCCTTTGGAGGTGATCACGGATATATCAGTGCACACAACCATGTTACATGTAACAGCCATGTAAATGGCAATGTCCTAACCACTAGGTCACTACTGCCCATGCCAATGCTCCCCTGCAGTACTGAAGGACCATGTCCTTAAAGCAAAGACAAAAGCTTCTTTCTTTGTAGCATTAACTTGTAGACAAGCAAAAGCTGGCAATATGTTTTTCTGACACAAAATGCATCAAGAGTCTGTCATAGTAAATATTACATTTACATTACTTTTATTCATTTGGCTGACGCTTTTATCCAAAGTGACTTCCAGGACAGAGGAAACAATCAAGCATTCGCATGGCATAGAGTAACACTGAGAGTGGTGCTACAAGGAAGACCAACGCATTGCTCTTAGTTATAAAATAAATAACAGACGCAATTACTGTAATACATACATACGCTAAGTGCTTATACAACTACAGAGGGCAACTACTGCAAAAAATAAACTACAGAGAGCTACTACAGCAATAGATACATGTGCCAAGTGCTTACAAAAACTACTACAGTAGAACAATTGACAAGTGCTAAGATAAAAGCTTCTTGAATGTTGAGAGAGACTCGGCTGACCTTGTATCCCTGGGCAGCTCATTCCACCATTTAGGAACGATGAAGGTGAAGAGTCTGGTGTGGTGTTTGATTCCACAAGGGGATGGAATATCCAGTCGAAGTTCACTCGCTGATCTGAGTGACCTGGTGGATGTGTATATCTGGATGAGTGATGTCATGTAGCCAGGGGATGATCCATCAATAATCTTGTAGGTGAGCACCAAGGACTTGAATTTGATTCAAGCGGGGATGCGAAGAAGTGGTGTCACATGAGCGCATCTCGGCTGGTTGAAGATCAGCCGTGCTGCCGCATTCTGTATCCTCTGGAGTGGCTTGATTGAGGTGAACCTCAATACCTGCAACCTCTTAGCAGTTCTGGTTGGAGTGATGACCGTTGAGCCATGTCAGATGGAGATGTCGTGATGTATGCATATGCATGCTACTACTCCTCCAGTCCTGAAATCTGCTCATAAGCAGTTACTGAAGATGCATTCATCCCATTAAAATACCAAGTGTAAACAATGATATATGTAATCTCTTGCAATTGCATAAATCAAGATAAATGCTAATTCCAGGTAAGAACAGGGCCTGTGCTGCAGATACAGTTAGTGACTTTTGGAATTACTTGGATAATTGACTTAGAATTATGTGGTAGATTGCTACTAAACATTGCTCTGAAAGCCAAAACACAGCACCCAGGAAGTCTGAGCATGTGAGTTTTTGCTAACTCCCACATAGTGCTTGGACACTAAATGCACACTGAAGATATGTTTAGTGCGTGCTGAAGTGCAGTCTCGGATTTTGAACACAGAGCTGTGTTTACAACAAAAACCCTGACTTGACCTCATGAGGGTAAACACCCTGATAGGAGGTAAAATAGGCCAGTCTGATTCACCTCAATTGGTGTCATGTTTGGTTGCTATTAGTTATTATCAATAGCATTGCTGATGTTTTGTCTTATGAGGTGGAGCATCTTAGGAGAATGCTGTAGGACTGCAAATACTGTGTCTCATTCATCCTAGATTAGCTAACTCATGAGTCAGTCTGGCTGAGCTTCAAGTTAGAAACAAAGGTAAGAGGAGTAGAGACCTGCAATTTTAAAATATTGTCATCAGAGTGTAAAATGGAGAGAGTTGAGAAAGAGAATGCTGTGCTAACATTTTTAAATGTAATTACATAAATATTATAATTATATTTTTAATATAGAATGCATTTACATTTACATATTATTATGAATTGACTGCACTGACATTTTTTACTTGTTTATGTAAAACAAACAACATATGACCGCAAGATTCTGTATAGTAAAAATATAATTAACTTAATTAAAATCATAATTAATTAATAATAAATAAATAATGAAATGAAAAAGTTTTTTGTCAAAGGTGGTACAGCCAGTCTCTTCTACTTATTAACAAAAATCTGTTGACCATTTAAAAACTTTGCTTATGACAAATTCTCATGTGCAGAATTAGTTTTAGCGGAATTCTTCTTTTTTTTCAGTGAACTAAGTATAAATTCAAATAAAATAACTTTGTATAAAATTAAAACATGCTTTTGTTGATGTTAATAACAAAATGCTAAGGTCAAGACATTTAAACACACATGCCTGTGCACCTAACCACTCCTTGAAATGTTTAGGCCCGTGTTCTTAAGAAGCACCGGCTCCCTTTTGCATTCCATTAGCACTCAGTCACTCCAGAAGAAATTCCTTTCCCAGGATCCTCTGGGAACGCCTTATGTTAAACAAATGTTGCCATGCCAGCCAACATGTCCCCACAAGACATCTAGCTGAGTAAGGTGTGTTTCACTTCTGAAATGAAAGTGCTATTAGTGCTTTACAACAGCTGTATGCCATTACTAGTTATATAGGTGAACATCATATTCTGATGTGGTGTGACTTTGAACCTTGCTCTATCGTGATTGATCCATTTGTTGCAGTGAAGTTTTTTAAAGGTAATAGATGAGCCTTTAAGCATAGAATAATTTCTAAACTGTTTGGTCAGGTAAAGATTCTAACTAAATTTGTGGAACTATAGAATTCCAGTCTCAATGAGCTTGGATGCTATATTCCATTTTCATGGGCAGTGGTGGCCTAGTGGTTAGGCACTTTCCCTTGTAAACAGAAGGTCGCTGGCGAAAGTCCCAGCCTGGGTACTACTGAGGTACCCAGCACAAGTCACATTTTGTTATAGTGCACTTTGTGCATTGTTGAGTGTGTTCACAATGACAAATACATCACTTCACATTAACCTTTCACAGGAAAGAGCTGCACATTTCAAAAATTGTTCAGTAAAATCAGACTGGTCCTCTATATGACTGTGGATGATTGAAAACTTTTTTTTTATTGTTTGTTTTTTTTATTTTCAAGTCTTTTTTCATGAACTTGGAAACTTGGTTTTAGAAACTGCATTTCCACAGTGTATTGTAATTGGCACAGTTCACCAAGACTCATCATGGTTGGACTTACATAGGTCAAAAACCTTGCAGAACTTGAAGGCAGTGGGCAGGGCTGTAAAACTTTACAGTGTGAGGGACAGTAAATCTGTAAAGATTGTGAGGGGAATTATTTGAGATAAGATGATTACCTTGGAGAAGGAAGAGTGCAGATCCATGTCAAGGCTGACTGGTGTGCTCCGCCCTGCACCAAAAGCAGATCTGAAGCCTGTGGATTGTCCAAGGAGCAACCAGCTGTTTGAAGTGAAGGGTCAAAGCTTTCTCAGACAGCTTCCAGAGGCAATAGACTTCTACAGAGACTGCCCAGACCAAGAACAACAGTGGTCATAAACACGTACCATGAATTAGAGTGTAGAAAACACTGGCACTTATATCCTACACATCTTTTACATCTGTAGTATATTGCAAACATTATGGACAATCCTTAAAGTGATAGACCTGTATTTATATTTGTTAGGATACCTAAATGCCTTAATTCAGCAAAACACAGAAAACACATCTGGAATGTTTGAGATTAACCATGCTTGTAGCACTGCAACTGCCCATACATTTATGTGTAACAAAGAAGTGAAATCAGAGGCAAAAGTGTACCTTCAGACATGTATGCACTCTTGTACATATGCATGCTGAGAAGCATTCAGAATTGTTTTTGTTCTTTGTGTGATCTTTATACAGGCCATTGATTGCATTGCGTTTATTTTTCATAGTAATGAGATCTTCCCTCTGGCTCAAAATATATAGACCTCACTAAATTGTGACAATAGCAATTGCGCTATTGTTTGCAACATTCATGATTTCAGTAACATCACCATGTTTCAGCCAGGGACCTTAGCTGGGACAGTTCACAGAGTAAGCTTTGTTCTTAGTTTTTAATCACCCTGTAATTCCTCCAGTACATTAAGCAGGACATTAAAGCACAGCAAAAAGAGCCCCTCAAGTCTGTCATTTCAATGATGCTTGACTGATGATCTTAGACTTATGATGTACTTTCTCTTTAAATGATGGTTCACCCTAAAAGACAATTGCACAGCTTTCTTCTAACCCCAAATGGAGTTGGCCCTGATTGGCTAAATGCAGAATTTGAGCGAGATAAGGTAGTCAGGAGATCTTGTTACGAATAGTTTACGGTAAACACTATAGCCCTCCTCCTCATTCCATACATGCCAAAGAACGGAGCCCGGTGACCATCTGAAGCTAATCTACAACAGCTTTCATGCCAGACTCCTGACGCCTCTGTGCACTCGGCCAGCACCAGCAGATAGCACATGTGCATGTCGTGGTGCTAAGCTGATTTCAATCTTAACAGTTGGCTGGGATTCAAGAACTCCACGTCTAACTCAAGTTCTTCATTACTGAATACTGCTGGAGGAGCTTGGAGGTCTTTGGCATTCTGTAGTATAATACATGCTTAAACTGGACACCAGTGTTTTGTAAAGTGAGACAGTGGACTGTGTTACAGCAGTGTTTCTTAATAGCCTTATAAAGATATCTACATCTCTCTAATGATCTCTGACCTGGGGCCTGATTTATGAAAGCATTATGCAAAATTGATAACTGCTCAAATTGTGCTTTGTTTGGACACTGACAGTACTGTATTAATATTGTATTTGCTCCTTTTAAATTAATAATATTTGATACTTGTTGAGTGAAGTGACTATTTGTCATTGTGAACACACACAAGCACCACAACGAAATGTGACCTCTGTATTTAACCCATCACATGTGCACACGTGTATCAGCGGGCACTTATCAGCAGCTCAAGGGTACATCATTGGTGCCCGGGCTGGGACTCGAACCTGCGACCTTCAGGTCCCTAAGGCAGTTGTTAAGAAGGTGGCAATAATTGCTGCCTGATCTAAATTATTTAAGCTGACTGAGCTGACTACAATTATGTCACCATCATTTGGTTTTACAAATATAATTTGTCACAAGGAGATTGTAAATTTCGAAATTTCAGAAAAATGAAGCAAATAAATACAAATAAGAAAGTAAAAAACACATTCAGTAAAACATGTCTTTTAAGTAGTTATTTACATAACAGTCTTATGCAGAAGATTGCAGCCACTTGTCAAATTATATGTTTTGCTGATTTCGTTAATGTTCCTTTTCTTTACTTCTGCACGTCAGTTACTGTTTGCATAGGACAGTGAGTGTGCTGACAAGCTCTCAAGAATACATGTAAGATAACACGTTTAGTCAGTTACATCATATAGTAAATGTTTTAGATGTAAGAGCAGCCAGTGAATCACAGGTACTGTGTATTACTGTTATCAGAGGAATCTAAGGAGGCTTCTGTTCCTTGGGAGAAACAAGCGAACACTATCGACATCAGAGATCACTTAACCCTCCCTTTGCTGACGCAGATCCTCATGCTTTCACATGGTTAGGCACCCAGCCTGAGGAATTTGCTCTGCCTGTTGTGCCCTTCAGCTGATCCTTTACAAAAATGAAAAGAATTTTAGGACGCTGCCTTAAGGCTTGTCTTTTTGCATACTCAACGAAAGTGTGTTCACAAAAGGAGTAATTAGTCACTACCCTCAAGGTGATTCTCAGCTCCTATGGTATAAAGCACTATGGAATGGGATACAAGAAGACTTGAGTGCACAGATTTAACGACCTGGAGAGGGCTCCTCAATATTATCATAAAAATATTAGCGTTCCTGGAGGAGTTCAAAGAATTAAAAAATTTTTTTTACCACCATGAGCAAAAATATGCTACAAATAGAGGACTGTTTTAGTGTTGGCCCTCTCATCTGGAGTTTGTAGTGGTGATGCTATAGCCAGCTGATTTGCTGTTCTTTAACCAAAAATGTTCACTATGCTTACTTGCGTAATAATAATGCCTAAAAAATGTCTGTCAGACGAAGATGTACGATAAAACTATGTAAATAGCACATACCTCCTCCAGTGAGAGGGAAACCAACCTGTGTGTCTGTTCACTCAGTACACGCAATAGATCCTGATTAACCCTTTGAAGCCATACCTCTCGATGACAACAGGAGCATGTCATGAATTCATCTAAATTCCTTCTCAACTCTCAATGAGCAGAGAAATTAGTGCCTAAGTGCAAGATACCTTAGGGTATCTTAATTGTGGTTTGAGGCAAGTGTGTGATTGTTTTGGTGATTCTGGTTATTTTTGTTAGTGTATGTTAAGGTCAATTAGCCTTGTATATCCAGAAGCAACCTTTGGACACCAGGGATATCTTGACTGATTGCCTTTGTAAGGTGTATGGGGGACATCCTTCCTTTTAAACATTTTAATCACCTTGTTTGGGGCTACCTGTCTAAAAAGAAATTTACACAGTTTTTTGCAGAAGTAGTCAATCAGCCAGGACATGTTTGGTGCCCCAATTTTGCTTCTTCATTTGGAGCTAAGGGTAATGTGGCTAGTAACAAATAAGTCAAATTGTTTCCCTAAAAATGTGTGAAACTTCTCAACCTCTTCATTTGTCAGTGTCTTTTAGGACACAGTATGCCTTATTGTGAGCTATAAAATTCAACAAAACTTTTACACAATTACAGGCAACCATTTCAGACAACCCCAGGGCCGATGCTCATAAAGCATCCAAAGGAGAACTGATGGGTCAGACTCCTTTTATATTTATGACAGTCATTGTCATAAAACTTGATTCTAGGTCAGCACTCCTAATGAAGTGGTTTTTGAAAACCTTATTGATGTCTAGTGTTTGTTATGAACATTAACCTTGTAGTTCCAATGCAACACTAAAGAGGTCATATTTGTACTGTAAACTATGGATGCACCAATGTGGGATATATATTTGTCATGTAGATATGTGACAATGCAAACACTGATTGCCAATACAAAAAAACATGTTCAAATGCAAAAAATGTAACTTTAAATGTTATGAACTTTATGGACCTTGCCCTTGTGAACTGAAGGTCGCAGGTTTAAGTCCTGGCCCGAGCATCACTGAGGTGCCCTCGTTTCACTCCTCCGCGGGCACTGTTGCTTGCTGCCTGCTGCTCCACGTGAAGTTGGATCAGATGGATATAAATTAGAAAACTGTAACATGCATGTTTTAGCTCAGTATTCCAGCATCAACTTAACATTCTGTTCTTGCGATAAATGCATTATTAAATATCAATTTGAAACATGAGTCAGTTCTAAACATCTGTCCGATTTAAACTACTATATGCTAATACCAATATGATTCTGATGTCAGTCTGCATTCTTACTCTAAACTTGTCTTCAGTGATCAACTGGATCTGGGATAAATGAAAAATTGTGTGAATTTGATTTTTTTTTTTTGCTGAACTATTCCTTTTTAAAGCTACTGGCAGGCCACATAACTACTGGTCATTTGCATACATGTCCCTTTGCATTTCTGAAAACAGAATGTTTTCTGTTCCAATATGACATATATGGATTTTAGTTGTCAGGATATTGACAGAATATTGACTTTGTTTGGTGTGTGTGATGCAGATAGTTGAACTGATGGTATGTCAAAAATGAATGAGTTTTGAAAATGAACACACTACTAAGAAAGTGCAAGGGCTGTGTTTTCCCATCATATAGTTCATATTTGTTTGTCATGCTATTCTCTCTGGATGTTGTCATGGATGCAGTGTTACCACAACGCACTGTAGAAGTGGTTTTGAATGTGGGCAGCCTAGCTGTCTCAGACCCACAGGTTCCTCTATAGCCACATTGGGGTGATGGCCTGAAGACTTGCTTGGTGATGGAGCGTGTTTCCGTTGTGATGTCAGCACAAATCAGCACTTAGACCTTTTTGTTTCTAGAAATCCACTCATTATGCTCTTCATACCAGAGACATTTGATGAGCATGAGACTGACTGCTGTAATATACAGGGACGGTTTGTATCTCTGTTTGTCTGCTGCCTCTCTCTACCTCTCTCTCTCAATTTTCCCTCTCACACATATATACACTGTTCTCTGTAATCTCCACGATAACTGCAACTCCAGCTGTCACTGTAAAACCTCTGACCTTTATGAAATCACTAACACGTGCTGTGAATGCATGGATGTTCTGCATTTTTACTTTGCTTATCTCAAGCACACAAAGAGTGAACTCAGTTTATCATTTTAAAGGGCTCATATATTGACGTTTTTTAATTTTGGTTATTTTTTAAATAAGATCCTGATGTAATTTATGAACACTGTTAAAATGTCAAAATAACATACAATTTACTTCCTGTATCTATGGTTAAGCTACAAAAACTGAATTCACTTTTTTGTTATGTCACAAAAAATAAACTCATTTACATACATTTGACTATTCAGGCTAGAACCGTTTAGGCCCACTTATCCGTGATGTGTGTTAGTCCAGAATTTTTTTGAATTAGAACAACACAGAGCGGCCAAGCAGGACATTCTTCTATTTATGTATATCAGTCTTAATGGCACAGTAACAAAAATAGCCTGTTCAGTTCTAAGGGATAAAGAGGGGTTTGGAAATGTATATGTAACGACCCTGCCCTTGTTGTTTCACGTGTTCTTGTTTTTGTTTTAGCCATGTGTCTTGCCCTCGTGTTCTAGTTGCCCCGCCTCACAGCTGCGTCTCGTCTCGTCTCCAGGTGTCGTCTATTTCATGTTAATATTTAAGCCCAAGTTTTGCGTGCACGTTTG
>JBBPDA010000081.1:12890170-12900755 GCA_037974385.1 Arnoldichthys spilopterus | reverse complement strand
TATAAAATAAATTAATGCTTTGAATGCCTCATAATTCATTGTCGATCAAATCAGCAAGGAAGATGACAAAAATCATGTAAATGAATATTAATGGTACATAATTAACATTTAATAATCTCCTGCTATTCCCAAAATATCTGAAATATTGAATAAAACATTAAAAAAATTCCTTCTTAACTTTACAAAGCTATTTAAATAAAAACGTAGCTTTGAACAGTAGTGTATATGGATTTGCAAAACAGATCTTACTGTGTCAGACTAGCTTAACTAAATTCTACAATTTGCAGATTAATCACTTTCTGTCCTGTGAAATGTTCATCTGTTTGGCTGATGAGTTACATGTGTGTGTTTGTGGGAGTGTGTGGGAACATTTGTCCACATTTGCATAATTAGTTGTAATAGGTCAGGAATGTGGTTTGTCATTAGTGTTAGTCATTAATCAGTGGAAAGTCCAGCTGTTCAATACTGGCTCTCATGTACCTGGAACTGCCTTTGTGCTGGGTTTGCCTGGAAAGCTGTGCAAGTTCCAGATATGATGGCGACTAACACGAAACTGTTGTTTTCGCTGAACTGGGACATCTGTAATGCTAGTTGGGTACATTTTTGAATCAGGTGTAAACTGGCTCTTTCTCATAAACAAGTACACATGATGAGCACAAGCTGACACCACCAGCAGCTGTCGCTCTCATGAGTTGAAATGACATGCAGAATTAGTAGCATGGCCAGGTGGTTCCAGATTTTCATGTCTCAGCCCTGAAACTTAAGAATAACTCTGCTGGACTGCATTCTTTTCATAAGACTTAGGATGTAATAAACCTGGAAATTGAATCAGTGTTTTTCTTGGAGCTGACACTGCAGTGTGGTGGTGGACTGGGTGGGGCGTGATCTTTTTTGTACATTTTTAGGACAAAACCATGCTGACATTGCAGAAAACCATGTATATAATACACAATAGAGCTATTATTATTATTACATATATTTAAAATTACATCCGTTGGTGGTTCTAAATTACAAAAAGTACATTTTATGTTAACCTCCATTATAAGTTAAGAAGTGTAAAGTTGCCATTGCCAATACACATGGTATTTGTCTGACAGCAGAGATATTATAGATGTGGAAATATGTATGAACCCACATCTGACAAAGTATATAAACAAGCATCAGTTTCATGAAGACAAGCATTATTCTGTAGAGCACTGGCTGTCTTGTGTGTTGGTCACGTGAGCAACAGTACATGTTGAGAGTGTCAGCAAGAATTTGGCTGCATGTTCTGGCTGTGCTGTTAGAATCTCCTGCAACAATCTCTCACGCTCTCCTGAGAAAACGACGGGAGTTTCTGTAGCTGTAGCTACACTGTTGTCTGTTTTGCTATTATACAGTAATCCCCAGTTTAATAAACGCTTTGTTGTTGTTTTGTTGCTGTGCTTGTTTTGGTGCAGCAGATGGAGCCTGTTTGTTTAGGAGGAGTTCTGAGCAGCAGGGTCCCTCTTCAAATCTGCCCACATGCTGTTTGGAGAAATCGAAGCGAACAGCTCACACACACACCCTTTTCCATCATTAATATCTGTCTCCATTAGACTATGCTGATTTAACAGACCATGCACTACATCACATTTTACTGATACATGCTCCTCAGTGCCAGTCTTTTATATAGTCACTGAATGTGGTGCTGTACATTTGATATGGCATGTAAATATTGTTATTGTCAAACCACTTTAATCCCTGAAAATGTCCTGAAATTAACATATACTAAAAAGTTATGAACGCTTTCTATTTCTTGTTACTATTTTGGCTGCGTCAGTTTATTAACAATTATCTTTTTGTGTCTTTCTGTCTTTTTTCTCACAGAACTCCAAGAATGCTCAGGGACTTGTGGGCTTGAGGAACCTGGGGAACACTGTGAGTATGAATCAGCACAATCGTATTCAAATTGGAGTTGGAAAGTCAGCACTGAAAATCTAGTTGTCTGTATTATTTAGAATACTGATTTTTCCTGACTGCTCCCTCCCTCTGTCTTTTTTTGTAGTGTTTCATGAACTCCATCCTACAGTGTCTAAGCAACACACATGACCTGCGGGACTACTGTTTGCGGAACACACACCGCACTGACCTCAATAACAATTGCAGGGCCAATGCAGCTCTCATGGAGGGTAAGATTCTGCCAGAGCCGCTGTGTACTGTGGGTTGCTTTCTAAACAGAAGTAAAGTAGACTTCTGTAAGCTCTCCGATCTCTTTCTTATCTCATTGGTGTTTGTGTGTGTGGTTTCAGAGTTTGCCAAACTCACTCAGACTCTGTGGACCTCAGTGAGCAATGAAGCCATTAGCCCCTCTGACTTCAAAACGCAAATCCAGAAGTATGCCCCCCGTTTTGTAGGCTACAAGTAAGTTACAACATGCACTTCACAACGTCGGACTGTAAAAGCTAAGCTAATTTTAGTTTTGTAATGGAATTTATTAAATATTATTTATAAACTCTGAAATATTTGACTGCTTTCGATCTATTCCTATCACTTCCTATTATATCAGTAATCAGGTCATTTTGACAATCAAGCTTTTTAGAAATTTTGTAGCTATTCAAAAACTTTGGAATAATTTTTTTAAAAAACTAGAAAGCCTTAAAGTTGAGTAAAAAGGGCAACATGTAAAATGCATGTAAATTAGTGTCTAGCATTAGCATAATGAAAAAATTACAAACTGGTTGGTTAGAAATTATTTTTTAAATTATGTCTGATAGCTCAACTTTGTTCCATCTCAGAGTACAAAGCATCTATCTTATCTTTTCCTTCTCTCTTCCAGTCAACAGGATGCTCAGGAGTTCCTTCGTTTTCTCCTAGACGGGCTCCACAATGAAGTGAACAGAGTTTCGGTTAGGCCCAGGGTGCCTGTGGAAGACTTCGACCACCTCTCGTAAGCACACACTGGCCATTTCTTGACTGTGCTCTATTTCTGTCATGAATCTTGAGAACACGAGTAGTGTGGTGCTAAGCCTCAAACCGGTGTGTTTGTGTGCATTCCTCAGGGATGATGAGAAAGCCAAGAGAATGTGGAACAAGTATCTGGAGAGAGAAGACAGTAAAGTAGTGGGTGAGTGACCCTTCTGTATTAACAGTGATCTGCATTTGACATTTGTTTTACTGTACAAGCAAGTGTGAATATGCATGAATCGTGATGATTTGACCTTGAGGTTAGAAATATTAGAAATTAGAAATATAAGAATCAGTTCTGATCAGTAGGAATAATTTTAATAATGAAAATGCCTATTTTATTCGCATCCAAAATGTATTGCTTTTATTGTTCACCATGACTGTACATCATTTCTCCAGTCATATGGGTATATACATTTTAAATTGCACCAAAATAATTAGTTGAAAAATTGAATCTTTCTGAATGTTGAGGTTAATTCATAATTAATAATTAATTTCTGGTCATGTTGCAGATCTGTTTGTGGGCCAGTTAAAAAGCTCCCTGACCTGCAGCGAGTGTGGCTTCTGCTCAACTGTATTCGATCCATTCTGGGATCTCTCGCTACCTATTGCCAAGGTAAACACACACATACACACACACAGGAACACCCACAAGGAATACACAGTGTTTTTTGTGTGTAATTGGAGTGTTTTTTCTGTTGTAGAGCTCTGGGGAAGTATCTCTTATTGACTGCCTTCGGCTTTTTGCAAAGGAAGATGTGCTGGATGGCAATGAGAAACCAGTAAGTGTTCATGCTGTGTGTGTATTTTTTTGAAAAAGAAATAAATGTTTTTAAGTGCATGCCAGTATTTGTTTTGTAATAATGGTCTCTTCTCGTCTTTTCACTTTTTCTCTCACAGACATGTCAAAGGTGTAAAGCTAGGCGGAAATGCACAAAGAAGTTCTCCATCCAGAAATTTCCCAAAGTCCTTGTGCTTCGTATCCTTTCAACGAAACCCAATATTTTAATCCATAGCTCTACAAACATAAAATGCAACAAGGCATTGCAGACACAATTAAATGTTCAGTAAGTGTTAAGATCAGAGCTCTGTATGTTGTTTTGTTTATATGTGCTTATTGGTCCTTAACTCTCTGGCTGGATCAGATTTGAAACGGTTCTCTGAGGCTCGTATCAAGACCGCCAAACTGTCCACCTTTGTCAGCTTCCCCATTAAAGAACTGGACCTCCGGGAGTTTGCCTCAGACAACAGCAGTGAGTAGCACCCAGTTCTCTTTTTATCATTTAACGTAATAAGCTAATAAAGAGTTTATGCAGAGTCTTAGTCTTAAAATGTCTAAAATGTAAAAAATCAAATTTAAGGCCTTTAAAAGTCTTAAAAACATGAAGTTTTTATGCATTAGGTCTTAAATAGCTTACATTTTGGTCTTAAATGTCTGTATGGGTGCAATGGTGGGCTAGTGGTTGGGACATTGAAGAAGGTTGTAGTTTGAAGTCCTGTTCACAAGGTCAAGTTTCTAACCATTAGGCCACTACTGCCCACCAGTATGAATACATTTGCTTATTTTGTTAGTAATTCTAGAACTGTCCGATTTTCTTTTATGTCCTTTCTCCTTTTTACCAGTGTGAACATGAAACTTAAATTTCATTCATAATGGTCTTAAAAAGGTATTAAGAAATCTTACATTTAACTTGTTGAAACCTGCAGAAACCCTGTAATATTAACCAAGACATTTTTGCAATGATATAATGTCTAATTTTACTTTCTCTCTTCTTCCCATTTTTTCCCATTTGTAGTGAATGCCATCTATAACCTGTATGCAGTGTCCAATCACACAGGCACCACTCTGGGTGGTCACTACACTGCTTACTGTCGCAATCCCTCAACAGGAGAGTGGTACACATATAATGACTCCAGGTAACAAGACATTTCTTATTTTGCAGAAAAAATATTAGTATTTTATCTCAATTTTTGCAATTATGCCCAAAATATTTAATAGTTTGGGCATAATTGCATAAATTGAGATAAAATACTTTTTTTGGTGCTACCAAGGCTAATGTAGCTAATTGCAGTAATTGAATCTAATGTTCGCCACTTTGCACTGCATGAACTGAATCCCTAAATCATCACACACAGACACCGTATGCCAAGTATGCCTTGGCTGACTGACTGTTTTTATAATTTTCTGCTCAGTTTCACTATAAATAGTATGTTGGTCAGAGTCCAGGTCAGCAAAGATATGACCCAGTTTGTTACTGTAAGGTAAAGTTTTATAGATGTAGAGCTCACTCCCCTCTTTCTCTCTCTGTCTCCGTCTGCAGGGTGAGCCCCATGTCATCCAGCCAGGTGCGTAGCAATGATGCGTACGTGCTGTTCTACGAGCTCACAAACTCCTCGCGGATGTAAAGTGACCTGGCCTAATCTCAGCCTCAAGACGAACAGGAAAGATTTGGAACTTCATTACAGCTGTTTGTTGTTGTAGAACAGTAAAGCCAGGGGGCTAAAATGTACCCTGGGCTTATGAGCAGGCCAGATCCTGGGAGTAAACTTAAGTGGAGGCCTATGCTTTTGAGTCGCAACTTGAGATTAATTGAAAGGCCTGTTCTTTCCTAAGAAGCCTGGGACTTGATCTTTGAAGCATAGCCCAGAACATGCTTCCATATAAGGGCTTCCCTTGACCAATAATTCCCCTGGATGGAGATCGCTGCTCAAGGGTTGGGGATTAGAACACACTCCTGCTGGGAAGAGAGACAAACTGGAACACTACCTCTCATAATTGGGCAGGACTATGTACGCGTGAGTGTGTGTGTGCGCGCATGTGTGTGTGCGTACAAACTGTTGAACACTATGCACTACCTGGAGCTCACCATTCTTCTGTTTGTCAGTCATTACGACGGCACAATTTTAATTTATTAACGTTATTTAATATTTCATGTTTGAGTTCTTGTATGAATGTGCGTCATAATGCTAAATGACCTTAAAGATGCACTCCGGCCAAAATGAAAACTAACTGTATCTGCTGACATGTAAACATGCTTACTTGCCTCCCACAGCAATGGCAGTGCTGTCTCTAGGGTGAGATTTAGTTTAAAGACTAAACCCCCCTTCTGAAATATTTTATTGGCCTTAGGGCAGACACTTCTTGCTACAAATCCAAATATCACATCTCTATATTGGGGCTGGGATGACTTGTCGATTTATCAGCGATGATCAGTAATGGTCATGAAATTGAAACGTAGTTTTTCCTCTTTTTCTTATTTTCTTTAGCCTGAGCTTGAAGGTTGAAAGTCCCGTTCTGTCTTTACTTTGTTTACACTGCAGTTGGTGGCATTATGAGAGATCGTGAAGGACTAAGTAGGAAAACCAGCATCAGAAGCAGTATTTGTAACATTTAAGATGTTTAGATGTTGAGAGGTCTTTTCAAACTAGGTCAGTGAACAAGCGGATGCAATTTTTAATGCGCTGAAACATGCATTTATGAGACGTGCAAAGACAAACAGTAAAAAAGGGAGCAGTAATAGTGACAAAGTTTGTGGCGAAGAGGCTGAGAAAGGCAGTTAGTAATCCAAACATTCATTTAAATTTCCATTTCATCTCTTGATTTTTTGCTGATCATCCCAGCCCTGATATTTTAGAGTCTCTACATCATTGGCTGTGTTTTTAGACAGGATTTCAGAACTGCATTAAACTGTAAATGTATTTGCTTAATGCATGCTGGGTAATATAGTGAGTTTTTTTCTTTCGAATAGGATACAAAATTATAAATTCTGTCAGTGCTAAGGCTGAGGGATGCATTTCAACACTACAGAATATTTTATAATATGACAAATAATGCATTCCATTCCGTTTTAGACTGGAATGACCCTTTAAAAACATTCACCATGATAAGAGGAGGTTATGTGAAAGTGCCTCCGGTGGACTTTTATAGCTAAAACCAGCTCTTCCTCAGTAATTACTTTTTTTCCACATTACCTGTTTGTTTTTTGTGACCACACCATTCAGCTTGATTTGGAAAAGAGCTTTCACAGCACAAGAGGCCACCTGGTGTACGTTTGCGCGCACGTGTGTGTGCGCGTGTGTATGTACGTGTGTGCATGTGTGTGTGCGCGTGTATGAGATGGAAAGAGACAGACAGAGACTTTATTTATGAAACGTGAATGTATGTACCTGAGTTGCAGTGTCTGGACTGAGTCATAATCATGTGGCTAATACAGAATGAATGGTTCTTTCCACAGGACTCTGCATATCAAGTACTATTGACTTTTATGAAAGTCAGCTAGATGTAAATATAAATAAATTAATCAACTCAAACACCACAAGCATGCTTGTATGTCTTTTTTTGTAAACCTTTTGAATGCTTGTCTTTTTGGCAATGTAAGACTACTATCCAAACTTCTCTAAATGAACTTAAAAGATAAAAATCATGGTTTAGTGATTCTGAATAAATTAATGTAATGATAAATGTAATGATATCTTCATATAAACAAACATGAACACTGAATTTTATACAATTCTACATATTATAAGCAAAAAAAAAAAAAAAGTCTGGAGAGGTTACTGTGGCAAGTATCTGTGTGTAATACCAATGTTTTACCACAAGAGGAAGCTCTAACATATTGGACGATCCATATTGGTGGCAAAAGCTGTTCTGTATTGTACTTCTGGCTGCTAGCTCCCTTGCCCAAGCACTGCAGATGGCTTCAACATCAGCAAAAGGTTTGATTAATAATGCTTCCTGGTACTGGGTTCTGTTTGATTTAACATTAGACATTTTAAATGTCCAGAAGCAGAACTTTGTTTTGTATTTTTCATACTGAAGCAGAACCATAGCAGTTTGAGTGGCTACCCCATGCAGACTTAAAAAACTCATTCTAACAGTTGCAAAGCTTTGTGCCCTTTATTGAGGAAATACTTCAGTTCATCAAAAATGTTGTGCACAAATCCACTCCCAAAATTCAATAAGTAGAAAAAATATCCTAGCAAGCCACACTTGCTTATTAGTAAGCTAACTCAGCCATATATTTTACTTTGTGGACAAGTGTAATAGGTAATGCAGTGTACCGCACAATTCAGTCCTACATCTGTACACTCTCTTGTTGCTTTGGTTTAGGTCATGGGTAACATATCACCATTTTCTGGATAGAACAGGAAAAAGTAGGCCCAACAAAGGCTATTGTTTGCCCTGTGTAAACAATGTCTTAATCAACATATCAATACTTGAGTGGGTTTAGACCTCTCTTATCTACCTCTGAAAATTGTTCTGCCCATGATCTGGGCCAAACCTGTCCTAAGACCTTTAACTAATCTGGCAAGCTGATTTGGCCCCCCTTTATTTTTGTGCATTGGGCCAAAATCGGCACAGATATATTCAGAACAACTAATCTGAATATAGGCCAGTAGGCCTGTAGCTTTATTTGCATCTGCGTGCTAATAAATAATATACTTCAACATTTTCATCTTCCTTCAACTACTCAAAATATATATAAATATAATGAGATAATGTTGGTTACAAGGAAAAAAACTAAATTTAACATTGTTGTAGGAAGCTAAAATATACAAATAAGGCTAAAGATTTAGGGCCACATCGGCTGTGGATATATAGGGTTTTAAGTTGAAAGTCAGCGTGGAGCTGGGCTAATGTTGTTCTAACTACAGTTGAATCTGTGCCACCTTTGGACTATACATGAAAATGAGTCATGGGTCTATACCTGACCTGAGGAAAGTGTAACACAATTTAAGGCTGACCTCAGGCCAGTTTATATCAGATTTACTGTAAAAATCTGCTGAACTAGGCCAAAAGCCCTGGCCACATTTGCTAGTGGGACATGTTTGGGCCAGATCATGGCCATAATAGTTTGACTCTCAGGGGAGTTTGTTACTTTAAGTGATACATTTGGAAATGGTGAAATACATTTATTCACTCATGTCATTTTTGCATAATAATTGCAACATAGATTCAGCTGTCAAAACCAGCTTCATGTGTTTGGACCCCTAAAACGAATATGCAGGAAAGGTAAAGAGGCATATCAGTTTGTACAAAGTGCCTTCACTTTAATATTGAACATATGAGAAATAAAAACCAAAAAAAGATCATATAAAGAAGATCTTTAAATAAAAAAAATAACCTGATTTTGACATAGACAAGACAATTAGTCCTAAAGTTATTCGGCTGTATTATTAATAGAACTCTCCCTCCCTTTCTCTCTGTCTGTCTCTCTCTCTCTCTTTCTCACCTTCTCCTCAGTGACCTCGGACCAGGGACTGAAGCTTTATGCCACTGAGCTCATTAAGGCATTGATTAACACATACTTACTTGGATTCAAGCAGAGAGGAGCCTAAGCATGACCTCAGAGAGAGAGAGAGAATCTGTGTGCATGCACCAGCATTTGCATACATCTCTAGAGTGTGATCTCCTGTAGTGTGACCGCTAGTCATGGTGTGTACTCATATCATGGAAAACCACACTTCCCCTGCTTTATAAATATAAGATGGCTGATGTAGTGTGTCGACACCCACCTGTTCACCCCGCATCACCTTAGTTTTGTCCATTTGTGTTGATGTTATAAAGAGTGCTTAACCTAGAGTGCATTTTCAATGCTATAAGATAAAGAGCAAATATTCAAAGCATAGCAAATTCACCTCATACCCATGCCAGTTTGTAAATGTATCTACTTAAAGGTGCACCCCTAGTAGTATTGAACTGATTGAAAGTCTGGCTTGCTCATTGGGGGTTCGGACCCGGATTCTGTAAAGCTGCTTTGTGACAATGACATTTGTAAAAAGCGCTATAGAAATAAACTTGACTTGACTATTGTCCGAAATATCAATATATCAATACTAAATGTTTTGTATGGTATTTGTACTAGTACAACACTCATCAGCAATACTGATACTGTTTATATCAAACACACTCTCCTGCTTGGTCTTTCTTTTTACACACACATGCTTCCATACTGCACATATCACTTAAAAATGGCCTCAGCAGCTTCTTTTTCTGATGAATGATTATAACTGGACTAGCCATATTCTCAAAGTGAGCCTCACTTTAGATTTGACTGGCCTTCTTTTGAAGTTTAAATATAGCAGAGGCTTTTGAACAACTGCACTACCTCACTATGATTCTTTACTTTAAAATAATTTATTATACAGATTACAGATTATAGAGATGGTAGCCACACTGTTTGTGAAACTGACTTATATGTCACATTGTGGGTTTTTGAACAAGAATAATAATTTACTTTTCACAGTAAAGTTTTAATAAAAAAAAGTAGTTATCTTGCTGCCTTAACATTTACAGTTAACTGAACCTCTAATAGTAAGTTATATAACAAAACAACACAAAAATCACCAATGTCAGTGGCAAGCGTCAGTTAAAGATGCTCATTGTTGGGGAGTAGTAAAATACATGGAATTGAACTAGTAGTTAAAATACATTTTGCAGTAGTTTGCTGATAGATCAGTCACATTTATTTTTGCGTAGTGATTTGGTTAAATTACTTTTTTGCTCATTTTTGTGTAGTTAACTACTGAAACTGCAGTACAACTACAATCATGAAAGAAATTATCTGTCATTTCATCACTGATTCTTTTTATCATTGATTATGATCACTGTTCCACCTAATACTCGCAGGCTCACATGCACCAATATTTACAACTGTTT
>JBBPDA010000081.1:12877769-12890070 GCA_037974385.1 Arnoldichthys spilopterus | reverse complement strand
ATAAAAAAAATATGTGTATATATGTATATAAGGAATTAAGAAGTAAAACATATTACAAAAGGTAAAGAAACATATAATAATAAATAGGAGTCTAAATACACACCCTTAACAGTATATACCGACCAAATTAGTTTTAGCTTGCATATAAGTAATTTGCTGGAATATACAGAATATAGGAAGTGCAGATAAGCTAAATGTGCAAATGGCAATGTACAGATAGAGGAGTTCAGTTGAAGGCAGTGCAATGCCGTGGTTGAGTTAGAGTTAGGTACAGGATTACCTTTAGCCTACTAACACTAGTATAACCAAGTGTTCACGTCGTGTAGTTTATATGGAGGTTCCTCTTTTACTGCTCTAACACGCTTGATTCATCACAAGAAATAGCTGATGTTTGGCTAACGATGAAAAGAAATTGTGCTGTGCATGTGGTCCAGGTGGTCTAAAGGACTGAAACTAGATACACTGGTGTGAAGCTTGTCAACTTCTTTAAAAGGAAAATTCCATCCAATTTTCAACAGTTTTGAATGTCTATATAAAATACAGCGATCAGCCATAACATTAGACCATTTGCCTAATATTGTGTATGCCCCCCATGTGCCTACAAAAGATTTAAAAATTGCAGCTGGAATTCTCCTTTAATCGAGGTTGTGGAGCAGAAAGCCAGAAAACTACCAAACTGAGAGGTTTACTCGCTGGTGTAGTAGAATATCACAAGGCCCCTGACTGACTGACTGAAGCTTTCATTTTCCCTTTGGACCCACTGTGACAGTGTGCTTTACCAATAGGCAACTGTTGGTAAACTGAAAGAGTGATTAAAACCCTTGGGAGTGTGGGAAGGACCTAAAGATTGACTTGACACCATGAAGGGGTGAGTTGCACAAAGTGCCAGAGTTGATCCACAGAGGCAGAGGTCCTTCGTGGAATGATCAGAACTGCATGAGTGACTCTTTGGCTTGGAGTTTACACTGAGCTCCAGTCAGTTTCGCATCAAGGTTTACTTTGCCACGGCCATCTTCACAGTGTCTTCAGATGGGGTGAAACATGCAGTTGGTGTTAAAGTACTGACAATATCCACTGTATGTTCAGAGAAATATGCAGTGAAGTAATTTATCACAACATTTATAAGATTACATATTGCTTAGCCTTATTTGGGCTATTTGGAAAAAGTTACAATTCTAATGGTTTTCAAAAACGTGATTGATGAAGAAAGATGTGTTTAATGAGACAAACTGTGATCTTTTAGTTTATCCATTTTGATTTGTTTACTGATGGCCACATGTAATAATAATGAAGGGAGGATCTATATCATATCTAAAGCTTCACTACAGCTTGTGTCTCATTTCACATATTTTTCATTTAGCTTGAACTGACTGGACCACAATGTAGCCTCTATGCAACATTCATAAAACAAAAGCAAAAGACCCATAGATTCACCCTCACACATGCACATTTCAGTCTTTTTAAAATTTCTTTTGATTATTTTTGGTGCGATACCTCATTACTATGCATGGCCATACTTTCAAAGCATTTTTCATTTGGCTTTAATGTTCAGTTAGGTATCTTTCTAGTTCAGTTTTGGCGTGCCATTTTCTGTTAGGTACCCTCTGGTTATCTTTGCAGTCATGCCTGTGTTGCATGTTGTTTTTGGTGTTTTTTTTGCTAACATTTCAGCTTAATGTCGCTAAATGTACATTGGGCTTATTTTGTGTCAAAAGGAATCATATGTGAAAGAAATTGTAATTTTATAAACTGCTGATCTATACCTAGATTTGCAAATCTGTACCCTAAGTAGGAATGCACAAACCATTCATTTTTGTGCCTAATTCCAGTTTACACCAAGATTGGTGGATGTATTTGTATTTTTTTATTTATTAGCCTTTTTAAAAAGTAGGCTCTATAAATAACCAGGCAGTGTAAAATGAGATATTTGCTTTTTAATGGGTCAAAAGAATTGCCTGTTTAAATAACATTGCTAGAAAGAGTCTTGATCCGATTGACAGCATCATTGAAGGTATTTTCCATCTATTAAATGTCAGTCATGTTGGAGGATTGTCAGAAAACACAGTCCCTAAAATCGTATAAAAATAAATGTATTTATATGTAAATAAATTTTTCTCACAACTTGTTTCGTTTTAGCATTTTTCTTACATTGTTCACAAGTTCTTAAAAACAAAAATATTTCAAAGCAAATTATTAAGACCTAATAAGGATAACAAAGCCATCTTGTCCTACATGTAAGTGGCATATGTATGTTTCATAAATTTACAATTGGGCTCCATAAACACACATGATTCCTGTTGGCAGAAAATTAACTCCATAAACCAATTTTTCTGTTTGTCTATTTGTCTGGCAGGCAACAAAAAAGCCCAGATCCAGAAGTGGATGTTCCTATCATTGAGGAAGGTATGCCATTTTAAAAGACAGGATGTTTTCATTGTTGGTTTCACAGACTACAAGATGTTTATTGAAAGTAGAAGAGCGAGTAAAAGACCCATTAACCTATTTCAGTTCAAGTTCCAAGTTCTGTGTAAAGATGTGTGAGTTTTTAACACTCATGCTTTGCTAAACATGAACCTGAGTGAAAAGTGATCTGCTTTATAAACTTTCTTCAAATGGTTTCTTCAGATGGCCTGTCAGGCTTGACAAACTGGTTTGGCAGACTGTAACTACTATATTTTCTTTGGAAGGTACTGTTGTCTCAGCTGACGACCCATCCGCTATTACAGCAATCCAGTCAGCGACTACATTTTCAGCCGATCAGCCAATCAAGTACCTTTTCAAAACGGAGGGAACGGCAGGACAGGTACTATCCGTGTACTGTTGCAAATTAGCTTGCTTAATGCAACCTAATATAGCAGAAATAAAGTTGTTAGCATAGTTAGTATATATTTGTGCATTTAATTCTTTATAAACTTTATAATTAATTAATCAGTAGCATACTGACGAAACATTCCCCAATGGACACCCAAAATTCTGTTGTTAGCAGTTGGCTTTACACTGTTCCTGAATAACAGTTGACAAGTTGTGTGAATGATGGAGAACAATCTAGAATGGAGTGGAAGGATTTAGGCAAGACACGTTTATTTATATAGCACATTATTATACACACAGGTCCTTCAATGAGCTTTGCAGGGATAAAATAAGCATGAAAAGCGATTGTGTTAATCTTGAACTGTGACTGTTGGTGGGGAATCACTTTGATTTGCAGATGCTCATGCTTTGTAATATGATAAAGCTGATTTACAGACCCAAATTAAAACTTAGTATGTTGTGATGCGTAAATAGAAGTTGACCCCTGTGAATTGTGACCCCTGTGCAGGTGACATACCGGGTGATCCACGTGGCTGATGGACCGGTGGAGACCCATGCAGATGGAGCTGCAGCTGTTAGCGTGGTGGCTGGCTTCCCAGCGGCCACCCAGGCTGCCACTCCAAATGTAACGCAGGTATCTGAATTTATTGTTTTTGCCTCAGTATTGCTGGCTAATTGCCCTTGGAACCACTTCATTCTGCTCCTTACTGGTGCATATAAATTGGTTTGGCAGAGCAACACACTACAGTGAACCCCATTTGTTTTTACTGACTTCAAGCTTTAATTCTGTCAGGTGCGGCCTCACAGGACACAATAAGACTGCTGTGTTGGATTTGGGGGATGTGGTGCAGCGATACATTGAGCAGAGCTGAACTTAATGCAAATGATTCCGACTAATACATCGCATCTGTGTAGAAAAAAGCCAGCTGTTGTTTGCATGGATTATGGCTGCAGCTCAAGACATAAAACATTTGTTCCGCTTTCAAACATTTCACCGGAGCATGGAGGGAAAAAATGATAACTGAAGGTAGAGAGGAGCAATTGCAGCAATCTTCTTTTTTCAGTCCATGACAAACAAGTGTGCATATTTTTACACAACGGCAGTTCCTCAAAAATTCAAAAACCAAGCAGGAAAACATCCGGGTTATTCAAATATTAAAAATAATATGCTCAAAGGCATTGTAAGGCTTGGGGCTCCTGCTAACATTTGTGCTTAAAGTGGCAGTTCATTGAAAAAAAATCTTAAGATGTCATTAAGCCAAGACACAGTTATGTGCTTGAGCTAGGAGATTAATGTAGCTACCAATTAATAGAAGCATATACCCAAACAATTAAAACTGTTCAAACTATCACCATGCTCCTACCTCCAGCTGCATCAAGAAATCTTAAATGGGCTTGCTCATCTAATTTCCGACACCATATGGAACTGTTCATTCTAAAAAAAATGACAAAATCCAGCCTTCAAGATGCCTGTGCAACACTAGCCTGGTGACTGAGCTTTTATAACTTTTAGCTACAATTGATCTCCCTCTCAGGTCGTTCCAAAAACTTCAATACATCTAGAACTCTGCTCCCAGTCATAGCAAGCATTCTTCCCACATCCCTCCCATCTTCTTCCAACTCCAATGGCTAGTAGTCCAGTCCCATGTTAAATTTATAATACTTCTTTTCACCTTCAAAGCCCTACACAATTTGGCTCCTCACTACCTATGTGGTCTCCTTGTGCCTACTCCCCCTCTCATTCTCTCAAGTCATTTAGCACCAATCTTTTTAGTCCCTCATACTCGTCTTTCAACTATGGGTGGCAGGTTTTAGTGCAATTGGCCCGATTGTCTTCCACAATCTCTTTGTGACCGCGTCTCTTATCCCACTTTAAAATCCAAGCTAAAAACCTTTCTTTTCCATGACTTCTTTTGCTCCTCCCCCTCTTTGTCTGCCTATGTTTCTTTTGTAACTAACTTATTATTATTGTTGTTGTTGTTGTTGTTGTTATTATTATAATAATTATTATTATTAGCCTTGTAGCTCCAGAGTAACCCTAAAGAACCCTAAGGGGAAATATTATATAAACTAGTTTTTTTTGTCAAACTTTAAGCCTTATATCAAGACTATATAAGGCTCATGACTTTACCTTCGGTCTAGATAAGAGCAGATTTGACATTTGTCCACAGGCTGTGTTCTCTCAGGCTGAAGGACTAGAAGGAGAAGCCACTGAAACTCACTACTACTATCCGGCCACCATCGCAGACACCACCCCTGCTACCATGGTAACCAGTGTCCATGCAGCTGATTCGTTGCTCACTCAGCCCACTCCAGCAGGTGAGCAAGTACTGTTTGCATACTGAAGTCATGGGATGGCCTTTTATTTACTTAGAGCATTTGTGAATGGTTTTACATCTGTACCAGGAGGTTTTCAATATATGTTTTAATCAGATTTACATCAGCTCATGACTCATGGCTCATGACAGTCTCTGTATGAGAAAAGTACCAAATAGGTCGCCTATGTGTAATGTATATAATCTAAAAGCAGTAATCTAAAGTAATGAAATACAAGAAGCCACACTAAAAGTAGACAAATGAGTGAGCTTATGATGTTGTCTTAAACATATGTGACAGTAAAACAGTAGGGCCATGTTTTTAACAGTTAATGAATTAAGTTCTGTTGCCTTTATTCTAAAAAATAAATCACATAATCAAACAATTTGCAAATTAAAAAAAAAAACCTCAGCCAAAAAAATACAGTTTTGTGGCACATCATACTCAGCAAATACCCAGAGTAATCTCAGTGTGTTACCACTGATTTTGCACTGTGTAATTAAAAAATATAAAATATAAATATTTTTTTAAATCTGTTTTTTTTATTACAGATAATGCAAAGTATAAGTATTCTGATGATCCTTGCAATGCATGAACATTGTGGTGAAAAGTACTTTTATCCCTTCCCCAGGTCAACTCTATGTGATGATGTCTTCTCAAGATGTACTGGGCACAACCCAGCAAAGGTAAGTATCTTTACTCACGTGTGAGAAAATAATTTTATTCTACATTTTTAGATTCTTTTGATTAATATTTTATTCCTCTGTAGCAAAACAGAAGTCCCACGCACTTCGAGAGATGACAAGAGGAGAGCCCAGCACAATGAAGGTGAGACAGCACTGATGCACAAATGCGGAATATGAGTTATTGAGGTGGAGACAACTGAGGTACTGCTTAGCTTCAAGTGTATTTGATCAGGTAGCCAAAAAGGAAATAAAGTGCTTTGGTAATAGGTGATTCTGCAGTACTGTGCAAAAGCCTTAGGCACTTGAAATGATTTTTATAAAAACATTAATACAGTAAACAGCAATGTTTCTATCAGTGTGTTGGCTAACTTGTCCCCAGAGCTCTTCTTATGGAAGCCCAGTATTACTTTTATTTCCCATCAAATCGTTGGTTTGTCTCAACTCAGTCCTTCACACATCCATGCAGTGGGTGGAGGCATGGAGGAGGTTACTTTAAGAAGTTAAATATTTATTTGTTTGGGCTTAGAGGAGATTGTAGAAGGGAATTTCAGTATTTAAAAATTTTTTTTGCTTGGGTATGAAATTGTGCATTGTAGAGACCCTTGTTAGTTTAAATTTCTTTTCAAATATTGGCTGTCCAAAATGTTCAGTAAACCAGAAGATATTTTGCTTTTCCTACTTTTTAGTTGAACGCAGACGCAGGGACAAAATCAACAACTGGATAGTTCAGCTGTCCAAAACCATCCCAGACTGCTCATTGGATGCAACCAAAAATGGCCAGGTAAGCCACACACTTTCATCAACAGACATCAAATGCTCAGGCTGCTTTTACTTTACTGGTGAAGTCTGTTCTGTTGTTTCAGTTAAATGGGTTTCTCCTTCTTTTCCTCTTAGAGTAAAGGGGGGATCCTATCGAAGGCCTGCGACTACATTCAAGAGCTGCGCCAAAGCAATGCTAGATTAGGAGAGGAGCTGGAAGCACTGGAGAGACTGAGGGTGGACAACCAGATGCTGAGACAAGAGGTAGGTCTCAGTAAAAGTTATACGTAGTGGCTCATATCATGGAAAACATCTTTCACTTTTTTAATGTAAACACTATCAAAGAGTCCATTCACTCCATACTCTATACCATCCATATATAGGAATTCTGCTGAGAAAACAGTACAAGCAACACGTTTACATACATCCATTTTTTAGCTTACAGTAGTAGTTTAGCTCCACCCATTTGAGCTAAGAAATTTCAGTGTTTCAGCCTTGACAGTTTTTTTTAATTATGAACCATTCGTGGAGCCAGTCACAACAGTTTACATACACCAGTCAGTCACTACATTAAAACCACTGACAGATAAAGTAAATAACACTGATTATGTTGTTACCAAAGCAAGTGTTAAGTGGCTGGGATATATTAGGTATTAAGTGAACTGTCAGTTGAAGTGTCGAAAGCAAGAAATATGGGCAAGCATAAATATCTGAGCCACTTTGACAGGGATCCAAACTGTGATTGCTAGAGGACTGGGTCAGAGTATCTGCAAAATGGGTGTGTGGGGTCTTTCCAGTGTGCAGTGGCTAGTTCCTACCGAAACTCCTTTAAGGAATGACAGCCGGTTAACTGTCGCCTGTGGTATTGGGGCACAAAGCTTATTGATGTGTGTGGAAAGTGAGAGCAAGACTGTGTGTGTTTTAAGATCTCTAAGGAAAAAAATGAAATACAAGAAAAATTTACGATATCTATCTTTTAAAATACCTTGCGGAAATATGAGATATGCGATATGGCAATAAGTTTTGGCAGTAATCACATCATGATGCATTTCCTGAGCACAAAGTACATGTCATCAATTTATAGGACACTGGCCAGTTGCCTGCTTTAAAAAGAAAAATAAATATTGTCCACTTGTAATTAAAGGTAATATTCACTTTTAATTTGTGTTTAAATTGCAGTCTAATTACTTGTAAGAACTGCAATTAAATTGTTCAGTCCTAATGCATGTTGTGTGTGAAGATGTCTTTGTCTTGCTGCATCAACAACCTTAACTGGAGAGCTGTGCTTATTCTTTAACCACTTCTTCTGTTTGTTTCTTTTTCAAAATCACACTTTGTGTATCATGTATACACACGCACAGATGGAAGAATGGAAATCTAAGAACCAGATGCTCAGAACCCAGCTAAGGCAACATGGAATTGTTGCGGCATCGAGCATGGACCCTCAGTGAAGTCCTGCAAGTCTTTAACGACTTGTTTCCCCACCGCAGGCCTATGAGGAAGTTCTGAAATCAGCATTTGGGAAAGAGCATGGATTCTCTTACAGGATAATACTGAACTTACTGAGTCTTATTTGTCTTTGAGTTGATGATGAAGGCTGAGAATGGAAACTGTAGAGATAAATTAACTCAGATAAGCTCATAAACGCTGCTTCTCCTCAGTGAAAGACTTCACACCCAACGACAAGTGATTATGGGGACATTTCCATGCTCCAGCGTTTTTCAGCCTAATCTCTATCAGCCTCAGCAGTAGTATTAAACTGATTAGAACAGACATTAAATGGCCTGTACTGAAGCGCCTGCCAGTTGGCTTCAAGTTTCGAGTGACAGATAGAGAGGATTTTGAAACATGCTGGGGGGTTCCTTTATGCCCAAATGACAAGCCTGTACAGTAGAAAAAGAGCTAAAGAACTTTCCTATTCTACAGTTTTCCTTTTGGGCTTAAATTATCCAGCTTTACTGAGAAATCCTTCTCTGTGAAATAACCCACAAGATTACAGTCAGGGGTATCTGAACTGCACTGAAAAACTTTTTATATATGTGTTTTCTCTAGCAAGAACTATCCACTCTCAAAAATTACTTCTTTTTTTGAATCACCATACATTAAAATGGTTGACTGTAAAAATAGTTGCATTTGGAAATAGGATCTAGCACTTTTTAGGTTTTGGATGACTTTAGGAGCAAAACAGATGATCATGGCATTTGTGCTGTAAAAACAAGTCAAATTAGACACATGTACAATCAGTTAATTAGATAAGTTCTGTAACATTGACTCATAAGTGAGCCAGTTGTTGATGCAGAAATGTTATTTGTGCTGTAAAATGACACTTTTTGAACTGGATAACAGGGTCAGTTCCATTGGTGTTTTATTAGATTGTATTTAGAATAGATAACTATATATTACATGTTTCACATTCATGTGCATTCATTTAACAGCCACCAAATTCAAGAAGATAAAAACAGAAAACAGGACCTTTAACTGGTGGTTTAAATGTAGTTTAGGTTAGCAGTTTCAGCTTCACAAATATTCTCTTTCTATTCACTTGGTAATTCGTCACTGCGCTGTACGCCACACATTTAGTTTACTTAAGGCCTAATACCTACAATAAAGGGGATACTGAAATAAAAAACAATTTAAAATATTTCTACTACCTTTGTTTCCCAAATAATTTTCAGTAATTTATCAAGGATATTTGTAACACATTTATTGTTGAAGTTTTTATAAAATCAATAGAAACTTGGGTGCTGTGTGTTCTATGTTTTCCTGTGGTTTGATGGCACAGACTTGTAAAGTACAATTTCATAAGGGTTCAATAAATATAGATACATTTTGTAGATACTTATAAACCCCACTCCCAAAAAAGTTGAGATTTTTCCAAAGTGTGAAAAAAAACCTAATATGTTAATTCAAGTGAACCTTTAATTGACAAAAGTACAATGAAAAAATTTGCATTAGTTTTTTCTGACAAAAAACTAAACTTTTGTTAATAAACACAAATGTAGAATTCGCTGTAATTTTGTCAGTTCACATTGTGTTTTAGTGGATTTGTAATTGTTTGTAATTGACTTCCAGCGCATATATACACTTCAGATGTGTACACACAATGTCCTTTGACTTCATGAGGTACCACTACCTTTCATATACACCCATTGTCCATTTCACCAGTTCCACTTACCCTATTGCACTTTTACAGTTTATAGTAACAAACTAGTCCATCTGTGTCTCTGCATCAACTATAGGCAACCTTTACACCATTCATCAATGATCAGGACCCCTAATGGGCAGGTATTGGGGATGGCATTTTGGTGGATTTTGCAACGTGTAACGTTATTGATGTACTCCTGACTTACTGACAGCAACGGTGCTAAATCCTCAAGGCAAATTACTTTTCAAAGGCAACAAATGCTATCCCATGAACTGAGAGAAGCACTGGTATTGCAGAAATCGCTAAAATATTTCATGCTGGTTGTGGGAGAAATGTGTCACTACACACACTGCATTGTCCCCTTTTTGGTAAGGGGCTGCATATCTACAGACCAGTCAGAGTGCACTTGCTAACCCCTGTTTTCCACCACCTGCGCAACACTGGACTTTGGTGCAATGGAAGAGACTGTCTGGTTTTGTAGGTGCCATTTTCTTTTACATCGTGTGAATGGCAGGATTTAATGTGTGAGGTTATGGCTGTGGGAAGAAGGAGGGGAATGTGATATTCTGGTCAGGTATTCATGACATTTGACACCTATATGTTGTTTCAGGCCAGGTACACCACTTCAGAGCAACTGTATTTTCTAATGTCCATGTCCTCTTTCAGCAGGGTAATGCTCTACACCACACTGCACACATTATTCAGGTAGTCAGAGGAACATTGACTTGGCCTCAACCTGATACAGCATCTGTAGGATGTACTGGAGCAACATGTACAGTTTGCAGAGGCTCCATGTCAAACAAATTGCATATTTAGATCAATGCTGCGATTTTTGCTAGTGTTACTGTGAAAAACATTGTGGTTGGGAAGATTTCATACAACAGACAGGAATTATGGTGAGATGGAAGGAGCTGCAACACTTGAATGGCAAAAGCTACAGAGCTAAAAGATGCTCATGCTTTATGTGTGTGGGGAGTGAAAACCTGTCTTGTCTGGTCTGATTCCAAGGAAGAGCTACTGTAGAGCAAACCACAGTCAGAACTGTTTCAGCAGCATTGAGGGGGGCCTACGCAATATTAGGCAGGACTTCCTGGAATGTCATGACAAGAAAACACATTTACATTCATCTGCAGGAACAACACAGCTGGTTTAATTAAGTCAGTAGAATTTAAAGGGATGAAAAGAGTGTAAAACTGTCATAAGGGTAAAAATTATAAAATAATTTTTTTTTTTTTATATTTAAAAATTATGCATGTGATTTTGGATATAGTATATTAAATGAAAGTACATTAAATAAACAAAAAAAAACGTGTCTGAGTAGTTCTCACCAGCCTGGTATAGCCTCCATAGAAAAAAATTTAGAATAGAGTGCTCTGAAGCAGCGACCCACAAGCCTAAGGTCACCAGTCTTAATGCCAGGCATTGGCTAGAGACACGAAAGGGACCCCAGTGGATTGTGTTCTCTAAAGTGGAGTGGCCCAACTCTGGTCTTGGAGATCTACCACCTTGAAAAGTTAAGAACCAGCGCACCTCCTCTCACATTCAGACACCCCTGATGGTCTTTATGAACTGGATAAGGTGTGTTCATGTAGTGTTGGAGCTTACCTCTGCAGGCCTGGAGTTGGGCACCCTTGCTCCAGAGTGAATTATGCAAAACGTTGAAAGGCAGGGGAACGTCCACTTTCATTACGTCACGCCCTGGGCGGGACAAAGTGGTCTCAGGTGACCGGTTTACCAGGAAGGGCGTTCAGTTTCGTCAGGTTCTCCTCAGCGTCACTTTTGGATGGTGTAGTTGTGTTGACGACGAAAACGGACACCAACTTGATCTTAACGCGGCAAATATTTTATAAAACGCCGATTTATTAGCGGAACCCAAGTTTTTCTTTAGAAAACTAAAGCAGGATAGCTGGAAACTTCCAAATTCACCCGTCATGTTGTTCGTCTTGGTGTGCCTCTGCTTACAAGCAACAGGTAAGACTGCTTGTTGATTTCTTTGTGAAAGAAACAAGACTTACACAGACACAAACACTATATATGTATGTATATATAAATATATATGTATATATACTATATATATATTAAGTACCATGAGAGTGTTCATCGTCTGCAGTAGTTTATATATGTACCGTTTAATTTTTAAGATGAAGAAGGCGTTGTTGCTTTGACCTGTACTAGTCTCAGCTAAAAATGTAAAATCCGCCAAATGTAGTTAAAATTATTTGTTTTGGTTTCAAAGGACCCTATTAGTTATTTGCTTATCTTTTCCTTCATCAGTTGACGTAGTGCGCTAGGTGAAACTCAGCGTTTCGCCTCGCTGATGTGTGTGTGACGCACCTGCTTAGCACACCTGCTAATTTCGACAGACCAGTATTTAAGGACCGAGGCCTGTTTTTTTTCTGAGTTTGCTGAATGATGCATACCTAATGTGGAATGTGACTCCAATGCTGGTACATGTGAACAGCATTTCGAGTGTACTTTTTTAATATGAAGGCTTAAGTATCACCCTAGGGGGGGGGGGGGGGGGGGGGGGGGGGGGGGGGGGGGGGGGGGAAGGGGGGGGGGGGGGGGGGGGGGGGGGGGGGGG
>JBBPDA010000081.1:12859057-12876557 GCA_037974385.1 Arnoldichthys spilopterus | reverse complement strand
ATGGTTTGGTCTTGTGTGAAGGAAAGAGGCTGAGGACCAAGAGGATGACCAAATAGGAGGTTTATGGATGTAGTGAGCGAGGACATGCAGGGGGTTGATGTGAAAGAGAGATACAAAAGACAAGAAGGAAAGGAAATGGACAGTTCGCTGTGGCAACCCCTAATGGGAGCAGCCGAATGAAGAAGATGCCTGAATTCATTCACCAGTGTCCATGGCCGAGCTAATCTGGATGCAGTCTTCGCAAAAACCAGGAAGACTGGAATTTGTACGTTTACTGAATCATGGTTCTATCTCTGCCTGTTCACCTTTATGACTTTATACTGCCCTCTGCTGGCAAAAACATCAGCAGCCTTCCCATGAAATACATAGTGGAGGCACATGAAGGACCAACTTGGCAAAGAAAAATCCCACCCCTGTGTACAAGAACATTTATAATATAGATATAAGTGTTTAATATATATAATATTTAGAGTTTATTAATATTTTATATATTTAATTAGTGTAGTAATAGTGTTTAATACCATGCAATTGTCGTCTAGATAACATAACCCCTAATTTCTATCAAACATTTTAGTTGTTGTGTTTCTCTACAGCAAGCCCAGCTCTGGTCTTGGTCCATAATGCAATGTAAAGACTTTTGGCCAACTCATTTTTTCCCTTTTCTTCTCCAGGTTATTCTCTCATGTGGATGACCCATTTTTGGATGACCCCTTGCCACGAGAGTATGTGTTGTACCTGCGGCCCAGTGGACCCCTGCTCCACCAGCTCTCTCAGTTCTGGCAGCAGAGTCGGGCCATGTGTGGCAAGAACAAAGCTCACAACATCTTTCCTCACATCACCCTCTGCCAGTTCTTCATGGCAAGTCTTATTTGTCTATGGAGCAATGGGTGTATGGGGTGGGAGCAGTGATCCCTACTAAATATGGTTGCTTTTTGTTACAGACACATAGTTTTAATCATCTAAACATCTTGGTGACCTAAATAGTTAGAGTTGTAGCGCTATAAGTGATAGCAGTGTTAGCTCATTAAAATGCTTTGTTAAATGTCTCTGAAAAACAAAATAATACTTGTAATTTTGCTACTGTATTTTGACCACTGTAAAACAATTTTAAATGCCATGTTTAATCACATGTATAATGTATAACTTGTGTGTGCAGTGTGCCGATGCAAAGGTTGAAGCTCTGTGTGAGGCATTGCAGACAGTGGTGGGACAGTGGCGAGGCCGCTTCCCTTCTCTTCCGTTGGAGCTCTACACCTCCTCCAACTTTATCGGGCTCTTTGTGGATGAGAAAGTGGCTGAGGTGCTCAAGAGTTTCGCATCTGACTTTGCAACCGAGGCTGTAGCCAAAGCAGGTAAGCATGTGTAAGGCTTTGGTGATGATTTTGCAAAAAAAATCATGTGCATGGTTTTCCTCTTTACCCCAAATGTAGCTAATCAGCCAAGATGTGTTTTTTTGTTTTGCAGTGGTGCTAATATAGCTAATAGAGCGAAAACTAAGGGTCTTCTAGACCTCCAGAGAAGGGATTATTTTTGGGAGCTAAAAAATCTGTAATTTTAATGTGATAGTTATGTTTGTATATTGTATATTTGTTATATTGTATTTCAGCAAGTTGTTCAATAGGGCAGCTATAGCTAAGTAAGCTTTCCCATGGTTTAGACTCTCAGGCACTAGACTGACATCCTAATGTGTCCTATTATCCACCAACATAAATAAGATCAGTCGAACTTGTTTTGTTTTTACAATAGGTGAGACAAATTCCATGAGAAATTTTGTGGAATTGGTCCATAAGGAAACTCTTTATGCAATCTGGAAGTCCTAGCCACAGACTGTGAACATGACATGTACCTTAAATAGTGGCCGCTCTGTGGCAGGACTCCATATTGAGAAAATCTTAATAGTTAAATGTAAATTGTATTGTATGTAGTTAATTGAAGCTATATTGCATGTAGGGTTGTTAGTAAAATAGAATTTAATGTCTTTTTACAAGGTTCAAATAAACCCTCTTTCACAGAATTTAGATGTCCATGATAAATCTAGAATGGCCAAAAACCTTTATATCCAGTACCATTTGATTGGTACAGAAATACTACTAGAATCCATTAAGGATGCAAACAGAAATGAGCAGTAGGGATGGGCCATCTGATGATCTGAAGACTCCCACAGTGAACCTTTTTTAAGCAAATATAGAATATGATTTGTTATGTCCTCCTACTAATGTTTTCAAACTTCACATACAGCTACATTTATAAGTCCAATGTAATGACTATTAGATGGCCATGCTGATTGGCCAAAATAGATCACATGTCTGTCTTGGGGCGTCTAGAAGTCCAAAAGCTTGTTTAAAATTTAAGTTGTAAGAGTTTAAGTTGAGAAGAAAAATGGCAGTTCAAATCAAGGATGGTGATTATATGTAAAGATAGATAGATAGAATGTCTTTGACACTTTTTTATCCTTTTTTAAAATGCTGCTACTATTCACCATATATTTTTTAGACAGCTTAGCAATTCAATACAGCATTTGGCAAATATGTGATTCACCCCCCATGCAGTTTGCACAATACTGATTGGTGGCATACATGCCTTTCCATTACTTAATAGCTATAACAGTCTTGTATATTACATTAGTCTGAGCCACAAAGTAAAAAGAAAACTTTGGACACCAAATATGTCTTAGGTAAATTACTGTTTGAGGTCTAAATAAATATTTTTACTTTTTTTTTCCGCTGTGTTGCTCAGATGTCCATGTGGAGCCACACAAGAAGCAGCTCCATGTAACTTTAGCCTACCACTTCCCCACCAATCACCTCACCTCCTTAGAAAAGCTGGCCAAAGCTGTGGAAGTTTCTCTGGGTTGCGACTGGCTTGCTGTTCTCTTCTCACGGGACATCCGGTTCGTTAACCATGAGGTATGACTCTAATATCTAATGCTGCTCATTGACAAGTGGGAATTCTTTGACCTCCACTTGGGGAAAAATCCATTTGAGCTTTCCTCCACTGCATAATTTCCACTCTGACTTCTCAGAATTGCTGTTCTGTGATGTAATTTCAACTGTATGAAAGCAAGTAATAGAAGGTTTTGGTCTTGGAATGTTGTCATCCAAACTACTGAGTTTCTCTTTGTGTGTGATGTGTGTAGGATATCAGTGGGTTACCATTGCAAACCTTCATCTTTAAAATATGTGAAGCAAAATGAAACCATATCCAAAGTAATCATTCATACAAGTGTAAATTCTTTTAGGAGCTTTTAAAACATGTTCAACAGCCAAACGAGGGCAGGCCTATCGTAAGCCTCACTATTTTCTGACCCAAAACAACTTAAGAGAGTATGAAAAATTCAGAGTTCTCTTTTGCAGTGAATGCAGTATAAAGCCTTGAGATATTGAAGAAAGGCTTTATCGAATAGCAGATACTACACTAAGACTGGTGGAAAAAAGGCACTGTGGGATGTGTGTCCTATCTATAGATCAGACAGGCTAGACTGAAGCACTTAGCTTCTTCGGTGAGTGTTTAGGAGTTTAAATGGGGTCTGGCCCACATCTCTTGGCAGGCTGGGCCATGTGTTTATAGCACTTTGATATCTCAGTGTGGGCTCAGGTCCTCAGAGTAAAGTTTAGGCAATGTGCTAAGCTTCAGTTACAGTTTTCTTACACTTTGCAATACTTCCATTCCTGTATATTTCACTGGGGACAGATGTTTTTCCTGTACACTGAAAACATGGGCAGTGTTTTACACTGCACAAAGGCTGCTGCTGTTTTCAAAAGTGTTTTTGTATGAGAAAAGGAATTTCCTCTCGACTCTTGTTCTAACTGACTTTAGACTGAATGGCCCTTTTCTTTCTCAGACGCTGCGAGTGATGTACCCCTATATGCCCCAGAATGAGGATGAGCTGGAGCTGGCTCCAGGTGACTTCATCTTCACGTCCTCCATGGAGCAGGGAAGTGCCAGTGAGGGCTGGGTGTATGGAACCTCTATGGCCACAGGGCTGTCCGGCCTGCTGCCTGAGAACTACGTCAGCCGAGCCGACGAGTGTGACACCTGGGTCCTCCATGGGTAAGACCACCATTTAAAGTGAACCTGAAATCAGAGTGGGTCTTTGTTGCTTTATGTCGCTGGTCATGTGATGATAATGACAAAATTCTTGTATTTCTGTAATCTCCAGTCAAAGTGTAATGAATTCTGCGTACCTTTAAAACGGGTACATATTGATCACCACCAAGTACCAGTGGGTGGTAAAATCTCTGGCATGTAAACCATGGACATACTGTCCAAGCTATCGTAACATTCAATAGGCCAAATAATTTCCTGCACTTTAGGCGGTATACTGGTATTTCTTGTTATCATGATTAGTTATGCAACTATGTAATCATATGTTGTTCTGAAAGACTGGATGTTTCCTTACCAAGAAAGCACAATTCGACATGTTTAACTGGATTTATTGTATCACAATGTCGTGAGTGTTGAATGCAAATCATTGTAGAAATCATGTTTTGGGTTGTTCTTTTTTTAAATCAGTTCCAGGACATCAAGGGCCTAAAAACCATATAGACAACATGTGTATATAATATTTCTTGATGTGTTATTCTTATAGCTAATGTTTGTCATAAGGCAAAAACATAACACTGTCACACAACCCACAATAGCACATTTTAAACTTTATTTCTTGCCCAGGTCTCACTCTTTCCTGAACTGCACCTCTCCAGTCAACAGTGGTGGTGCAATTGGTGGACCTTTTTTTGATGGACAGCTGGACAGCCGTCTCCCTGAGGACCACAGCTCACTGGACTCACCCGGTCTTGGTGTTATATGCCATCCGATGCAGGTGAGAAGCCTTAATTTTTTGAAAAAAATTGAAAGAATCCGTTTTTCCTGTCTGTTGTAAATCCCTTGTTTATAGCAACAGATCACAACTATTGTGACCACTGTTCTAGATGCTGCGGACCAATAGTCAGTCTCTGCTGCCTAAGAAGACGTTGTTTGTGTGTCGCCATGGTGAGAGGATGGACGTGGTGTTTGGGAAACACTGGATCACCCAGTGCTTTGATGCCAAAGGTCAGGGTTCAGTGGTCAGTACCTAGTAGACTTCAGCCCTGTTGGAGCTAGATTAGTTTGACATGGGAAGGTACCGTGTTTTCATTTATTAGTGTCTGTCATTTTAATGTCTTATGAACCTGCAACATTGATAAACAACTGTGAAGTTCAGAAGTATCGCAGTAATGTAATAGTAGCACCTGGAAAAGCAATTTTGTACCACTATATCTTAATAAAACTACTCCAGCTCCAGTAGTTCTTGAGTCACCCTTTTATTTGCATTATTCTGTTCTTTGTATTAACATGTTTATGTGGATTGCAGGCCGTTATATCCGATCCAACCTCAACATGCCGTGTAGTCTTCCAGTAAGGAGTGGTGGGTACAGGGAGTATGATAAGGACTGTCCCATCACTGTGTTTGGAGCCACACAGGCCCGCCTAGTTGGTCAGTAATACACAGAAATTCAGAACCGGTCTGAAAATGCACAAAAAACACACAGTGAATGCTTGTCTTGTATATGGCAATTATATAACACATAAGCCAAATTTCTGCAGTGGAAAGCCTTTTTTTTATTATTGGATGCAAAGATTAATTTTAAAAAGGCTTGTGTTTTTTCTGTTCTAGGTGAGGCCCTATTGGAGAGTCATACAGTGATAGACTTTATATACTGCTCTCCCTCCCTACGGTGTGTGCAGACAGCACATAATATCCTCCGAGGTGCAGTCACCATTATCTCTCTTCTCTCCCTCTCCAAACTCCATTAAGCCCTCCGACCTCCACGTACAATGACTAAGCGCTTTTTTTTTTCTTTTTTTTTTTCGCTTTTATTAGCTTCTGGCATACTGCTCTTAGCTTCCTGTGTCTCTTTTTCACCCCCTTTCCCCCCCTCACCCTTTACTCTTACTCAGGTCTTCAGCAGGATGGGAAGACTAAGATAAGAGTTGAACCTGGTCTGTTTGAGTGGACCAAATGGGTATCAGGAACTTCTTTACCTGCCTGGATCTTGCCCACCGATCTAGCAACTGCTAACTTTAGTGTGGATACAGCCTACAGGTTATTGTTCAATTCCTTTTTTAAATTTCACATTACGTTCTTTACACATTTGCAAAATATTAATTACTCCATGCAGTGCAGTTTGTTTGGATATTTCTGTCTCACTACTTTGAAGCAAGGGAACACAAGAGCTTTGTGCCTAAGGAAAAAAAAAACAAACTTCACATCTGCAATGTTTGTTACTGCAGTTCAAAATCTATCCAGTAGGCGTCAACAGAGTATTGATAATCGGGGTGACGCTCAGGTGCTGGCACACCATGCTGCGATCAGAGAAACTATGATTTATGTCCTGTTATTGTGAAAGAGCTACAGATTTTTAAACATGTTTTTGAGTCATGAGTGGCTTGTTGTGGAGTGAATGGCCTTAAACAGACTTGTCTCTTCTGTCCAGACCTCATATTCCTGTTAACAAGCTGACCATGTCGGAGTCCTATGACACCTACATCAGCCGCAGCTTCCAAGTGACACGAGAGATCCTCACCGAGTGCAAAAGCCTAGGTGAGCAAAACTGCTTTGCACCATATAGTATTCCTATTGCACTGTTCCAAACAGTACTAACAATACAATAGTGACCTGTCCATGGTCTGTGTATTTATAGCCAATATAGGTTGCTTTACAGATCATTAGGGTTGGTTTAAGTGGCTACATAATAAAGTTTCAGTTAAAAATGGTTTGCTATAATTTTATAATTAAGTGGAAGGATGATTTGGATCAAATGCATTCAGTCAAGGTTAGAAATCAAGGAATGGCAAATTTAAAACAACAGGAGCTCTAGTGAACCTGCCTGTAGGAAGATGTCCATTTAGTTTACCTGTAGACACAGGTAGGGGTTTAGGTTGTTTAAAGAGGCAAAATGTCACCCTTGGTGTTGTTAAGGAGACTTTTTGGGTGTCACGATATGGAGGTAGGCAGGGAACCAGTGCGGTTACCAAACGTCTTTATTGTGCAAACAGCCAGCAAAACACAAAACCAGCACTCCGGCGCTCGGTAGGAGAATGTCCCAAAAGTAGCGCAGTGAGAACTGCCTTCACTGGAGCTGCGCTACGCTCAGTTTGTGCACTGTTCGATACCATATCCTAGGGTTCGGCGCTTAACTAAACGCCTGCAGTGACTACCTGTTGCTGCACATTAAATACTATAACTTCAATAACTACTCTCTGCCACGCAACACCTCCCTGGTGCTGCTCATTCAATAACTATACTTTGCCACGCAACACCTACCTGGTGCTGCTTCGCTCGATAACTACTCTACAATTATCGCCTGTTGTTGGCATGCAACGAGTATCCTCCGTGCCTACCCGAGATCAGGACTTGCCTATATTCCCAGGTGATCATCGAGCTAGCTAGCCGCACCTGGAAATGGTAGGCTTAGTCAGAGCTTGGGGGACGGAGATCACGCCGCCCAGCAGATCTCCCCCTCAACCGGAGGTGGTCTTGGCCGTTCCCTTACATTGGGTCACTAATTCTCCTAAACTACAATTAGATATCTCTCTGCCATTTGGAAGAAAACCAGAATTTAAAAAAAAAATTTATTATTCTTTTAAAATGCAATCATATACTTTATGGTCAAAAGTATGTGGACATCTCACTTTTTATTAAAAAAAACAAAAAAAAAACGTGTGCTGTTTTAGCCACTTCCACCATAGGTAGGTATATAAAGTCCAATACATAACTTTGCAGTCTCCAAATTTATACGCTAAATAAACTTTATGTGCTCAGGTCAAGTAGAAGTGCTATTATTCTGGAAGCTTCTAGGAGCAACAGCAGGTCAGCCACAAAATGATAGACCATGCTCTCAGAGTTGCCAAGTCCTATGTTGAATCAATCACTGCAGAGTTCCATACTGCTTCTGGCACAAGAACTGTTTGTTAGGAACTTCATGAAATGGGTTTCATGGACGAGCAGCTGTGCACAAGCCTAAAAACACTATGCACAACGCAAAGCATGAGCTGTGTACAACATGTGCTCTGGAGTGATTTATCAAAATTTTTATATCTAGCAGTCTGATGGATAAATCTGGTTTGGTAGGGGTCGAGAGAAAGTTACCAATGGAATGCATAGTGAAAAAAGTAAAGTTTGGTGAAGTTGTTTTTCTACTGTTCTAGGATTTGGGCTAGGCTCCTTAGTCCCAAGGTTAATGTTTGTGCAGCATCACACAAGGACATTCGAGACATTTTGCATTTTGAGACATTTTGAAAAGCTTGTTGAATCAAATCAACATTTAGTAAACAAATAACTAGTTTGTGGGAGTCAGAAAAGATTAAACCCTAATTGAGCTAAATCCTTTCTCATGCAACACACTGCAGAGACTCTTTCAGCTTGTTTCCCATACAAGGATTAAGTCTAGTCTAGTTTTCATTGCATGTGGTGATTCACCAGTGAAAATCCCTCCAAGCTAAAGTCTAATCTCGTTCTGAGAAACTGGCCCCATTTCATGTCTACTATAAAACTTCTGCTATATAGCTGCTAAGTCTTTCTGTGATAAGTAAGTCTGTTCCCACATCCTATTGTTTGTTGATTGATTTTGTTTTTTGAACAGGCAACACGGTGCTGATTGTGGCGCACGCTTCCTCTTTGGAGGCTTGTACTCGCCAAATGCAGGGTCTCAGCCCAAGGAACTCCAAAGACTTTGTGCAAGTAGTACGCAAGGTCTGTATTTATGCCATTAGCTTTCTTTTGAACTGTATTAAGCACTATTGAGACTGAATTAGGTTATGTAATGTAATTTGTAATGGTTTAGATAAGCTGACTCATTCAGCATCTGCTGCACAGATCATGTCATCATGAATGACATATTATAGAACCCTACTTTAATAAAACTGAAACTTCATCTTTCTTTTTTGGATATACAATGACTTTTTGTATATTTGTGCTCAGTAAAATGTTATTGCAGTGTGCAATTAACTAAGCGGTCTTTTTGTACAAATAGGCACTTTTATTTGACTGTTCAGTCAGAGTAGTCTTTTTACAGATTAGTTAAAGAGGAAAAGTCATAGAAACCACTGAAAACCAGGAAACTAGAAGTAAAAAAAAAATGATCTGTTTAAATTAAAGGTACATCAGTGTTTTATTTCATGCCCATAGCTTGAAATCTTTTATTAATAACATTGGAAGAATATTCCAACTTCTACAATACGCATATAGCTTCACCGATCCAAATGAAAATCGGAAGGCTTAATAGGGGTGTTCCAGAGGAAAGATCTGCCAAGTTTCATACCAATTAAAGTAAAGAGTGACGGACTTCAAATTACAACATAAGTAAGAGTCTATGAAGCATTAGGGATGAACGACGGAATGTAAAATCCTAACTCTGTGGGTTACATTTGTGATTTTTAAGAGTATTTTTAAATTTGAAGGGGAAAAGGTAGTTTTTTTAAATCATAAACCACGCCCACTTTTTCAAATCATTACCATATCACAGGGGTGATCTCTTAACTATATATCTGGAGTTTGGTAAAAATTTATCAAGCCATTGCTGTGATATAATCTTCAAAACGTCATAGCGCCCTCTAGTATTTGCAAATAACCAAAATGGATACACAACCTCAATATTATGTTGCCAACTTATATATATATATATATACCGAGATATTCACAATTTTAGGTTTGGTAGCGAGCATTTAAAAATTGGCATAAATATAATTTGTGTGTTTTTGATACAAGTAACTTTGTCTTAACAACCTTTTGTTGGCTTGCTATGTCGATGAAATACAAAAAGGTGTGTGCCGATCGGGCCTTAACCCCTGTTCTCGAAAATATGTCACAATTTTTAATAATTTGCGTAAAAACGGTTCAAAATTTGTATAAAAATATCAAAGTAAAAAAGACTCAGAAATACTCAGAAATATGAAAATTTAGGGTGTGCGATATGTGATTTGGGAGTTAAAGGTCAAAACACTTTGACCTTATTAATAGCGCCACCTATCAGTGGACATTCTCAAAACCTCTGACAGGTTAGGCTGGAGCATAGGTTTTTTCGTCCAAAATGTGGAATAATAATAAAAAAGAAAAAACGAGCGAAAAACAATAGAGGTTCTGGGAAGAGAAAGCGATGTTGTAGCATGTTTTGTTCGAGTGTGTGTTGATGGAAAAGTGACTTTAATGCAGACCCTCTGTTGATTGCATTCAAATTAATTGATTCAGTTGTGCTTTAATGAATATGATTGATACTTTGGACTAATTCTCTCTATTGGTGAATTTATTTACTTTTATTTAATTTTACATTTTGCCTTTTCAGTGTTCTTGGCCTCTCTTCTTTTTTTAATTTCAATACTGTGTCTTTGTTATTGACCTTTGTATTGATCTTAAAGGAATGTTTCAAAGAAAAATCAGGTTTAACCAATTTTCAAAGTACCACATTTTAAGAAGAGGTTAACATGGCTAACAAACACTTCTTAGTAGTCACCTTACAGTGTAGCTGAACTCTGCAGGTGCCCATCTCAGGAGTAGTGTATAGAGCAATCTTGTCCAAGATGTCATCTCCAGATGTCTGACTGTCCATAGAGGTGAAGTGTTGTTCATTTTTACATCTCACAAAGAGATATATTGCATCCTAAACACATGCACAAATATGGTTTGAGTGGGTCTGGAGAAGTTTAGGGAACGTATTTGCTAACAAACAAGAAGTCACTCCAAGCATGACTTTTTTGCATAGCTTTTTGGCTAAATTTCTCTCTCTCTCACTCTCTCTCACTCTCTCTCTCTCTCACTCTCACTCTCACTTTCTCTCTCTCACTTTCTCTCTCTCAATCTAGATCCCATATTTGGGCTTCTGTGCCTGTGAAGAACTGGGCGAGACAGGGGTGTGGCAGCTTGTGGACCCTCCCATCCTCCCTCTCACACATGGGCCCAATCACAGTTTTAACTGGAGAGAAACTTTACTGCAAGACTGAGGTGTCCTGCTTCCTTTGGGTTAGTCCTTTGGCGCCACCTTCTACGCTTCTCCTCCAAAGGCAGCTGAGAAACGCGCTGTCAATCACGTTCTTCTTCCACGCCATGGCAAGCCTGCACCATTCCGTCATGAGCAGACCATTACACACGCAAAGTCAGGCTTCCACAGAGCAGTTGCTTCGCTGCTGCAGTGCATCATGCTGGCTCTATATGTCTTCATCTATGGCAGCAACAATATGTGTAATGTCCGTGTCTGTGTGTAGTGCCCCAACCCCCCCCCCCCGATTAGAAGTCAATTTTTATGAGTCAGCTGTCATGGATCAAGGTGAAAGGTCAATGCTTCAGAGCTGAGAGATGGGAAATAAAAACTTCATGGCAACACATTCCAAGCATAACATCTTTTGCATAAACTGCATTCAGATAAAGCAGAATTTAATGTACACATACAGTTATGGAGCTTAAAGTGGATGATGACCCACTCAGGTTTCATGTCTCAGAAAGGATATTACTGCTCTGGCCATGTCAAATGTTCAAAAGTGCTCAGTCATCCACAAAGGCTTCCAAGATGACAGCCTGGTGGCTTTAAGAACTGACCTGAGTCTTAACAGCCTTGCTTATTCTCCTGAACTGAAGTAGGGAGATCAACATGGCTGCCACCAAACACACTGTGAGAAACCGAGTTAGCGTCTTTGCACCAAGCCTCCACACTTCTCTTTCCGAAACATCTCCAGATGACAAAGCACAAGAGATGAACACCCCCCCACCCCCCACCCCCAACACCAGTGCAGACAATCAGAAAGGACTAGGAAGTAGAGGACATGTGGCTGACCGCAGATTGTCTCCGTACTTTGCTGCAACTGTCACGCAGTTCGCCTCAGGATGATGGTTGGTAAAGGGCTTATTTTAGTAGTTCATGCTAATGGAGGAAAATGATCATTGCATGCTAAGAATTTTCCACTTAACAAAAGCTATTTATCCACATAAACGGATTATGTTTGCTGAAAAGATCTTACTTTTTAGGTTCCAAATAGTTTGTGTATCAGCAAGCCTTATTTTTTTGAATAGCGAAAATCAACCACACCGAAGCATGGAGACTGGTTCACAAATATTACATGCCTTTTCATAGTAGCACAGTTCAAACTCTTTGATTCTTTTCATTCTTGAATGGGGGGAAAATGTGGAACTGCGTCTATTTATGTGCAACTTGCTAAGATGAGTTTTCTGGTGCTTCGTACAAGGTATTTTTTGGTTTCGCTCTGTTAAGGAAACAGAGGAATCAAGCTGTAGCAAATTTGAACATGCAGTTTTTTTCCCTCCTGCATGCACTATACATATCAGGATCGTGAGCCGCTCCTTTTCCTGATTCGTTCAGATGGGTTTTACTCAGTTGGTCTAAAATTGGTCTAGGCTGGTAAGAGGTGGGCAATGTAGTTCTTGAGGCTTATGCTAATGAAAGTGTGGACATCAGGCTCAATAACATGCCAAGAATATGAAAAATAGGACTATAGCATTTTGTTTCTTTAATTTTTTTCTTCTTCTTTTTCCATTGTTACAGTGCTTTTACTTTGTGGGAATATTTTGGAGGGTTATGCACAGTTTGTCATAATTTATAATTAAAAGCATGCATTTTTATGTCATGGTAATACATTGTTCCAGATGGGGCCTCTCTGTTGTATAGTGGCTCAGTCTCTTTTTCTTTGTCTTCTAACCAATGTTGGCTTTCCAGTTAAACAGCCTACAGCTGACCCATGCTCTACCCACAAATCTGTTATTTTGTGCCTGTTGCAAGCAAGACTTTTTCCATTTTAACCACAGTCGGGCTTCCTATACCAAACCCCACGCTGCAGCCTTTCATGTACCGAACACCTTTCCTCACAGAACATAAACATCTATATAACTTATTTTGAACTTGTGGTGTAGGCTGTAAACGTGTGAATTAACCTATGGCATAAACTGCCAAACAATTTCAAGATGGCCTGCAAGCTTCTGCTCAGAGATAAGTATGTTTAAGCAGGTTTCTATGTGGTGTTGCCATTCCCTGCAGTGCCTCAAACAGGTTATTGGCATCATGCTAACATTAGCACAATTACATGACAAAAAGAAAGGGTAATTGAGAGCTCATTTGTGGGCAGAGCCTGGAAATGTCAATTAATGTCATGCCTAGTTTTCTGTTTCTTTTAGGTTTTAAAATCTTCCTGCTGTTTCAGCCTGTTATCATTGTGACTCAGCCAGTTTAGCCAGTTTTGGAAACATGCTTCTGTGTGTGTGTGTGTGTGTGTGTGTGTGTGTGTGTGTGAGTGTGAGTGTGAGTGTGAGTGATGAAAAATATCACTTGATTAAGATCATATGCCAAAATCCTTTACTATATAGAGATCATTGTTCTTCCAAAATAGCTGCAAACTCGCCCCTCATGTGTGATGCTGTGCTCTAGCAAACCAGGCCAAAAAGAGCTGTAGGAAGTTTGGATGGCAGCTATGCTCGGCTTATTATTAAGTATGCAGTTGTTCCAAACATGTCTTGTCTTGGCTCTATCGAAATGAGAGTGTGAGTATGCCGAATGAGTCTGAAAATGCTGAAGAGTTTCTTTGGCCGTCACGCTTCAGGCTGAATGAACTTAACATCTGTTGTCTTCAAAAGAGCGCTGTACGATATGAACAAAATACTAGTAATGCAAAATACTAAAAAATACAAATATTGTGATTGCCCTTGGAAGTAGAGTTATGAATTTTGTTTTGCAATACTTTTAAAATGCTATTTTGTCATTTACATGGTTAATTGCTTAATAAGTTATATAACTGTTTACCTTTTACATATGTTTAGTATTTAGTATCGGCAAGTCTGCACTTTTTTCTGTTTGCTTCAGTGACAAGAAAGTATTAAAACAGTTTTTCTTTGTAAAGAACAAGATTCTCTTTAAGTGTAGACACACTAATAACAAGAGACCAGTGGAGCAGATGGTAAAGCACTTACCCCACTGTCGTCTGTTATAAGTGATTTATAGCGAACAGGTTATCAGTTCTACTAGTACAGGGAAACATTGAAATTATTGTCCAGGTAAACTATTGTATGCTACAGGTTAGGTTAATAAAGTAGTAAACCTTTTACTGCAATTACCTACCAGTTCAATGAAAGAAGGATTATGTCTGTTGACGAGCAAATGAGTGAATACATGAGCATGCCAAGATGGTATGGGTTGCAGATAGAAAACAAAACAGTCATTATTGTCCAGACTGAAATATGTGCTACTTTTTGTATAACCTAGTAAACTCTGCTTGACCTCTCTGTAAGCCATATTTTTATTCCCGTTTTGACTCGAGCTCATTAATGTTAAATACGGCAGCATGTGCATTAGTGCTGTCTTATAATAATGTTACTACTCGAGTTGTGCTTTTGTCCTTTTGTTTGCATTTGTCCATGCCAACTCTGCATGCATGAAGAGATGCCAACTTCACGTCTTTAAAGTAAACCCTACTTGAAACGAGTACACAAAAGTCTAATGAAAATTATGTTTTATGTATTTAAATTATTTGACTTTTATGCATTCCAATAAGTGTTCCAGAAGAATGTGCTCTATTTTGTTGCATAGGATTGCCTCTGTAATTATGATTGTTGACCTATTTTACGACATATTTTAACTGCTTAAAAAGATGATTATGTTTGAAAATAAATGTTTTATCACCATGAGATGTATCCGCCTGGTTTGATATGTAGCAAAACGTTCTAAATATAATGCTTTGTAATGCTTTAGCATTGTGACATTAGCCATAACTGAGTAACTTGACTAAATGTACACATCTTAACCAATCTTATTTCACCTGGCCATGGTCCTCTCAGCCTGACATATATTACTTTTATGGCACCGGCAGTTTAATGTCAAGTCAAGTCAATTAGGCTTTTTTAATCATTCCAACTATATATAGTTCACACAGTGAAAAGAAACCACGTTCCTTCAGGACCACAAAAAAAGACACAACTGACAACATAAAGTGCATTTTGTGCAAAGATGTGTAAACATTGCAGGACAGTGCAATAATAGACAGGGGCAAATGAAGACTGGTGCAGCAGCAACCAGTGCACAGATATGGTTAAGAAACTATTGCACATTCTGGTAGTGAAGGCCCAAATGCTTTGGTACCTTCTTCCAGATAACAGAAGGGAGAACAGTTTGTGTAAGAGCTGTGTCGTGTCATCCACAATGCTGGTGGCTTTGGGGATGCAGCGTAAATGTAAATGGTGTAAATGTCCATGAAGAAGAGGAGAGAGACTCCAATTATCTTTCCTGCTGACCTCACTGTCTGCTGCAGGGCCTTGCGTTCCATGACCGTGCAATTCCCAAACAAGACAGTGATGCAGCTACTCCGGGTGCTCTCAATGGTCCCTCTGTAGAAGGTGGTAAGGATTGGTGGTGGAAGGTCGACTTTCCTCAGTCTTCTTAAAAAGTAAAGACACTGCTGGGCTGTCTTGGCTGTGGGGTTGGTGTTAATGGACATGTTGAGGTTTTCTCTCTTTGATGACCTCAATGCATGAGTCACCAATGTGTGGTGGAGAGTGGTCACTTGTGGTTGTCCTGGAGTCAACAACCATCTCCTTTGTTTTGTCTATATTCAGAGACTCCTTGTTGACTTTGCACCAGTCCGGTAGCTGCTGCACCTCTTCCTGGTATGCTAACTCAATGTTTTTGCTAATGAGACCCACCACAGTCCTGTCATCAGCAAACTTGATGATGTGGTTCGAGCTGTGCACTGCTGCACAGTTGTAAGTCAGCAAAGTGAACAACAAGGGGCTAAGCACACAACCTTGTGGAGCACCAGTGCTCTGTGTGGAGGTGCTGGTGTTCCCAGTCCTAACTGACTGAGTCAAGGACCCAATTGCAGAGGGAGGTGTTCAAGCCCCACAGGCTCAGTTTTTTAGTCTTCACCTCCTCTAACATAAGGTACAGTAAAAAAAATACAAATTCTTTTTCCATTTTTCAAAGTTTTAACTTGCTTTTAGTACTACCTACAGCTGTCAGCTTGCTAGGCAACAGGAACAGCCTTTCATTAGGCAGGTGGATCAGAAAGTGACACAAATAATAAATACTACACTGTCTCATTTAATAATAATTGGTTCAGCCCAGTTTGCCCCTCACAATCACAAGGCCACGCTTATGTACACAATTTCTTTCAAAGCTCTGGAATTGAGACACACTTATAGTGTTAGCAAATGGTTGATGATGTCATTTCCCCTGTGTCATGTGACTCATTGATTTTTCTCTTCCTCTGAGAAGCTAAATAGGTTTTGGTAATAGGGTTGCATGCAAGTTGTGGGGGAAATTATTATTATTATTTAAAAAATGATTATTAAACAAAATGTTTTTTTGCTGATGATATATCAACACATCGTTTTAGAGGGATCTCAAGTGTTTGGTTTTGAATTATATTGTGAAACCACTTTTTAATTTTTTTGTGCATGTTTTAGTATTTTGTCCATGAACTATTTTCATTTTCATCCTGAACTCAGATCCTGTAATCAGTGTTTGGCATTAGAATTTAGCTTCCAGCTGCTCTGGTGAGTTGGTTAATCATTTCCAAAGTTTATATTAGTGGCCATTAGTGGACATTTTCAGTTTTAAGTGCTAATAATATGTAACAGTCCACCTGTACTATATTCTAGATAGGCTGTTATAGGGAGGTCTGCCAAAGTCTTATCTCACAGTCTTTATGTTTATATTTCTTATCCATAAACTGAAACAAAGTTTCCTATCTTTTCCCTCTGGCTTTCGCCTGAGGGAATCTGCTACCCATATCCTCAGCCTGATTGATGATAATTGCGGCCCACCTGTACACTAGAAACTGCATGCATTCAGCCTGATTGATCATCACTGGGGTTCCTGCTGACCTGTATTCCTGAACAGATCATCCATCACTGGAGCCTCCTGCTCATCTGTCCTCCTGACCACCTCCATGTGCTCCATGTATTACTCACTCTGTAGCCAAAACAGGTAAAGTTGCTCTAAGCTAAAGACTTTAAGTGATTCCACCTTTCTAAACACTGAAAGTCTACTTTATTTTTGGTCATTGCTGTCTGGTATCAACCAGAGGAAAATGGTCCCCACCCCAAGGTTCCTTTCTCCGTCTTTGGGGAGTTTTTCCTTACCTCCATCACTATTATCTTGCTAGAGGCTAGAGGCTAGAGACTAGGACCCAGATTCTGTAAAGCTGCTTTGTGACAATGTGCTATAAAAATAAAATGGGACTGAGATTAATACTGAAGCATTTTGATCTTCGATAACAAAATAGCAACATGGCCAGTTCATATGTCAATTCAAATTGATTATATGATAGAAAAGGGACACTGACAGAGTCCAATCAGACTTTGTTTTTCTATATATCTGGCCCTTTCTTTGGACAAAAGGTTATTGAAACTGGCTGGTGATCACTGTTTTACCACAAGTTCCTATTCACTCCCTTCCAACTTCAGGGAATGTTTTTCCCAACGAGGGGTATGGTTTTTCCTCCAGTGATGCCTTGTACCTGCAACCTTCATTTC
>JBBPDA010000081.1:12832964-12852253 GCA_037974385.1 Arnoldichthys spilopterus | reverse complement strand
TCTCTCTCTCTCTCTCTCTCTCTCTCTCTCTCTCTCTCTCTCTCTCTCTCTCTCTCTATCTCTCTATCTCTCTATCTCTCTCTCTCTCTCTCTCTCTCTCTCTGGGTCTCTTTTCTGTCCCTGTCTCTCTCACACACATGCACAGCCACAGTCAGCTTGCCCTGTTACATAAAATGTCCCTTTACAGGTCAATGAGTGCAGCCTTATAGATCTGTTCAAGGGGAATCCTATAGGCTACAGCTTAATTCAAGCCCTACCTCAGCTATCTGGACTTATATCCGGATCAGCTTCATTTCAAATATTGCTTTCCTTAATATAATTTCACCCACAACATATGAGTTGCTTATGTCATTGCACTTGTATAGCGCTCTATATTTACTCTGTGAAGTTCTGTCAGCCAGGATGAGAGACCTGACACAATCATGAAATTCTAGCTGATGATTTATTATTGAATAAATACTTGTACTTAATGGTTCAATAGGGCTACAAGACATTTTAAATAGTTAAGCTATTAAATCACACTTTTAATTATATCCAACTTTATTTTTGTTTATATTGTTGGAAGTGGGGAAGTTTAATCCAGTAATTCAGAGCTCACATGCTAACAGCGTGAAACACTACAGTCAGTGTTCAAGACTCATGACTAAAAAAATTAATGTATTGATCCTTATGGCAAAGAAAAAGGCTGGAGCTTAAGTTATAGAATCAAATTACAATTGTAATGCTGGTCTAAAGTAAAATTTTCATTTGTTTTATGCAGCCCTTATTGTACAAGCAGGTTGCTAACATTGTCACTACGCTAACTTAGCAGACACATTTGGAATGTGAAGTTTTATTCAATCCCTAGTTAATATGGTTGAGTTTGGACAGAATTTTGTTGGAAATGGGTCCAGATTTATGTCGGACGTATTTTGACTTTAGCTATAACAATAATAGTGGCCCTATACAGGGTGGGGTTGGACAACGTCTGCCGAACTGGCCTGTGATGTCTACAGTGAAATACTGTTATGAACGATGATTTTGTGATGGCTCTCAGCCATCAGTGATGGATGGTGCATTGTCCTTCAGTCCAGCCCTACTACCAGACTAATGTCATTTGTAGCAGAGCCTCCTAGTCCCAGTCCTGATGACCCCATGCTCTGCACTCCAGAGTAAAAGAACACAAATATGCTGGGACTGTTCCTCCTGATTTGGTTCAGCCCCCCAGTGTCAGGGGCAGCATTACCTATATCATGATGTCTCTAGGCCTTTAAGTGTGCAGGCTACTAGCTTAGCCTTCTCTGCTGCTCAGTTTCTTTCCCCTAATCATGCAATCAAAAAAAGAACAAATGAGGAGCACTGATAAATTCACGACATTTTTAGAATCATCTTTGAACTTTTCTGAGCATAATACGGACGAGGGTACGTGAGGAGATTATGTGTGGGGATACACAAGGTATGTGAGGAGATTATGAGATTTACTCATAACCAAATCAATGTTTAATCTGCCTCTCTCTGTGTTGGTGAGGATGACGCAGCTGTCACGAGTTTTGCGGTCTTGGGAACAGCTCTTAATTTGCTAAATTGCCTGGAGAGATGGAGGGGGAGAGCGAGAGAGAGACAGACAGAATGGAAGAGGCGTAAAAGATCTAATGAGGGAAAGAAGGAGTGAGCGAGACGAGTGTTTATTAAAATTCAAAGGACAAAAGGATCCCTGCAAAAGCCAATTTGCAAGCGAAATGACTGATGCAATAGTGCAAAGACGCATTCATACAATATTCATACCGACGCTTCTTTTCATTTAAGCCTTTATCACTCAATTTCTCTCAGTCACCTGGGCACTGAGTTACGGCTGAAAGTCAGACAGAAAAAAACAATTTATCTTGATTCTTTTATTCACCTATACACTAAGCTGGGGGGGGCTGTCACACTCAGGCAAGGGACACACGCCCATGTGCACCCATTTGGCAAATCGTATTTTAATGCCACTTGTAACCCACTGTTGACTTTTATTACTTTTTACCACTGATACCTTCTACAGTTAAAGTATATTCAAGTATAACAGACAAGTTTACTTTTATCACATTCTAGGTGTTCTCCATGCACACATCTTGTTTGAATGGTGTTTTTTCCCTATTGCTTGACGACAGCCAACGTATATCATCACCCCCTGCTTTGAATTTCACCTTTACGGCTTTGGATTGGTTTAGAAGCTTCATGCTCAGTTTATTCCCTCTTTAATACATCTGCTTTTCAATCCACATTTAGCCCAGACTTCCATGGTGGTTCCCAGACATTCCCAATACAAGATGACTTGGTCTTGCAAAACTATTGATTTCCCAGGAAGGTATTTTAGAGTCTCAGAAAATGTTGATATTTAACATTAATGGCACAAATTTGATACCAGGTAGCACTATGAGATCAATATGAGGAAGGGAGAAAAGAATGAATGTACTCCTGTGCGTAAAAAGTAGTTTGAACCTAGCTTTTAGTAAAGCACATTCAAGTAAAAATAATTCATTTTATGTTAGTTTAAAGAGAAATAGACTAATTATGCAAACCGCTTATCCATTTTAGGTCATGGCGCAGCTGTAGCCGATCCCAGCTGACTACAGACTCAAGGCAGGGTGCACCCAGGGCAAGAGACCAACCCATCACAGTGCCAACACAGAGACAAACAACCATTTACATCTATGGGTAATTTAGAGTATCTGTCAGGATGTGGGTTAAGGAAGCAATGGCGAGTAGAACTAGCAATGTAAGACTTTAATGGAAATCAAACAGACATGAGGAAACACGAACTAAACAGATCAGAAACAAACAGTAACAGGTTGAGGAGGTTTGGCTTTTTTACTTTTGAGAAGCCTGGCGATGCGAAAGATGCCCTAGAAGGAATGAATGGAGTTGATGCACCCCGGTGTTGTGCACTTTGGTGGGGGGATATGTGCAACGGGCCAAATTCCATTTTGTTTTTACCTGTACCCTCATGTCTGTTTATCTTTGCTTATCCACGCAAATCACCCTGCCAGTATCCAGTCAATCTATCACAAGCTTTTGGGCAGTGGGAGGAAGCCGGAGCACGCGGAGGAAACCCACTTGAACACGGGTTGAGCTTGCAAACTCCCCACAGAAAGGCACCTGTGGCCAACCCAGGGATCAAACCCAGGCTTTCTTGCTGTGAGATGACTAACCACTGCATTACCGTGCCGCCCTAAAGAGAAATATATGATATTGGCAAATACCTGTTTTAAATTTTGGTATTGTTAAAGAAAAGAAAAAAGTGGCATTGAGTAAGCTGCATTTAATAACTTTACTCTGTGAAGTCAAGTTTTATTGTTTGGCATTTGAAATAAAATAAAAAAACTTGGTGAAAGCTCTGTGTCAAAATAGTAGGTCTTACTACCCCATTAGTAAATTAATCATAACTGACAGGTCTATAATATAATTAACTTGCAGTCAAAATCTATTCATACCTGTACTCATACACATGTGCGCACACTCTGCGCACATGTAAACCAACCAGTCTGCATGCAAACACTCCTGTTTTCATTGTTTTCGAGCATGCACATGCACACTGTGCATGGGGTTAACTTAGACTTTGGACGGAGCTTGGCTGAGGGGAGGGCAGGAAAGGCAAAAGAGAACGAGAGAGAGAGGGAGAGAAGGAGAAAGAGAGAGCGAGGGAGGGAGGGGGAAAGGAGGGGGCGTCCTGCACCGGGAGTGTGTGTGTGTGTGTGTGTGTGGAAAAGTGGCTATGTGCTTTTCTCTCTCTGTTTGGAGCACGCTTACACACACACGCTCTGTCTCTTTCTCCTCTCTCTCTCTCTCTCTCTCTCTCTCTCTCTCTCTCTCTCTCTCTCTCTCTCCTTGTCAGTTGTTATGGCAGAAGGCGGCTGGAGTGAAACTGGATTTAGAGAGCAGGCTCCTCAACAAAGAAAGTAAAGCCAGAGCAGAGGCAACAAGAAGAAGGTGTGGAGCTTAAACATGCGTGTGCCATTGAAGGGAATACGGAGAGCCAACTTTGCTGGGTGAAAGTGAGGAGGAAGGTGAGCAAAATTGCCAGAGGCTTAGCTGAGTGCCTTGGCTGAAATCTAACTTGTGCGTGTGTGTAGATGTGTGTTTTTGTGTGTGTGCACACGAGAGTGTGAGGGAAGTTGAGATTGACATCAGAGAGCATTTTCTTAGAACAGCTTTTCACTTTATTATTGAGCAATGAGTGCTTCTTCAGTAATACAAGTTTTGCGCGTGTATGTTACGATGGATTTGGGGTTGTGTGAATGTGTATGCAGTTCATTGTTTTTGAAATGCATATCAGTATGTGCATTTGTTGTAGTGTAAGTGGTGCAGTATAATGCTGTAACATTACTACAGTTACGGCTGTCGTCAGGCTAATTTACATGCAAACACATGTACACCTCATGATGTGACTTGATTATGCAGATTGTATTTGTGCAAACAATAATATGTAAAATTATACCCCGCTGAACAATTACGTTTGTAAACATACACGAGTTAGGATAATGTCTGTGCATGTTTAATGTTTCAGTGTGTAAAACTGAAAGGTGGTACAAATGTGTGTGTGTGTGTGTGTGTGTGTGTCTGAGGGACTCAGCTTCTGCGTCTCTCTACGGTTTGTCCGTGTCTTCTTTGTTCAGACGTCCAGACATCTACTGCATCCAGAAATAGAGACACTCTGTTTTTCTGAGGATGCGCAAGAAATGTGCATGCATTCATTCACAGACAACCACTGAACACCTTAATGCTTCCAGTCATTGCATAGATTTCCTAAATCTCATCACCAGCACACCTGATTTAATGAAATTTAAATTGTTGAAACTTGTTTAGTTATATATACATATACCAGTCAGCCATAACATTAACACCACTGACAGGAAAAGTGAATAGCACTGACTATCTAGTTATTTCATAACACTGGCACCTGCCAGGGAATGGGATATATTAAGCAGTAAGTGAACAGTCACTTCTTGATGTGCTAGATGCAGGAAAAATGGATCTGAGCCACTTTGACAAGGACCTTATTATGACGACTTGACGACTGTCTTGTGGAGTTCTTGTGAAGAAGGAACAACTGGTAAATTGGTGATAGGTTCATGGGCACCCAAGGGTCACTTATGCATGTGGGGAGTGAAGGGTATCCCATCTGGTCAGATTCTACAGAAGAGCTACTGTGGTTTAAAAATAAATGGTAACTATTATAAAAAGGTGTCAAAACACAGAGTTCACCACAGTCAGAGCTCCACAAGGGGGTCCTACTATATACTTGGCCAACAGTCATGCCCTTGGTGAGCATATGTATACCCAGTGCGATAGAACGATAAAGGTAATTTGGTAATAGGTCATAAAGGTAAACTGTCAGGATAGAAATAGAAATAGAATGGAAATAGAATAGAATGATAGAAATTTTCCCCGTGGCCTTTAAAATCATTTTACTTTGAATACTGTTGCAATTTATACCAGAGCATGAATCATTTTTAATTTTCAGCATACGTATACATACAGCTCTCCACAGATCTCTTGCTCTTTTTTTTCTTTCTCTCCCTCTTCCTCCCATTCTCTCTGGCTCTCTGTCTCTATCTCACTTTTCCTTCCTGTATGTGTAGGTGTAGATTTTCTACTTATTTGGGAGAATGTGTCTTTTATTGCAAAACCAGAGAAAAACCGGGCTTTTCTTTAATGTCAGAGCCAAACTTTTTCTTGATTTATGAAGTGATTTTACCAGATTTCTTTTTCTGAAAAGTCAAACCATTTACAAACCCCATTTAAAAAAAGTTGGTATTTTTCATTAAAATACAATAAAAACAAGAATGTGTGATTTGTTAACTTTCTTGAACATTTATTAACTGATTAAAGTTCAAATAAAGAATTTCCAGTGTTTTCACTGATCAGCTTAATTGTATTTTGTAAAAAAGTTGGGATTGAGAAAAATAAGACTGAAATGTTTCCACAATAAGCAGTTAAACTGGAAAAAGGTGAAAGGAACATGATAAGGTATAAAAGGAGCATTCAGTGAAGTCTCAGTCTCTACAGGCAAAGATGGGTTATGACTAAGCACTTTGTGCCAGTCATGAAATAATTGTCAGTTGAGAAAGAACATCTCAACACAAGATAACAAAAAAATGAAATATTTAATGATCTACAGTGCATAACACTGTAAAAAGATTTAGGGAATCTAGAGAAATCTCAGTCATTGTAGGACAAGGTCAGAAACCTTCGAGCCCTCAGAAAGCACTGCATGAGGAACCATCATGCTACTGTAATAAATATTGCCACATGGATTCAGGAGGACTTCAGAAAACTGCTGTCTTGTAACACAGCTTGCTGCAACCTCAAACTATTGTGCAAAAAGCCAAACTTCAGTTCTATACGGAAACACAGCTGATTTTTCTGGAGCCAAGCTCATCTCAGATTGACTGAAAAGCAGTGAAAATGTATGCGGTTGTCAGTTCAGACTACCTTTCAGCTTGTTTTTGGCAAAACAAGCTTTTGATCTCTCCGTGCCAAGGATAAAATTGACACTGTTATCAGCTAAATGTACAAAAACCAACATCTGTTATGGTATGGGGGAGGAGGAAACCATTGCAGGGGTATGAAGGTCCCTTTGAAATGATTTTTGGGATTTTAGAGACACATTCTGCTATCAAGGCACCGGCTTTTGTCATGAATTCCATGGTTATTTCAGCAAGACAATACCAGACTTTATTCTGGCGTTCTTACCTGGCCATCTTACCTTTAAAAGGTAGTAGCGTGTAAGCCTTGGTGTATTGCTATTATAATAGCATGTTTTCCATTCATACCAGATTGAATTTCGGCAAGGCCAAGGACCTGCTCGCATGCAAAGTAAAAATCATTCAAAGGACAAACACTGTTCCACCTAAGCCTTTCAAGTGCCTAGCTATTTCTCATATTAAAATGCACAACTTCTACGTTGATGTGGGCAAGTGTTCTGACCTCTCCTTAAAGACACGTGGTCACTCGCCAACATCAACATACAAGTGGGAAATGTGCAAAATCATTTGTTATTTTGCTTGGCATGAAATCGAGGAATGCACAGGAATGAAACTAACAAAAACACTTTGCATTTTACTTTCAGTGTGTACAAAATGGGGCCCAGAGTATGCATGCTCCTAATGAAAATGTATGGGGCTTGATGAAGAGAAAAACCACGCAATGGACACCATGGAAGCAGATATCTTGTTTCAAGCAAGAATGGACAAAAACTCCACTTGCATAACAACAACAGTTGATTCCCATCAGTTCACAAAGATTAAAAAGTGTGAATAAAAGGAAAGGTGATGTAAAACAGTGATAAATACACCTCCGTATCAACTTTTACAAGACACATGTAAGTTGATCAGTGAAAACATTGGTAATCTTTTCTTTAAACTTTCATCACTTAAATACAGTTTTAAGAGAGTTAATAAGTCACACTTTCATGTTTGTTGCATTTTATGAAAAATCCCAAAAAATGGGGTTTGTATTTTTTGTTTGTTGAAATTAAGGTCCGAGTTATGTTTAGAGTCATCATTAGGGTTAGAATTAGACTTAAAACATCTTTTACCTTACATTTCTTATAGAAACTGTTTATTTTCCTAAGCGTATTTGAACAAGCCTACAGGATAAAAGTGATATACTTAAAAAAAACACAGGGAAAAGCAGCCTTTTCAATAATTTATTCAAAAAATATAAATAGATCCAAAATTCTTCTATGAAGAGAGAGAATAAAAACTTGACCTCAGAAGCTAGAATTGCCTCCTTTAGCAGAAATAACTTCTTGTAGGCGTTTTGCATAATTGTGCACTTGTCTCTGAAATTGGCTTGATGAAAAGTTTGACCACTCTTCCATGTGAAATTCCTTCAGTTAAGTTCAAGGAGCTTTTTCAAAATCCACACATTTCAGTGGGGTTCAAACTATCCTTTCTTATTATTGAGCCATTTCTTGGTGGAATTACTTGTGTGTTTAGTGAAAGGTTCACCTCTGGTTCAGCTGATGGCGTTAAATTATCTTCAGGCAGTGTTTAGTACTATACATTGATACTTAATCAGAATCAATGACTGCAAACTGCCTTGTCCAAGCCCAAACTTCCATCACCAGGAGGTTGTAGTCAATGATGGAACACCTGATTCTTACTTTTTATGGGTGTGAAACATGCAAGAGTGTACTGTCTTTTTCCATGTGACTGATCTGTTTTTGTTTATTTGAATTAAGATGTTTACAAAATGTCAGATTAATGTGCCAGTTGTTTTATTATAATTACCATTACCAATATCAAAGGCACAGTATCAAATTGGGTGAAATGTTAGACCAGATGAAAACATCAAGTTTTCATGGGACATGACTGTATGTGCATTTACATGTGATGCATATTATTATTACATATATTTCTATGCAGTGATCAGTTACAATATTTAAATCATGCTGCCAAAACAGCTATGACCTATTGACGCATGGATTCCATACAACCTCTGAAAGTGTGCTGTGGTATCAAGCTCCAAGATGTTAGCAGTAGATCCTTTAGGTTCTGTGAGTTGCAAGGGTCATAACACAGATGAATAAATAATTTCAGATCTAAGGAATTTGGAGTGAACTGTCCCACTACACTGCTCCCCGGGTGCTGTTGATAGCTGCCTGCTGAACCACTGATGCACGTGTGATGGGATAAATGCACAGGTCACTTTTTTGGTGCTTGAGTGTATTCACAATGACACATAGTCACTTTCACTTAAGTTTGAGTGAAATTCCACTTACATTAGTTATGGTCAGGCAAATCACCTAGTCATTGGTGGAAGGGGTGGTCTTCCTTGTTGCCATTATTCTGTGCCTCAGTGATTCAGTGCATCTGGAAAGGAGACCTCATTGTCACAGGCAGATGTAAATGTCCTGTAGTTGGTGAAGGCTTGGATGCCCTGCCACATGCATGGTGTCCTCAAGGTCCTGGGAGTGGTTGTGAATGTTCTGATCATGAGCATGCATAGCTGCATTTTAGCAGGTTTTTCTGCTTTAGAGCTGGCTTTGCACAGTCCAGTGGTCTGTATACTGCAAAACATAATCAGTAGCACACTAAGCTAAGCACTAGATCGTGATTTATGGTTGAGGACAATTGTAAAACCCGTTTGCAGGGGTAAAAGTTACATTTATGGCAACAATAATGCACTATTTAAACCAAAATAGTGATGGAGAAGGATTTTCTATTGTCTTTACAGTGTTTTTGGCCCTCAATATGCCAGATTTTCGTATCCCACATCCCTGCAGCCAGGAGCCTCCCTCGAAACACCAGTGCTTTTTTTCCCTAATCCTGTATGTGTCTGTAAGACAAATCAAGTACTCCTCTCCTTTATTATTCCTCATCAGTGGAACGAGCTTCCAGCGACATTAGAACTGCAGAGTCTCTCTTCATATTTAAGAAGCGTCTCAAGACTCAACTGTTCCGCACCCAACTTAGCATCTGAATCTGACGGTCATGTACAAACTATTGCTACCTTATAACTGCGTAGAGAATGTTTCCAAGATCGTGATTTTCCACTTATAGTTCTTATTCTACCACTTGCCATCTGTATTTTGTGACTAAGAGGAATGTGTTGGTCTCCTTTGTAGCACTTACTTCAGTGTTGCTCTATGCAACTAAATGATAGCCCGGCTTCAATACGTTCAAAATTCTGCTGCTCATCTTCTCACGTTCACAAAAAAATCTGAACATATTTCACCCGTTTTTCATAAACTTTACTAGTTACTGATGATATATCGTGTTCAGTACAAGCTATTTCTTGTTACTTTCAAAGCCCTCCATGGTTTTGCTCCTCTCTGTCTTTCTGAACTACTGCACTTAAATACTCCTGCTTGCTTCTTTGACAATGGCCTGCTTCTTCTTCCCAAGTTCCTTCTTAAGTCAATGGGAGGCAGATCATTTAGTCTTCTTGCACCTAAACTTTGGAATTCTCTCCTCCTAAACCTTTACAAAGTTTCTTCCCTGACAATTTTCAAAACACAACTAAAAATCTTATTATTGTTGTTTTGTGTTATTGATTTTCCTATGTAAAGTGACCTTGGGTTTGAGGAAGGCGCTATATAAACAAAATATTATTATTATTATTATTATTATTATTATTATTATTAATAAAATGCTTTATTGTTCTTGTGTTTTGGAAGTCACTTTGGATAAAAGCATCAGCCGCATGAATAAATGTAAACAAATGTAAATGTACCTAAAACAAGGTTATAAGTTAATGATTAAGTCTACAGCACTAGCCATATCTGACCAGCGTCATCTGCATGCCGAATCTCTGCTAGCAAAAGTAGCTAGCCTTTTTCACTTGCTAGCTATATTACTAATCTGAGGAAAGGCTGCTAGGATGCCCACACTGCCAGTTGATATGCTAGCTGTCAAACACAGTACAACGTTTCGCATTTAAGAGCATTTCGCTCAAAGAGTTTTCACTTTTTCATGCATTTGATTTGAAGCCTGTGTTGCACATCCCAGGTGAAATACAGATAAACTTAGCATTAGGCTTTTTCACCCAAACCTAATAATTAATTTAAATTAATTAAATAATTGGCATTATTTGCTACATATTAGCTTTTGCTGATTTTACTTGTTAATAATACAGCATAGATGAAAAGCCAGGCTCAAATTTTATGTTTTAATGTTATTCATGTTATTACATGTAAGTACTTACGTTCATTTAATATATTTAGTGTGTGTTATATAAAGGTGCTAACGTATATAATACATATAGTGTAATATACCTGACCCTACATACAGACAATTTAGCTAACATATCTGTTTGTGTGTGTGGTTGGGTAATCTTCAGAAGGGTCTGAAAACATTCAGGGTTTCCAAAAGGATATCCTGTGGGTGAACGGCTTAAAATAACTCATCTTTTTAACACGGTTATTGTGGAGCTGTCTACCCAGCCTGTAAGTGAGATATGCAGAGACAAAAACACAAGATGGAAGAGGCTGTAGGTGTTCGGGATCTCTTCCGATGGTAGGACTTAAAATACAGCCACATAATTTAATAGTGATAATTCATTCTACAGTAAAATTACTTTATGTGCATAATTTAACATTCTGGATTGACTCTTGCATCTCTAAGCTAATTTCTAGTGCCTTTAAAGCTACTTTACCTTTTTCCAGAGGCCAGCAGTAAGAACAGACCATGATGAGGGTGTCTGGGATCTTTGATAATTTTGGTGGCCTGAGTTAGGCAGCAGTATTTTTGTAAGAAAAGTATTAACTGACATACAATATCATAACAAGTGTAATTTCTTCCAGGTGCTAATATTTCAATACTATGTATCGTGTGGGCAGCCTGTTGTCTATTATTGTAGAATATATATAATTACTGTTTTTTATTTTTTATTTATTTAATTATTTCTGTATTTATTATTATTACTATTATGGTGATTATTACTATTAATATACCATCTATCTATGTATCTATGTGTCTATCCATCTATCCATCTATCCATCTATCCATCTATCTATCTATCCATATATCCATCTTTCTATCTATCCAGCTATCTACCTATCTAGCTATATGTCTATATCTATCTATCTAGCTATATGTCTATATCTTATCTATTTAGCTATTTATCTTCATGATCAAATTTGACCTATGATGCTTTGACTAACAGTTACTTTAGTAAACCTCTGTGAAATCACTTCATTTTTTAATGAATGCATAGTGGGAATCAGTCTAAAATGAACTAACAATATCATAGTGTTGTAAATCTAAAATTCTAGTTTCAAATGGAGTGTGCTGTAGGTGGCATGCAACTCATGTTATGTGGAAGAAAATGCATTCAAAGGTGTCACTAACACACCATACCATTAACTACTTCTTATTTTTTACTGTACTGTAGTACTTGGCATTAAGATATTTTCATTAGGTTATATAAATTTGCATCCTACAAAAGGTGTGAATAGTTGTCATTTACATTATTTCTACATCAGTAACTTGAACATAAAAAGCTGGACTGAAACTGAATCAGGTTTACTTCAGACAAAACCCAGTCCATTAAAATATTACTGGATATGCTGCATTCCCCTTCCTTTGGGTCGGATCTGGACATTCCTTATATAAATGGGGTGCAATTAAAACAGAGTGAGAGAGAGAGAGTTTAAAAGTAACCGTACAACCCACTGAATCACACCCTTATACACATACATATACAGACAATGAAAAAAAAAAAGGAGAGAAAGAGAAAGGGTTAGCAGGAGGATGGCTACACGCAGCCCCCTGCATGCATGCCGGGAATTCCTAGCTGCTGACCTTTGTGGAAAACCACAACAGGCACTTGTGAAGGTTATGCAGTCACAGTCCTCTGTTACTCGTCCCCAAATGCTGGATTTTCCAAGACACACAAACATATGCAGACTTTTTTGATTGACTGTACACTGGTTCTATAAGGGAACCTGAATTGAGTTATCAAAAGTGTCCTTGTGTATGTTTCTGAAAATGTATGCTAGCCACTGGTCTCTCTTGGGCCTTTACTGTGAATGTGGATTAAGCCTATTCCTGGACTAAGCTGCAAATTCCAGTGGTGTTTTACCATTACCGGATCATGTTTTAATCTAGACTTAGGTTTATTTTGGGGTTAGAAAATTGCTCCACAGTCATTGATCCTTAGTCTAAGGGCCTGTATGTAGCCCAATACTATTATAACTACTGATCTTTGAAGCATATCCATTGCTAAGATTATTTTGATTTATTTTGAACACCTTTCATGTATTTCTCCACTCTGCGTGTATCTAAAAATATACTCTAGGCTACAACCCTAATTTCATTTTGTTACGCCTAGAATGCTGCGGCAAGCAACTCTTGTGTCTGACAAAATTAAACTGCTTGACACAAACAACCCCCTTAACTGAGCAGTCATATGGTGCCGTGTCAAACTTCATGATCCATAGGAAACACTGGGAAGGGTTCTCCACCCTGTGAATGTAGGAAAGTAGTGCTACGATTTAAGAATAACGTTTCTCAATACAAAACAACAAAGAATTTGAGTATTTCATCGTTTGTTGTACATATCCTTAAAGGAATCAGAGTCTGTAGAAAGATCTATATGCAAGGGAAAAATGCTGAAGACCATTATTGGAGACTGCTATCTTTAGGCTCTCAGTTGGTGGTCAGTAGAGGGCTTGTCGTCTTGATGAATCAACATTTAGAGTTTTTTTTATTGGAAATTATGGATGGTGCATTCTTTTGGATGTGACCCATCTGGCATGTTATCAGTGCACAGTTCATACGGCAACATCTGTGATAGTATGGGAGTTAATAAGTCACCATGGGATGGGGAACTTGCAGACCGTGGAAGAAACTGTTAGTGCTAGAGGATATGTAGGCCTGCAGGTTTTGGAGCAACTTATGTGATCATCCAAAGAAAGGCTATGGTTATTTTTTAAGACAATGCTAAACCACATGACAACAGCATGGCTCTGCAGTAGAAGGGTTGGGGTGCTAAACTGGCCTGTCTGTAGTCCAGACATGTCCCCGACTGAAAACATTTGGCGCATCATGAAAATACGACAAAGGAGACCCCAAACTGTTGAGCAGCTGAAATCCTGTATTAGGTAAGAATGGGACAACATTTCAGTTACTGAAACTTAGTCTTTGATTTCATTTCCTAAACATTTGCTTTGATTGCATTTGAGTTGCAGTGGTGATGCAGTGGTGACGCAGTGGCAAGGATGCCCGGTCCCAAATATTTTCAAACATGCTGTTGGCAATAGATTCATATATGGTTTACAACAAATAAATATAATAGAACTAATAAACAAACAAACACACAAACAAATTAATAAATATGAATTAATTTCTCAATTTCAACATTTGCTATGTTGTCGTTGTGCTATTTTCAAAAAAATATGGAGTCGACATGACCTGCAACTCATTGCATTGTTTTCATGTACATTTTGCACAGAGTTTCACATTTGTTTTAGGAATGAGGTTGGAGGACAAGTTCGGTCCTCTCACCACCAGTATTAACAAATGTGGCTAGGTCGGTTTTTCTAGAACAGAGCACAGTAATTTCTGTGAACTTTGGTCAGTGTACGGATACTGTTTTAGAGCTCAAGATTGTTGAGATCCTTCTGTTAAGATGAAGTGGTGTGTGTTCGTACATTTCCAGCAGTTTGCTCATTTTCTTCCATGTGGCTAGTTGCATAGCAAGCCCACTCCTCCCCCCACTTCCTCTCCTCTTTTCCTAATCTGATTTTTGTCCGCTTCTCTGAGGTGCTGATTCAGCTTGTTTTAATGAGGGGATGGTCACAGTGTGAGGTTACAACCTGTGTGTGTGCAAGAGGATGCATGAGGAGATGTGTCATAGCACGGCTGTGGTCCCTTGAGGGTCAAAGTTCAGACAGAGGTCAGCCTCTGTCCTCTTGTTTCTGGCAGATTTGAGTGGGTATGCCGGTGGGGGTTGTGAAGATGGGGCAGGGTTTGGCAGTGTGACATAGTGTCCTCATGATGCTAAATAATAAAAGTAATCATAGTTTTTTCTGAATATGATATGGGATTTTTAATATTCTCTGCACTTCTAGGACACTGAACAAATGCTTGTGTCATAAAAGATAATAGAGGAAGTAAGAAGAAAGAGCCTATAAACAGTGCAGTAGCTGCATTAACTAAGTGTAAAAAGTATGACTGCATGTCAGTGCATTATTCTATTGTCTTGTTCCATTAGTTCATTTTTTCCTGTTTACCTCTTATGCCTTGTTCATGCTACACAGTCCTGAAAGTGGTTGAATCACTGTACTTGTTCTTGTGAACAGAGCAGTGTTTGGGGATCACCAGTCACACCATCTTTCAGGGCGACTTGACCATCTGGTCTACAAAACAACGTTCTGTCATGAAAAGTCATATCCAAGTTCCGTCCCAGGCACTACTGAAGTACCCTTGCTACCCGTCCTGCTACACTGCTCCCTGGGTACTGTTGATAGCTCCACTCTGCATGTGTGATGGGTTAATTACAGAGGTCACATTTCGTTGAGTATTCACAATGACAGTCACTTTCACTACCTCAAAACTTATATTTTAATGTAACTGCAGAAAAAAAGCTTTTCTGCATTTCTTTCTCAACTTAAGGTTTTATTTCTAGAACCAGTATTATGTATTCCTCAAACCATAAAATATATTTATGCTATATGTCTTTGAAATAACACCCAGCTGAGCAGTGTGGAGCAGATTTTCTGGAATGCGCTGGATTTCTTAGCTACATAATCTCCACAGAGACTTGAAGTTAAGGCATATCCAGGCATGAAATTTTGAACAGACTCCCCAACATGGCCTGTTATTCTGAATGGTTTGGGTTTCAGCAAAACCGAAACCACTGCAGATTTGCCTACTCTTGTCTACTGTATAACTGTAGTTTGAATAGAGACTGTTTTGGTTAATACAGGAGATGTTCAAGATTTTAATGAAGTAACATCTGTTGTTGCAAGAGTCTGTGCTATTTGTACCTGTAAAGTTTGTGAACCCTTCAACATTTGCTATATTTCTGCATACATACTAAAACACCATCAGGTTTTCACACCAGTCCTAAAAGTAGATACAGAGAACTTAATTAACACAGATGATAAAAAAAAACACCTGGTCATTTATTTATTGAAGAAAATGTTCCAGTATTACATATGTATTAGTGGCAAGATTATGTGAGCCTTTACTGTCAGTTTCTGGTGTGACCCCCTCTTGTGCGGCATTAACTGCAACTAAATATTTCTGGTAGGCCTAAGCGGTATACTGGCGTACCATGGCATTTACAAATACAGATAATGTAACTTTCATACCACACTACACAGCACCACAATCCTGAAATTAAGCTGAAATTGGCAAATTGAATAAGACGTCAGCATTAGCTTTGCAAATGTACAGCAGATATTTGATTAATTCTATAAAATACCTTATTATCTGGCTGTTACATGTCCACTGTGTAGTAGGGCTGTCAATCGGAAAGAGTACAATGCCCATACAATATCATAGTATAAAGAACACAACACTTGCATAAAACCTGAGTTTAAAAAAGTTTAAAACTTTTTATACATTCAGAACAAAGTATTTTTTTGTACTATTTTGTATCTTATCTTATCTCTCTGTCTCTCTCTCTCTCTCTCTCTCTCTCGCTCTCCCTCTTTCACTCTCTGTGTGTGTGTGTGTGCATGAAGACTTTTTGACAAAACTGTTCAGAACATCAGACTATCTATCAGATTCATCCATTAATCAAAATTCTAGTCAGCTCCATTTGCTATAGCTAATCTACATGCACTCTTAAGGCTGATTTATACTTTGGCATACATGATGTAGAAGACGAAATAGTTAGAATGGCGTTTTGTTTTTTGTTTTTTGTTGGTAATTACTGAGCGACGCAGACTCACCAACACAATGCAGTTTTTTCTGCTTTAACAGCACTTGTTTCTCTCACATGTAAAAGCATGAGCCTAGAAAATCGCTTTAGTGTACAGACGGCGATTGTAATTTTTATTGTTTCGTCATCATTTTGATACTGGTGAATCTGCGTGGAAAAAAAAGTTTTCCCATCCAGATGTGGCACGAGGATTAAGTGATTAAGGGGCAAATCTTTTTATGAAGAAACGGCAGGTTATCATCCTGCTATGTCTATTTGCATTTCTTTATATTGTGACTATTGCTGAACAACAGCTAAATTTGGTAAATAACAACATAAGAACAGGTTCAAAATGAAGTAATACTATATTTATTTATTTAATATTGATTATATATAATACTATATTTATATATATTTATTACTATATTTGAATAATATATTTATTCCACTAATGTGAGTACCTGGAAATGTAGATCTACAAAGAAACAAACACTAGAATTTCAAAGTGAAATTCAAAATAAGCATCAGGGTCATTAAGGAGTTAATGTTTCTGATGTGGTATATGGGCTGCGCATGATGACTTTGAACTCCAAGACACTGCTGAGCTTCTCTCATTCTCCTTCAGTGCAGAGATCTGTTCTCTATCCTGTAACACTTTGTTATGAGGTTTAAGGAGGGAGATGATTCTGTGGACCGTCACTGCAGTAAACTTGAAGTGGGTGTGACTGATTGTTTTTAGGAGCCCCACTGCCTCTGCTTTCACTTCCATGAGCTGAAGGCCGTTGCTGTCGATCTTCGCGAGATCTACTCAATAGCGCCATAACTGTTAACTACGACTGAGAGGGTAGCCAGGTGACCTGTCCAACTTTGGTACTGTAGCTTTTTCAGAGGTTCTAACATGTGCACTGTAGCCACAGTTGTATTGTTCAGAAACCCATAAAGCATGTCACACACATCATAAAAGGCTTATAGTGCATTCTCAGCTGACATAGCATGGATAACCACCTGTAGTTGATGGTTAAAACAATGTCCGTATGGGACTTCATGTTCAACTTTCTCTTTTAATATTCTTTGTGCACCCTTTCTTTCACCTGATATCATGCTTGCGACATTGTAGCTTTGACTGAGGATGTTTTCTGTTTTCAGGCCTGTTTTTTCAGCTCAGAAACAGCTCAGGATTGTCACACTTAATGCATCACAATGCTCTGTAGTGGTCATTACGAGCCTTTCATGTATCTCACTATTTCACTCACTGCTATTTTTTTTTAATATGAATTTCGTGCAACATGGAGTTGGCATTTTAGGAGATGGTGCTCAATACCTGCGCTAGGACATTGTCTTGTATTCCATCATAAACAAAAATAAAACACCCCCCAGGCCACACTCAGCGATTGCTGATGTGGCACAACGAACTGAAAGATATCCACAGTCGCACTCAGATACAAGCGATTCCTTTCCCCTTGTTGACAACTGTGAACGCTTTAGCTCTTGTTGAACTAGGAGCATGGGATTCCTTACCAGGAAGCACTGCATTTGAAATGTTGCATAATTTGCAAAACCTTTAGTACTTTCTTTTGCAACTTTACAGTTTACAGTGATGGCTTTGTCGGAATAAGCATTGTACCCAATAAACTTCTGATATGCAAAGCAAAAGGGTATTTGCTTTTTTTTGGGTATTTAATATTCAAGTAGGGAAGGATTGTAGCTGCACCTGGGCTAACTTCTCTGTCCTAAAATTAAAAGGAGCAAAACAGTTGAAAATGGGGGTTATTTTGACTTTGTCTGTTGCCAGGGTAAAGCCTAGTGGAGCTAGGATAGAACAGAATAGAACTTTATTCATCCCCAACTGGGACATTTAATCATTACAGCAGCTGAAAGATATGTATATCTGTGTCTTTCAGTTCTTGTAATGAGTAAACTTATATAAATTTAAATACATATACATATACACACATTTACATACCCACTATATATACATAAAATAAAATTTTATATATATATTTTTTTTATACAAAGCCACGTTCTGATATCCATCCTTATTCCTGAAGTTCTTTGTGACAAAGCAAAGTAGCCATGTAACATGATGGCTAAAGTTGAATGAACCGTTCTGCAAGCAAACTAGTAATGAGGTACAAATCTGATAGATCTCTTGACAATGCACAACAAACAGCACTGAATGCTGCTTGTGCAGTGGGAAAAGAGATCAGATCAGATAACAAGCTTCAGATATTTTGGGTAAATAAACTTAAATAGTGGGCAGAATATATATCCAAGGGGCAAACGGTGCACTCAACAAAAACATTAGTTTGAAAAAATATTGTCAAAGACCATATATGGTTTAACAGAAAGATGGTATAGTGGTAAGAAAAAAATAGATGCAGTCTAAGCCCAATATTTGGTGACTGCCTTCTACATCGTCATCGGCTTGGTTGAATTTTTAACTTATTGCTTCATACAGAACAGCTTGGGATGTTGTTGATTTTCCTCACATGAAATGATCACTTAAGGTCCTCCCACAACATTTATATTAGGTTAAGGTGAGGACATTGCCTTAGGAGCTCTAAGACATTAACTCTATTGTTCTTTAACAAATTTTTTGCTAGAACAACTTTTGTGCTTAGGGTCTATTTGCTGCTGTCTGACCCACATTCTGTTGAGATTTAGTTTATGTGTCTGCTCATGCCTGATTGTCCTCCAGTTCCTTGAAAACACATGATTCTAATTTCACCAACAAATTAACTGCTATTTCTATTTAAGTTTTGCCACTCACCGGTATACAGTGGGTACGGAAAGTGTTCAGACCCCCTTCAATTTTTCACTTTTTGTCATATTGCAGCCATTTGCTAAAATCTTTATTAAAGATTTATTAAAAATGAAAAACTGAAATATCACATGGTCCTAAGTATTCAGACCCTTTGCTCAGTATTTAGTAGAAGCACCTTTTGAGCTAA
>JBBPDA010000081.1:12808132-12829437 GCA_037974385.1 Arnoldichthys spilopterus | reverse complement strand
CACACACACACACACACACACACACACACACACACACACACACACACACACACACACACACACCTACACACACACACTAAAAATGCTGTTTATCTCCCTATGCAGCCCTGCAGCCCAGAACAGGACGCAACTGACTGCAGCACTTTCCACCACCCACCCAGAAATAGACTGAGCTTCAACTGTGGCCCAGATTGAACAGGCTAGCTACAGACAAGATTCAGCTTTACTATGAAGTCGGCTCTCCCTCATCATTTATACAGATCACAGTAGGTATAAGAATCTTTTTATAGATGAGTGTGAAATATTGTTTCATATAGGTATTGAAGTGCCCCATGCAGTATGTTCAAAAAGCTTTGATCAGTGAATAATGTGATATTGCTAGAGATTGGCCTTTTTATTCATTTTTTATCTTAGTTGTGACCAGTTTCCGCCCATCTAGCTAGGTCTCCTCTATCATATGATGCTACCAAGTTGGCTGTCCAGCTGGGAGTCAGCAAAACATTCATTGAGAAGAATGCCAATTAAGACACCAGCATTGTGCTGGTTTATGGCGGAGAGAATGACCACTGCAATTTTTGTCAAATAAAACTAAACTTGGTCAGTCAGCAATAATGATGACCAGATGAGACATCCCCTCATTGACGAGACTAGAAATCCCCTCATTGACCACACTAATACTAATTTAACATTGTTGACAGGGGAACAGTGCAACACAGTTTGAGTAAATCACTTTGTTTTACACTTGCAGTACAACAGACCGAAACAAAAGTTTCCTGTAAAATGTGTAAAATGATCTCACGTTGCACATTGTGTGACAAAAAACACACTTCCCTCTGAATTTAGAAGCACAAACTATAGCTGCAATAAAAATACGTATTAAAATAACTACAAGAAGTCGGTTTGGTTGGAGTTCATAAATACCTTTATTCGTTTAAATTTGGAGTACGAAGCACTCATCTGGAACTGTGACTGGTCAAATGCAGGAACACAATAAAATACATTATGTTACAGCCATCATGTCATGCTGGGTTCCATTAGGGCCACAGCTCGGCTGAGATTTGTGCTTATTCTGAATTCCATTTGGGTGATTAGTTTTGTACTAATTTTGTTGTATTAAAAAAATTGTAGGTGTTTCTAAGAGTAAAAACAGATTGTTTTGAAAAAAAAATCACCCCCATTTATGGAAAAGTTTGGACATTTGGACCAATAGAAATTGTATATTTTCTTGAACCTTTTTAACTGTAAAAAAATATAGAAACAACTTTGAATGCCTTGACTTATCAACTTGTGTTTTGAAAACGTAATTAAATTTGGGTAAGGATGCCTGCAAGGAAAGTTTATAGAATATTCATGTTACACGTGAACTTTTGAGCCCTTTGAAGGCACTGCATGAGAAACAGTTGCTATTGCGATAAACATGGGCTTGGAAAAAAACGCTGCCATTTTACAGGCCTTCAATGCGTCAAGAAATCCAACCTAAAACTACTAAATCAAATCTATGCAAAAACACTGCTCTCTGTGAGTTTGCTATCTTTGAACATCTTAGATAGACAATGGAAATGTGTGCTGTGATAAGATGAGTTTCAACTTGTTTTTTGGGAAAAATTTAATTTTATCAGCACATGGTGCAAAAGCCAGCAACTGTCATGGTACAGGGTGCATCAGTGCTCACTCAACTGACTCTTATATTGAGATTTTAGAGAGCAGTAACTCATTCTGCATGCGCTACATCATTGTGACTTTGTAGACACAGAGTCTTGAATTAACCTTGAATTAAAAGGAATGACGTGACACTGTGGTAAACATGCCTCAGTTCCAATAGTTTTGAGTGTGTTGCAGACAACATCTCAAAGTCTGTTTATATTTTGAAAATACTTCGAAGGTGGTTAGTAAAAACATTGGGGTACTTTCTTTGTCAGTTAAATAAAGGTTCAAGAAAATGAACAAATCACAAGTCTTGTTTTTATTGCATTTTACAACATCCCATTTTTTCTGGAAATAGAATTTGTAAGTAAAACAAACAAAACTGTTTTCTCTCTGATTAAAATCTGGCACAGACTAATGCTAAAAAATGCTACAACATTAGTACTTAAAATGCTGTAGTAAGAACAACAATAAAAAACATATTATATGGAAGTTCTATGGGTGTGTGCCGAAAGGTCATGGCTTCGAATGTCACGCTGAGCGTCACATAAAACACACGGTCAGTACAAACCATGTCAGGTTTGTAAGACAAACTTAAAATTTTTTGTCTGACACTGTGACATGTTTGGAAAATATTTTGGTACTAAATTCTATTAATATCGTCCAGCACTAGGGCTGATATTGCATTAATGATGAGCCCTAATTAGGGCTCTTTTAATGGCATAGATCAGTTTTTGTTATAGTTGTGACTGTGCCAAATTTACACTGATTTGTCATCTTCCACTTTCCATTTTCTGGGCCGAGTTGGAGGTGACAAATGATCTGCTGTTGGTAAGATGATCTGGGGTCCGCGCTAGTACCGCAGGGACCAGCAGTTCAGACCAGAACCCCCAGCAGCATCCCAGAATAGTCCAAAGAATTGCAGGAAGTGGGTTGCCGTAGCAGCAGAGGTCAGGTCAGGTCAGCAGTATGTGTAGACAGAGACCCGAGGAATGGAGTGGAACAGATTGTTCAAGAGAGACCCCTACACACATACACACACAAAGAGCATTCTGGGGGCCTTCTATAAATGGTGTGTGAGAAAGGGACACTGTGTTCCGCACCCCTTCACTTGCTACTCTAGAGCTGCCTGTTTTTATGGTTCTATGCAACAGCACAACAATTGTGTTGCTTGGTAATAGTTGTTAAGATACCAGAATTTTGGTAATTAAAAAAAGTGAAATTACATGTTCCTTGAATTAATAACCTGACAGAAGTGAAATCCCATTCAAATGACATTCAAAAGCATTTTTCTAGTTCAATTTAGTTGCATGTGCTCTTGAAAAACAGCTGTTTAGAAGAAAAATTATGTGAAAAATGATCTCCTGTCTGAAAACCATCCTGTTTTCTGGAAGTTGCCTGTCTTAGTGGAGAAGCTGGGTAATGGGTGGCACTGTGCCTTGGGGGAGAGCTCCACTGAGGTAACCATAGTGCAGGGTATAGAGAGCTCATGCAGGTTGGATTCTTTAAGTAACGCTAAAAGTTAACCAGATACAATGACATAATTGTGTGCCAGCCAGGCACAGCAGTGTTTAATGCAAAAACCTTGTGGTTTGCTTTGTAAGTAGCTTTTGTAGAAGGAAAGATTGTCTTCCGCTAGCCTAGTCATAGGGATTTGTCTGTTACATTAACATCAAGCTAACAATGGTAAATTCCATTAGCTGAATGCTTTTTTTTACGGCAACTCTGTAGTTTAAGTGCAGATATTTAAAGTGTGCATCATATGTTTAAGTAACATTTACAATTTATATAATAACATTGCCAGTGTGCTATAGATTGAACCATCAAAAGGCATTTTGGGTAGAGCTTGCTAGCAAGCCAGTTACCTTATCAGTCTGTTGACAGCTGGGAGAGGCTCCTTCGCTACAGTAGATTAACAGTAAATAGAGATGGCGAGGAGCTGTGTTTCTGAAGTTAGAAAGGCTTTTTGTGAAAACAAATCAAAAGATTATATATCACAAAGTTCATCAAACCACCGTTGTTTTGGCTGTGGTAACGCTAGCAACATATTCCATCACTTCAGCAGATGTTGGAATACTTAGAAGTCATCAGATTCAGCTCCATCAATGGCAACAGAAGTCAAAGGGTTTAGACATTGTTTGAGGAGACATTTTTCAAGGCTGTATATATAAAGGCGCGGTCATGCACCCCCCAAACGCAAAAAGTGATGCATCTTGAAACCACAAGAATCTTTAAAAAATACAGTAATGCCAATTGTTGATTATACCACCCAGCACTACTTTGGATATTGCAGTTTGGCTGTGGGCTCCTTGATTCTTTCAGTAAAGATTTAAACTTAAAGCCTGACTATTACTAGATCCTGTTAGCTTAGATAATTGCCTATCTTACTCTAGTGAGAACAGAATATGGTCCTCAAAGAGCCTGTTAAGATTGTCTAAGAAGATTCTGCTAAATATGTTGCTGACTCAGAAGTTTAGTGTTTACAGTATGACAATACATCACTCTTACAGTCTCCTGCCCATCAGAGGTGCCTTTGTGTGAAACAGCAGCTGCAACGGTGAAAGTCTGGGAGTTGGCTGAATGGGTGTGTTCATTCACAGGGTGGGGGATGGGATGCATGAGTAATGTGACGCAGAACAGTTTATAGACTCACATGCATGTAGTAAAAGGGAAATATGACAAAATGGGAGATAATTTACATTATAGTTTTTTTGGATGACACAGTAATGTATTTATGAACTGGCAACTTTGTTTACTTTGTCTGTGTTAACAATTAGAATAGATAGTATACAGGCAGAGAAAGGTAACACCACTGCTTGTAAAAATCTGTGATAGGGACGTAACAGTGAGGTACAGTTTATTACTGTTAAATAGCTTACAACTGATATCAGCCCTAGTGCTGGACGATATTAATAGGATTTAGTACCAAAATATTTTCTAAACATGTCACAGTGTCAGACAAAAATTTGTAAGTTTGTCATTACAATCACAAATAAACAATTTATGCATTTCTGGATAAAAACACTTTCGTAATTTGTTTGTAGTTGTTAATTATTAGACAAAACTTTTTTGGGTCTTTTAATTACCTAAAATGACATTAATTAAGTAAATTTTTTACTTTCAGTTTGAAATGATCATTGTCATTCTTTGCAGAGTGGGGTGTTGTCATTGATGGGACAAAACGGTAAAGTTTTGTAAAGTTCATGTGGCAAAAGAAATTGTGTTTACTTATTACTTATAATAAAGTCTTATAATATTAATCTCCATTTAAAACTAAAACAGTGTTTTCCTTGTTACAATTTCAGAGAATTAGTGATGCTATGCAAGTTCTGCTGCTTTACTTCTTTATTCTTGACTTAATGGATGTGCTGTCATTGTAGAAGCTCATTTAGACACTGCCGTCACATTGTTTTGCTCTTGCATGGGTAAGCATTCGCAAGTTTTGTAGATTTGCATATGGAAGCAGTTTGAACTAAGACTGATACAAATAGCAAACTAGTTATGTTTTATGTTGATATGTTTTATGTTTATGTTGATATCCCTTTTTTCCTAATATCATCTATACTTCTACATACTCTTGTATCTCACATTTCTGTGATTATCAAATATTTTATCCTTAAATCCTTGAAAGAGTAACTTAGCAAGACAAAGACAGAAAGACAAAACATTCTTTACTTTTAATGGAAAGAATGAAAGATTTTATTTCAATGCCATTTTGAACCAATTCTGTTGATTTGATTGTCGTAAAATTGTCACAGTGGAAAAAACAGCTGATTATTTAAATTATGTAAAATAATACAAAAATAAAAAAATTAAGATGCAAGGCTTTGTTCAAGAAAAGCCATAACATTCAAAAGCATATTAATCCTTTAGAGGAGGAGTTTTTCTTAACAGTTATACCTGTTGCTGCAAGAGCGTTTTTGCTCTTCGTCAGTTATCCACAAAACGCCCTAGTTCCCATCTGTGTGAACGTGTGATTGCAGCGCTACTACGCTGAACAGCGGATTCAAAACAGCAGTTTTAAGTGAAGTGAAAAATTGTCCTTGTGAACGCACTCAAGCACCACAACGAAATGTGACCTGTTCATTCAACCCATCATACATGCACACGTGGAGAAGCAGGACGGTACCTTGCTTCAGTGGTGTCCGGGCCGGGACTTTAACCTGTGACCTTTATTTCACAAGGGCAAAGTCCTAACCACTAGGCCCCCACTGCCCAGTTACTATCAGTTACTAAGTAGATAGCGACTGACAAATATTAAACATAAAATGGTAATGCATCAAATGTAATTATGAATTATAATAATGTATTATTATATTATTATTTATTAATTATTTTTAATATGTGATTTAATAATAATGTTTATTACACTAAGCTTTCAGTTTACTTCAGGTTTTTATTACAGATTTTTGGGAATTCACCTAAAACAACAGAAAAAAGTGTTGCCGCATTCTGAATGCCACTGGCCCAAAACTGCTGACAAGATTTGTTATACAGCATTGCATGACAGTCAACAAGTAAGCAATTCGAAGTTTTTGTTGCATGTGTTTTGCTCTGAATTAAACTGCGTAACATTCACTATTTCCACCATGTTTTGTGTGATTGAACTATTGATTGACTTTCAAATATAATAATATTAAATCGCCATTTACTTCTACTGTGGAGAGAGTTCGTGTGTAAGGATGTTCAGTTTGTGGCTTTCCAAATCACATGAGTGTGATGCTACATGTTAAAGGGTTAAGTTGCATCGACTTCTAATTAGTTTCTCTGTGCCTTTTTTGTATTCAACCACAACAATTAGTTCAGGTTTGAGATTTGAGAAATTGGCAGCATAAATTGGGGACCACTATGTAAATCACAGGGTTTCTATGGATCTTTTATGTTTAGGACATTGCCTTGTCAGTTGTCCATGTGTTGTAAAGTGCTGTGGGATTGTATATAGAGACTGCACTGACTTTCTTCTCGTTCATCCTTTTCACTTCATACAGTAGAGATATCATGTTGCACGTCAGACTTTTAACCTTAAGCAGGACTGTGTGGGCATACACAGCTTGTGTGTATGTGTGTGTGTGTGTGTGTTATGGAGAGAGTAATTTAACAATCCCACTGTTTGTTTAAGTTTCATGGCTATAAGTCAAGCGAAGGATCTGATGGTCTTTCAAATTGGGCCTCAGAGCCACACACACACACGCACACACACACACACACACACACACACACACATACACACACAGAGCACTCCTAACTGTGCTTCTCTTTTGGGGCCCCTTGCCTAAACAGAGGAGACAGGCTTTCTTCACCATTATTTATGTAAGGGAAACTCAGCAGAAACATGTTCTTTTTAACCATTAGAGCCATATATCCTCCTGGAGGAGGCTGACTCAGCGCACAAACACACACACACGCCACGATTAAAGGGCTTGTGTGTTTGGAGTATGAGAGAGAGTAATATTCAGTGTCATGATGACCAATTATGAGCTCAAAACAAATCTCAGTCTCTCAAAGGTTGAGATATTGCTGTAGATAACAATGTAAACCACTGGATTAAACTCTTCCAGCAACTTGCTGTACGTGATCTTTTCTGAGCAGATCACTGGTTCTATATAGGAGGCATTTTCTTTTTTTTAATTATTATGCAGTTTACTCCGTCCCAAATATAGTCACTGCCAATTTCCACACACTTACTAGATCTTCCTGTACGATAAAATGCTGATGAAAGCAGCCACATTATATTTTTAAAACTGCCTTAATACTGTTAATCTCAACACAGTGGTAGGAGAAATTTAACTGCTAGTGACGGTACCTTGCTCAAGGGTACCTCAGTAGTGCCTGGGCTGGGATTCGAACCTGGGACCTTCAGGACAAAGGCAGTGTCCTAACCACTGCCAAGTTTTTTCCCCAAAGAGGATAAGAGGTGATCAGCACCTGTTATTTTAGACCTATAGACTTAGGGCAAATGCTTTAAGGCATATGTTATTGAGCATAGTACGGCTGGACACACAGAATGATGGCGTCTGCTATGAAAGCTTTTCACAATTTTTTCAACATATAGTTCTGATTAAACTGAATGTACATTGTTTGATCTTCAAAATCTGGTTCTCTGATATTAGCGAACACTATGCCCTTGAAAGTGCTTTGTCCGGTTGGCCCACTGACACTATGTACTTAAACCACAACCCCCTATGGAGAGTTCAGTGTATGGACAATTCCCAATAAAGATGTTTCATTTAAAGCAATACATACAAGCAATGCATGCAACGAAGCAAGAATCTTGAGAAGGCATACCACATCGGCAATGCCAGTAGAGCTAAATCTAGGAAAGCAAAAGTTGTATAGGAAAGGACAGTCCTGTCTTAAATTAGGATAACTTTTTTGTAATTCCATTCAGTGAAATAAGAAGCACTTATTGCTTAAAAAACACACCCTGCTGTGTGAATGGGTAGTGGTTGAGTGTGTATAGAGATCTCTATCCACTCTTTCTACATCAAACATCAGATGATGAAGCTGAAATTTGGCTCAATCTTCATTCAAGCTCAAAACAGGTTGAAATCGCACTTTTAACATCTTGCATTAGAAGTAGCAACTTTATTTAACATAGGACACGTTTCAGCGTTCTTTGCTTTTTTGTGTTTTTTGAGCACTAGTTGTGCTCTTATGAAGCAGCAAGAGCTGTCTGACTACTAATGGCACCACCTTGTGGAGAATTTTCAACCTGCTCAATGTAAGCGAGTATGTGGGTGCATTACAAATCTGTTCTTTTAGGCTTTTCAGTCTATTCATTTTATAAGTCCACATGCCTTAAACAAATACTTATACGGCTTCTTGCATATATGTGATTAACCACAGTCATCCTAAATCTATAGTTAACAAACATTTTTCCAGTTTCCTGTCTTCACCTGAGAACTCACCAAGTCAGTAGCATGCAGTAATAATTTTTGAGTGGACCAGTCCTACATTTGTTTTGATTTAACATCTCTGAAAGACTGATTTAGGCACAGTTTTCTCTTTTCCTATCCTTGTCAACAGCATTATAAAAGTAAGCAGGGCTGATCCCAGGTTCTCTGGCACATTAAACCCTGTAAAGAAAAAAAATACTGGTCTCAGGCCAAGATTGGGCCTGGTGCAGAGATCTTTGTTGGAAGCCTAAATCCAAGCTGTAAAATGAATAACAGCTGCTCTTTGTTGTCTTCTCTCTTTTGCTTCCCAAGTGAAGGCCTGTCCCAAACACTCTGGCTCTCACAGCATCCAGCATAATGCCCTTAGGTCAGTGCAGTGTAGCTAAATCATGTTTGCAGTCATGAACTAATTCCAAATACTCACCTGCAGTTCCAACAGGCCTACTACGAAAACATGACAGTTTTTGTTTTTCTTGCAAACATCTTGCAATCTTTCACTCTCTAATAATGGCTCAATTTTGTCCTTGGGCCCCTTTGCTCCTTGTACTGTATCACACCCTGAATGTATAAGCAGCTTTTTGTGCCCGGCTAGTTTAAATAACACGTTTAGGAAGTTACTGCTTCTGCAGTGAGGGTGGGGAATAACTAAACCTGAAATGCTGAATGAAGTGCTGACGGATGACAACATGGATAAACTTTTTTGGTGTGGAGCAGATTTATTTAGGTTTATGTACTGCGAATTCACTAAACATGCAGTAAACAGTTTAAAGGCTCGGTCAAACTTGCATTTGCATTTTATTTTAATGGAAATGACAAAAAGTATTATAATATATAATTATGTTCACTTTTGTGTTTCTACTAGTTGAGTTAGCCAGCTTGCTGTGTGTTTGTTGTCCTTTGTGTCTGTGTTCTTGTAGAATACAGGTTGAGTGGCGGCGACAATGTAGTTTATAATACCTTGTACCCGAACATTTGAACATCCATCAGAGAGGACTGAAATGCAGTCTGCTTTGTCAGTGCTTCGCTTGACCTTTGTTTGCACTCTGTTGAACTCTTCATCCAGCAAATGACTAGATGCAGGCCTGGTTGGGGGAATGTATGCTGGTCGGGGAACATTAAAAATTCTCTTTCAGTACACATTGGATGGCGACATAAGAGGTGAGTGCCAGTTGCATAGCACTAGCTAGCATACATTTAGCATATCTGGTTTAGCAGTTAGCTAACTATTGTATGATACATTTTGATTTAATAGTTGCTAGTTAAACTTTAACACCATAGATCAAATATTATCTACCTCATTATATAATCAAAAATTACTTGACTTTATGTAGTCTTTTGGCTCAAACGTGTAGATTCAATAGTCTCTATTTGTGCTGTGGGTTTAAAAAAGAAGTTTTAATAGTTCAGAATTCTAGAAGTCATTGTGCATGTGATGAAGGAATGCACAGTGCACGTAGGGAGTGTGGCCTCAATAGCCCTGCAGTAAGAAGTATGCTATGTGCCTGTGATTGAGAAATAGCATATACACTCAACTGTATTTGCTTAAAATCTGATTTTTTTTTAGCCAAGATTATGCTACAATATATTTTCTACCAACTATATTTTATGTTCCCAAAACTTTGCAACCCTATTTGTCATTGTGAACATACTCAAGCACCACATCGAAATGTGACCTCTGCATTTAACCCACCACACATGCACACATGGAACAGCGGGCAGCTATCAACAGAGCTCTGGGAGCAGTGTAACAGGACGGGCCTCAGTAGCACCCCGGGCTGGGACTTCCGGTCCCAAGGGCATTGTACTAGGCCACCACTGTAGGCTAAATTGGTATTTTGGCATTGGGGTGCCAGGGAAAGGGTTTTGTGGATAGGGTGTTATTGGGAAGTCCAAGGACCCAACATTGACATGGGGCCCGCGGAAACAAAATATAAAAAAAGTATTATATAGTTTAGGGGACCCAATGTTATGTTCTTGTATAAAAACAGTGGGTACGACTTTTCGAACTTGTACTGTCAACTTTTTAAAACAAAACCATCAGATAGCACTGTGGATTTATATGTGACTTAATCTGTAAGCAGTGTAGCTAGCTAGTTAGCACTTTGCATGTCACTACAGATTGTCAAGTTGTGCCTCTGCTTTTCCTAATATGAGTGTATGAGAATGCAGTAGTAAGGCTAGCTAGTCACTATCCCTTCTCTAATTTGCTTGTCAGTTCCTAATATTAATAAAAGTCTGTTTCTGAGAAAGAACTCGAAGTAAACTACATCAACATGCTAATGAGTAGGTTTGCACACTCACGTGGTTCTGCAAGAGCGTTAGCCCCGAGACAGTACATACTGTTCCATTCTTTGACAGAAGGAGGCCAAAGGGGAGAACTCTAGAATATCCTAGACATCTAACACCTTAAGATGAATGTGAGATGCTCTCTGTCTTCTTTGTCAAGGAGGCCTGGGTCTGATCATGTCTCAAACTTGTGATCAAACTTGTAACTTTGCTTGTCTTAACCTGAATTCCTGAAAGATTCTTGCCTGTTATTTGCTAATACAGTCAAACACAAGAGGGTTTGCCATGTTTTGTGCCTTGACCTTGTATGACGCAAGTTGCAGTACAGAATAAGAGTGCCTGTTGGATTGTTGGTCGTGTGTGTGTGTGTGTGTGTGTGTGTGTGTGTGTGTGCACGCATGTGTGTGTGTATTCATGTATGTGAGGAGGCATATGTGTTTCCTCCCTGAGAGGCCTCTCTGGGCTGGGACCATATCCCACATGTGTGTGCACATGTGTGAGTGTGAGTGTGTGTGAATGAACTCATTGCCCTGGTGCTGTTTTGAGGGCGGAGGGTCATAGGGTGCAGAATTCCTTCAGAGAAACACTGTCTGTTTACAGCTCAGGGGCTACGCCATTAGAAAACACTCTTACACACACGTACACATGCGCGCACACACACACGCGCACACACACACACACACACAGACACACTCATGCAGTCACATACCCGCTCACATATGTGCACTCTCTCTTGCTCTCGCTCTCTCTCTTTCTCTTTCTCTCTATAAGGTCTAGAATTAGTTTAAAATTTTGATTTTATGAAGCAATGCACAGTTTAGATGTGTTCATATCCGTATGGTGTGTTAATGATGGTGGTGCGGGGGGTGTCAGTTTTTGCCATTTGGTTGACCTTTCCTCTTTATTTATTTATTTGTTTGTTCATTTACTTTTGTTGTGAGTGCTGGAGTCATGTTATAATTCTGGACTGATAAAATAATGTCATTGGTTAAAATTCAAATCTCTCTTTCAGTCTTTCTCTCCCTTTCTCTTTTTCTCTCCCTCTGTTCTCTCTCTTCCTCTTTCTCTCTCTCTCTCGGTTCTTTACTCTATATCTCCTACTCTTCCATTCTCTCATGACCTCCCTCACTCTTTCACTCTCTCTCTCGCTCTGTCACACACATGTGTAGATGCACTCGTACAGGGTCATACACACACATTTGCCTACACACACACACACACACACACACAAATACACTCAGTGACATGCTCCCATTTTTATGTGATACGTGCTCATTGTGGATTCAGTCTTTGTTATAAAGGTGTAATACAGCAGTGTGTTGCCCTGAGGAGCTTAGTTTTGTCAGAGGAGCAGCATTTCAGTCTAGGGTTCAGTAGGGTTCAGTGGTCACAGTAGACTTTAATCACAGAAAGTGCCGGACCTTAAAGAAACAGAACGTTTTTCTGCAAATGTTGCTTTAACTGAAATATATTGCTGCCTCTCTTAACATGGGGTTTGAAAAGATCCTTTTATTATGAGAAAACCAGTGAGAGCTCCCCCTTCTGGATGCTTGCTGACCATCCAAAGTTTGGAAACCTTATCATCTACCCTCCTAAGTTTGTAAAACATTGGGGTATTTAAGTATGCAGCATGTTCTGTATATTTTGAAAAGAAAATGTCATGACACTATCCTGATACTGCCCTGCTCCCACACATAATTAACGATAGTACATAACAGCAAGACATTGGCTTCCAAGAGTCTACCACCCGACCTAAAACAAAATCTAGTGTGCGCTCTGGGTGTTTTATTTTGTTTTGGTGGGAACCTGCTGCTATTTCGAGCAAACTCTAGCTCTGTGCTCTTAATACATGGCTGCACTCCTGCTGTACACACAGCGGGCTTTATTATAGCCCACTGCTCTATAGAGCCCAACACTGTCAGGACCTATAGAGAGGGAGAAAGAGAGAGCAATCGACTGTTCGTGCTGTGACAAAAACAGTCAGGCTTGTCAAAGGCTCTATTGTCTTACTGTGCCCCTGGCTTATGATATCCGCATAGCTCTCACTCTCGCTGAGGCCTTCCTGCAACTTTGTGTGTGCGCCCAGAGGAGTTTTTTTTCCCCCCGAAAGGGTTACAGTGTAACTGCATGCATGTTTTCTCAGGGAAGTGTGTTTGTCTTGCAGGCCCGTGCTGAGGCCCTTTTGTTTAACTAAGTAGAGAGGTTCTCCTTTCACTGCAACACACACACATATATCAGCATCAGCTTTATGTCAGAAGGTGCACAAGCATGTGTGTGAGTGTGTTCCTGCAGTACTGTACAGTTTAGTTTGATTTACATTTGTGCGTAAAGTCAAGTGAAAGTGACCATTTGTCATTGTGAACACACTCAAGCACTATAAGAAAATGTGATGTCTGCATCTAACCCATCACATGTGCAGACGTGCAGCAGTGGGCAGCTATCAACAGCATCTGGGAAGCAGTGCCGCAGGACGGTACCTTGCTCAAGTGTAACTCAGTGGTGTTGGGTCGGGACTTGAACCTGCGACCTTCATTTCACAAGGATAATGTCCTAATGAATACAAAGTGTATCGTGTGCACCACAATGAAATCTGACATGGGCAGGGCCTAGGGAGCAGTGCTTGGGGACGGTACCCTACTCATAGGTACTTTAGTGGTACTTGCACCAGTCTGGGATTTGAACCAGCAACCTTCAGGTCACAGGGGCAACTTCCTAATTTTTACACCACCACTTCCCCACACCACAGGGCAGTGGTGGCCTAGTGGTTAGGACGCTGCCTTTGGGAGTTGCAGGTTTGTGTCCCGGCCCAGGCACTAATGAGGTACCCTTGAGCAAGGTACCGTCCCACTACACTGCTCCCGGGTGCTGTTGGTAGCTGCCTGCTGCTCCACGTGTGCACATATAATGGGTTAAATGCAGAGGTCACATTTCGTTGTGGTGCTTGAGTGTGTTCACAATGACAGTCACTTTCACCACTGCCCTGTAGACAGGGACATGGCTCTAACAAATATGAGGCAATTAGCGTTAATACATTAAAAGGGTTTAGCTTTATGAGTGATGGTCATGTCAAAAAAGATATTTTTTGATATTTCTGGTGTATTTTAGTTATTTAGTTACTGAGCACCACACAGCCCTAACTGGGTAAAAACATCAGTCCTGTACTGCACAACCTCTGCTTTTTATTAATGTGTTTACAGCAGTGCAAAACAATTGGGCTCTATTTAGAAAAGTAAACAAGAAAACATTATTCCCAGTGCGGCCATCTTGTTTCCAACCAAAATCATTTACCACAAGACAATGCCTTTCTTATGACCTCCAAAGTTATAAGAAGGAAAGCAGCAAATGTCCTGCCAGAAGCCTCTTTGACTGGGACATAACAACAATGTGTAGTCATTATGGAAACTCGATAGCGAAGCTAACCATGATAACTGAAGCTAACTTGTTTAAGGAACAATTAAAATGTTTTTTTTCAGCTGTAAATGTTACTTTAACAAACCAGAATTTTTTTTTCCACCAAAGAGAAAAGACCCTGTTATAGGACAACAAGTCACCCTCAGCATCTCATATCTCACTGGTTAGAGATGGTGTTACCTAACACAACTGAAGGGCCAGCCTCCACCCAGTTGACAAAAAAAATCTACTTATTTGACTCATAACAGATAAAAGATTTGCCTTTTATGACCAAAAGGTTGTGTCAAGCAGCAGGAACGCTGTCTGGAAAGTGCACTACATAAATAAAAGTCTATAAATGTTTGTTTTTTATAAGTTTATTAGTAACTTCTAAATTATTACAGGTTTGTAAAGGGACTTTAAGTCTGAAAGGTATGTTTTCAGATATCATATGTTAAAAGTAAAAAATGTTCTCTTGCATGTGTGGGATTGCTTACATTGCTGTCATTGCAAAAATGTTACGTATGTACTGATTAGAGACAATAAACAAAACTTCTTACTTAGTGTATATTGTATCACTGTCCGGCCATAAAGCAGGAGAGACTTGTTGCCTCGTTGTTATAATTTTTCCAAGAATTGGGTTAGTATTTGAAATATTTTAATATTGTAAAAGTTGGCAGAGAAAGTGAATGTAAGATGTAGTGGACTATGTGTAAAGCACCAGCGGCTGGATTTTAGAATGGAGTCCAATTGCAGGGAAGCTAGGGATACCACCTGCCCACCCAGGGCTCGAACATGCGCTGCCATCTTTACAAAGCGAGTGCGCTAGGCTCACGTCACTAAGAGGGGAGGAGAGCTGTGTGAAACTAGAGTTAAGGGCCCTGGTCGGAATATGGGTGGATTATTGCGTCAGCAAAAACGGTATGAGCCCACATGTTTTCCGCTGGAACAATACATAAACAAGGGAAAGGGAAAAGGCTCTGGGTATTGAGGGTAAAGGAAAGGAACCCCTTGAAGCAGGTGTGAGCTCCACTAGCTGCACGTGGCCGCACATGGGAGTCCATCTGACCTAGACGTGGACCTCCCTTGCCACACCCGCCTTTTTCTGCTAGTCGTGCCGCTTCAGGCCTACAGTTGGCACACCTGCCGCCAGGGAGAAGGGGAATGAACCTCTAGAAGCAGGCACAGGTCACACCAGCCGAACCCGGTCGTATGCAGAACTTAGCCCAAATACACAATGTAAGTAAGTGTGTGTGTGTGTGTGTGCAAGAAAGAGAGAGAGAAAGTGATTGTGTGTGTGAGTCATACAATTTATATGTAATAAAGAAATATTGTTAATTTGCACAAAGTTCTGCCTGTGTGTGTGCAGCATGTTCCCTTTCTTTGTTTATTCCGGAGACACAGGGACCCACTATGTTTGGCTATATGGCTGATCTGCTAGCTCCTCGGCTTCTGTTCCTTCTATTGCTGTTCCCACTTAATTTCTGCTCTTATTCCCACTCGCGCTGGCACTGTTGCACTAATATTTCACAAGGCGCGTTCACTTCCCTCATCCAAACAGGCCACACATTTATGTATGTCTCTTTATAAAGCTTAACAGTATAGCCTAGCCCCTTCACATGAAAGTAATGTGATTGGTTAGAGGGTCAGTTGCAAAATACAGCCTTCTGTGATCTCAGTATTTCAGAGGCTGAAATTGCGATAACAGTGTAGCCCTACTCGGATCTGATTGGCTGGTTGTCAAAATAAATGAAAACACAGGCTGTTTCTACAAAAGGGACACAGGAAGACAAATGAAACTAACCTTTATGGAATAAAAATAGTATACTACTAACTTAACACTTGGAGGCAGTGGCAAATGTTACCTACTAGCAATCTGCTTTTAATTTTGACCACAAAATAGAGTATATTTTTACCAAATTTTGTGTATATTATTACATTGTATTTTACTTCAAAAATTATAATTGTAAACTTTTTAGTAACACAACAAAAAACCCAGAACAGTAATGTGTATTATTTTGTCTTTTTGCCCTTGACCCACATCAAACATTGCCAAGACAAAGCATTTGGCTTTTAGTTGATTTTCTAGTCTTTATAGTCTCCTAGAGACATTCGATAGCTCATTTATCTGCATTTTAGCTGCATTCATGGTCTTGTCTCTGTATGTTCCTGTGTATTAACTGTAAAGTATATGGGTTTGCAATAAAATGTGTAATTAATTTAATGATTTTTGTAATAGAGCATGCTCAGTGGCTCTAAAATTGTGTGTGGAAGCAGTGCAGTCTGGCATGATTTGTTACGTTTAAATGGTTGTTCTGTTTTTAATGAATATGAGCAGCTGTGTGATGATCCCCAATGGGTACAAGATTATGGGGGTGACGAAAAAACCCCATGGTGCAATGCTGCCCCCTTTTGGCATGTTTGTGAGTGGGTCAATGACTGGGTGGTTAAGGGATGGGATATCTATGTATCATGGTAATGCTAGTTTGATTTAGTTCACCCTCACTAGCCTCCTAAAAGGTTTGGCATCGCTTCTTGTGTTGTTTTTGAAAACATCAAACAGTTATTAGTATATAACCAATATACTCCAATTGTCTATTTAGAGTCATTTCCTCATAATTTATCTGCATTAGATTATCTGATCTATTCTACTTATTTAAAACTTTTGAATTTAAAATAATAAATAAAATAAACGGTGCATAATCAAATAAATATTAAGTTTGCAATGTTGTGTACCATGCTAAAGAAGAAAGAATAATTAGATAATTGGTAAATCATATAAAAAACATGATTAAAAAATAAATAGAAAAAAGGCAACAAATCAAATGTTAGTAGCATAAAGTGAAAGTGAGTATTTGTCATCATGAACACACCCCATCACACAAAGGGCACCACAACGTGGTGTGACCTCTGCATTTAACCCATCCACAAATGAAACTGCAGGCAGTTATTGGCAGTGCCTGGGGAGCAGTATAGCAGAACGGTACCTTGCTTAGGATACCTCAGCGATACCTGGGCCAGTACTAGATCCTGTGACCCTCCGATCACATGGGCAAGTCCCTAACCAGTAGGTTACCATTGCTATGATGTAGTAATATAGTAAGATTAAGTAATTGTGGGTGGTTTTGCCCAAAATACTATTCAATCTTTCAGTGGTTTTGGTATATATAATACTTAGTATAATAAATAATAATAAAAATGATGTGATACACACTTGTCATGTTCATCTGATAATGTAATAGTAGAAGCACACAGAGCTCATTCTGTTGCCGCCTGCACAGATATTGAGCAGTCTCTGTATATGTGTCATGTGCAGATGGAGGCTTGGCCTTTAATTATCCGTGGGCTGTTTGTGGCTGTCCAAATGAATGGACAGCATGTTAATTACTTAACGAAGCTGGAGCGTTAATGAGACAGAGGCTGAATGACTAGGCTAGCACATGGAATCACACTGGCTCACAAATTCAAGTAGTTGTAGACACTCTATGTCACACACACACGCGCACACACACACACACACACACTTTTACTCATGTACGCTGGCAGAAATGGAGCTGTCTGGTGCCATGGCAACCATTGCGGATATCCCTTCCCTCCCTCCATGAGAGAAAGAGAGAGAGAGAGAGAGAGAGAGAGAGAGAGAGAGAGAGGGGCAATGAAACTGAAGACGAGTGAGAGACACACATTCAGTCTCTCTCTCGCACACACAAAAGAAAGTCCTAAATGACAGAAGGCAAATGGGGTACCTGAACGTTTGTAATGATGGTGGAGGAATAATGGAGGAGAGAGACAGACAGAGAGAGAGAGAGAGGGAGAGCGATAGAGATGCTGCGTCACCTCTAGATAACCGTCTACTGCTGTCTACTCCATAAGCCGTAGGCACAGATTTCAGACATCACTGCAGTGTCTGTCTCCTCTGTGCTGCCCTAAGACAGACAGACAGACACACACACACACACACACACACACACACACACACACAATGCATCAATGCCAGCATGTTCGTTCACTGCCTTTTTGAACAGCTGTCAGCAGCACATGCTAAAATAAGGAACTATAGTCCTTAAATTTTTTGTGTATGTGCTGTGTGCGTGTTACTCATTCTGTATTCTGTCTCATTTTTAAGTTATTATTTTTGTTCAAAAGTAAAACTGGCATCCAACTGGCGCACGGTGCGAGTTCCACCATTTCTTTTTTTCAGTTTTTTGCCTATAAATTAATAATCGTGAGGTAAACAAAATCATTCAAAAGGTTTTCATGTGAAATTGTTCTTATTCGAGAAGCAATATGTTTATGACCATTCCATGCAAGAATTTCCTCTAAAGTGACTTTTAGAGGCGTTAACTGTCTGGTTTCTGTTATTACCACTTTGATCAACTCTGACAATAAGAGAAACTGCTCCGAATGACTTTGTTTTCATTGTAATCATTTAATTATGCAGAATTAAATAAAATGTTCAAATTAAATGTTCAAAACACAACTTTTTTTAAACAGTCGCTCAGTCTCACATGCTATTTTTTGTGTAATTGTGGAAATTAATCACTGTATTTTCAGCATACATCACTGACTACATACATAACTGTTTGTTGTTCCGATCTAAAGTGAGAGTTCAGGGTCATGCTGTGTACAATATAACACTCACTGAATGACATGATAGCAACTGTTAGTGATTCAAAGCTTCATGTATGTAGTACAAAATGTAAAAACCAGGTCATATTTACTGTTAATTATCAGGCAGGTCAAATCAGCTTATGATCCTTCAGAATTCATGATCAGTCTTGATGCACGTTAAGTGGCTCATTTGTGTCTGTTTGCAGATGTCAGTGGATGGATGAATGAAGCCTTTACCATGCACTTCTTTAGGGTAAGTGGAATTATGTCAGGCTGTGCAGTGCTGCTTTGAATCTGCAGGTGGCAGTCTATCAAGCATTATTAGGCTGTGTGTGTGTGTGTTTGTGTGTTGACCCAGGAGAAGAGTGTGTCAGAAGGACAGGAAGAGGTGGAATAAAAGAAAAAAGGCTGTGGCACCACCTCAGAGCAGTCTTTACTCATGACTCAGCCGGATATGGACATAACTCGCTCAAATCTGTTCTGCGTGTTTGTATGTGTGCATGCCTGCAAATTTGCTCCGTCATCCCATTGTTGGTATTGGAAACACAACCCCCCCCCCCAACCTCCCAAGGCACCACACCCCACCAGAGCTACTGGGCGATATGTTGCCGAGTTTGAATAGTGAAGTATTGTAGCGTGTTTCAAGTGAATTTAGTTTTATTTATACAGGGCTTTTTACAACAGATGTTGTCACAAAGCCGCTTTACAAAATTTGGGTCCGAGACCCTAATGAGCAAGCCAGGGCGACGGAGGCAAGGAAAAACTCCCTGAGCTAGAGGAAGAAACTTTGGGAGGAACCAAGATTCAGTAGGGGAACCCATCCTCCTCTGGCCGACACCGGATGGCAGTAAAATAAACAGTTAAAGATTAAAGGTTTTAGTTTATGATGGCGGCATTAGTTAGTTAGTAAGTTTCATGGCTATGGTGTAACCAGACATGACCCCACTGAAGTGAAGTGAAAGTGACTATTTGTGAACAGCACAACAAAATGTGACCTCTGCATTTAACCCATCACAAGTGCACACGTAGAGCAGCGGGCAGCTACCAACAGCGCCCGGGGAGCAATGTAGTGGGACGGTACCTTGCTCAGTAGTGCCCGGGCCGGGACTCGAACCTGCGACCTTCAGGTCCCAAAGGCAACGTCCTAACCAATAGGCCACCACTGCCCATAAAAAAACTGGTCAGTAGATCAGAATAATGGGTTTGGGGTGACCCCTGTAGTCCTAATGTAGTAGATGATCTAAGCTATCCTTCAATATGTATTGATTCTCTGTGATTTCCATATTAGTACCAGGTCGAATAATCTGACATAATTACTAGGAATGTGCACATACAATGCAATACTAACACACACATCTTATTTGGGAAATAGAGTTTTCTAAAGAACTGCAATTTGAAGGCTTCTGTAAGGAAGCAAAGTATGGTTGAGACCAATATTTTAAACTGATATTTATTTCAATCATGAAGAGACATGTCTGCATTTGATACATCTCATGATACATGAGATAATATCAGATACTGCACTGGTTCACGATTCCTTTTTAGGTGCATCTGTATTTTTTATCTCTATTTCTGTCATAACAGACTGATGTCAATCACCTTCGTAATACGGTGTGATTTTTATTTGATAGTGTGGCACATCTTGTTTTTTTATTACAGGCTCTTAAAATTGAAATTATGATTTTCACCAGGCAAGACATCAGAGGGAAGCTGTGACCAGTAAATTTATAATGATAATCATGTAGGTTACAAAAACAAAGAGCTGCACCTTAGTAGTAACTCGTCGTTATGGCGAGTTTTTAGTTACGTCTTGTCACGTAGCCAACAAAGCCTTTCAAGGTGTGTTATGTTCATATTCAGCAGAATTTTTGCAGTAACAGCCTCCAGCGATGTCTAATAATTATTTACTTCTACTTCCAGTTTTTCTGTTACTCATTTACTGAACTGTTTTAATGCAAACTAAGGCAAGTATTCCACATGAACATAACTGTAAACATATTAGACTGTGATATCTTAAATTAATACCACATGTATTGTAACTACCTTAGAGGAGCATGATATATTAGTGGTAGAGATGTATGAAGTAATATTGTGATTATAGTGACCAAACTTTTCATGGTTATCAGTTTTATTGGTGTTTTGTTAAAATGTGCTTAAAAAAAGAATGGATACACCAACCAAAATCATTTCTGTTAGAAGTGTCAGAGCACCGGCCAGGGGAAGGGGTCACAACCATTGTTATTATTATTAATATCATCACTGTTGTCATTGTTGTTATTGTTGTGGTTGTTAATAATAGTAATAATAATAATAATAATAATAATGATACCAATGATGATGATGATAATGATGATGATGATGATAATAATAATAATAATAATAATACAGATGATAATGATGGTGGTATTATTATTATTATTATTATTATTATTATTATTAATAATAATAATAATAATAATAATAATACTGATAAAGATG
>JBBPDA010000081.1:12777562-12789862 GCA_037974385.1 Arnoldichthys spilopterus | reverse complement strand
CAGCGGGTGAGAGGGGTTGTCCATAATGGATGCCAGTTTAACCAGCATCCTCCTCTCTCCCACCTCCTCAATGGAGCATAGGGAGCAGCCAAGGACAGAGCCAGCCCTCCTGACCAGCTTGTTTAAATTTTTGTTAAAATTGATTTAAGATGGATGGTTTTAGCTGCTAACTGCTTTCGGTGGTGGTGCAGTAGTTACCACTGTTGCCTCACAGCAAGAAGGTCCTGGGTCTGCCACGATTGCCTTTCTGTGTGGGGTTTGCAAGCTCTTCCCATGTTCGCGTGGGTTTCCTTCGGGTGCTCCGGTTTCCTCCCACTGTCTAAAGACTTGTGATAGGTTGATTGGATGGTCTAAATTCCCCATAGGTGTGTGTGTAAGAGAACGGTTGTTGGGTCTGTGTGTTGCCTGCGATGAGTTGGCCTCTTGTCCTGGGTGTACCCTGTCTTGGGCTGTAGTCAGCTGGGATTGGCTCCAACTTCCCCGCCACCCGAAATGGAGGTATGGTAAGCACATGCTAATGGTGGCCAGAGTAAAGTAAAGCAGCATGCAGATTTGGACCTTTATGAAAAACAGAGGAGTGGTTGAACAACAAAAATGTATGTTTTACAATGATCAAGTCAAAGACCAGACCAGCAGCCATCCAGCCTGAACAGCCGTCTGGGCTGACTGGGCCAAAATCACTCCCAGTGTGGAAAACTGGTAGAAATTTACCTCAGCAGACTTCAAGCTTTAATACAACAGAACATTGTTCTACCAAACCCTAGTCCAAAGGGGTTAATACTTGTGCAAACATTTTTTTATTTTTAAGGTCATCTTTTTTAAAGGGCAGCTCAACAACATCCAAATCTCTGTATACAGCTGGCCTATATGGGATGATGGGCAGAAAGAAGCCAGAGAAGAAAAAAAACACATCAAAACACATCCAGAGTTTGCCTAAATAATCGAAATGACACTGCTAAATGTGCGATAAAGTAGATAAAGTCCTAGTCTGAAATGTAAGTTAAGTTTAAGGAACCATCACCCAATTCTCAAAATGATCCATTGGCTTGACATGGCTAAAAATGTTAAGATGTAATGAAGGTGAAGTATGGGGGTGGCATCATCATGTTGTAGTATTTATCATGATTGAGATTCAAAATTCAAGAGTTTATTGTCATGTGCACAGTAGAACAAGTAGTTACACTGTCCAATGAAATTCTTATTTTGCCAGTCTTGTTGCAAAAAAGTAAAAAAAAAAAAGATAACACTAACCTACTAAGTAATAACATAATAAGACAGTGTTAAATAGAGCTACGTACAGGTTACAGATCCACACTATGGATAATAGCTTGTAGTGGGTGCAATATGCATTGCAGTATGTAAACATGGCAGTGCAATTAAATAAAAGTCCAGATGCATAATGAGTTACTGTGAGCAGCAGGTACATGGCAAAAAATGATGTCGTCTTAGTGTCATTAGTAATGTAGATAAATCTGATGACTTGAACATGACTTTCACAAGGCACTTTCTGTTAAAAAGAGAGCGACTGAAAGATGTAAAACCTGCCATGTCAGCAGTGCCCAGTGTGAGAATAGCACATTATAGGGAGTTGGGAGCAGTACTGGAAGAATGAAAGTGAATATTATGGACAGTTGTTTTATTACACCATGTTAATGATTAATCCTTCCTCATTATACTTGCTCAAGACCATAATTATTGATGCTACATGGTCATTTAACTTCTACTAGTGACAGAAGTATTATGCTGTGTTCGACACGTCTGGTGATGATGGTCCAGTTCAGGACAGTTGCAGACTCAGGTCGGGTCAGACGTGTGTCGCACTGGGGACAGACACAGACAGAAAGGGCTCAGGCAGCAATCTGTTTTAGACAAAAATTTCAGATTCTATTAAAAATCTACCGTGTGTGCATGTGCGTGTACTTGTACGTGTGTGTGTGTGTGTGTGTGTGTGTGTATTTGCGAGAGTGGGAGAGAGAGAGAGGGAGAGAGACATGTTTGCAGCACTTGTGTAATTGATTTTGTGTGTAGTTGCCATGCAGTTGTGTGATCTGTGTATGTGTGCGTGTGTTTGTGTGTGTGTGTGTGTGTGTGTGTGTGTGTGTGTGTGTGTGTGTATAAAACATATGTACCTATTTATTCATGTATGTGTGGAGCTGTGTACGTGGGTGTGTGTGTGTGTGTGTGTGTGTGTAAGGCTCACTTAGGTGTAGTGCCTCAGTGCACCTCTTACCTCAGCGCGAAGGAATGTGGGTGACGAATGGAGCGGTGTGCAAAGTAAGAGTGTAAAGAGAGAGCCAGCATTTTACAGTGAGTCTATTCATCCATACTGACTGGCCTGCCCCAGACTGCTTCACACGCACACAAAGTTTCACTATTACACACCCTCTGTGTGTTATTACTATGTTATAATACACCATATAGGTTATTCAAACTGTACAGTGCCATGGGAAGCCTTTGGTAATTAAGGTGTAATAAATGTTACAGGCCTGTAGATAATGTATTTAAAGCAGTGCCTCATGACAGCTGTCAAAACTGTCCCCCTGTACCTCACAAAGGTAAGTCAATTTGCCAGCAACAGACACAGTGTTTATTGACATCCAGTTTAACCAAAACACTTTTACATTATTCTAATTCATTATTCCTATATGCAGTTTCCTTTGCAGTGATGTACTCTGTAAACCAGAAAATCCCTCACAGTGTTTGTTGATAACACTTATTAAATTTAGTTTACGATTTTGACTGATCAATCAGTCTTAACTATATAACTTATACCCTCATTTAGGTATTAACAATTCCTCTGGCATCACAAAACAACTGCTACTGTTACTGCTAATGACATTAATAATTAAATTAGTAAGTATTATTGTGATAGAAGTAGTACCATTATTGTGTTATAGTTTTGTATGATATTATTTCAAGTACACTTATCCAGCTATAACTTTCAGAGTTTGGTCTAGAACCTTTGCATTATGTTCTGTGTAAAGACTCGTTACTGAAACAAAAATGGCTCTTTTATGGCATCAAGCAAAGAGCCCTTTACATTCACCTGAAGTCAGAAACCGAGTACCTGAGTACCTGACACTAAAGATCACACTTAAAGAATCCACTGACTAGTTTAAGAGGTTTAAAGCAATCTGTTATTATATTATGTGCCTTTTCAGCACCTGTAGACATTGCACCACAAAAACACCATAATTAGGCACACATATATCACTTTACACAATTATAATAAATAGTAATGTGTTATTATCCCTGCAGCAGGCTGCTCCATCTCTCATTACTTGGTTCATTCTCACTTTCTAGATTTGGACTGGTTGAAAAAGAATGACTCTCCATCAATAATTGTAAAGTACAAAAATGTAATCACTCACATTACGTATCTCAGTTCATTTACAAACTTTGTTCACCACAATGAGATATGTAAGTACTTATGTTTGTGCTGTTTTTTTTGAGGGTTTCATGTTGTGAAGCTGTGAGGCGTGTCAACTGACGATGGACTGATGTGCACACACACACACCAGTCACATACTAACACACACAATTAGCTAGTTTTACTCACACATGGATAAAAGGCAGAGTAGCTCAATTGCTAACAGGATAGTGGCATAACCCGTGCTGTGTTTCGCTTCACTGCAATCTTAAAAAAGGTACATAAATGAACAGGTTTTCAACTCATGATGCACAGCAAACTACAGAAAATACAAAATTAGTTTTCATTAACATTTTTGGCACTTCTGCAAAATAGACCTTAGCAGCATCCGATGCTGCTGCATCCAACATCCATGTTTCTGCAGTTTGCTTCACATATATACAATTCATAACTTGATTTTTAAGTGCAGTTTGCAGGACAAACAACGCACGTGTGCCTGTTTTTTTAATCAGTCAAGTCCATTTTTATTCCTATATTATATATGTATTTGATGTATTAATTGAAAGTTTCTATGGCGTTCCTAATGCTCTACGCTGCCTAGTCGTTTCCCCCCTTTAGCTGGGCCCTTGCCTCAGTATCGGGTGGCCCGGTTCAGCGTGTCCTTAAACAACCCGAGCAGCGCACAGGAAAGGGGCCCCGATGTGGGGGGAGGACCACCTCTGTCCCAGCCTACGCTCCCCAGCCCGTGCTCCAGAGCACTCCCAGAAGCTGCTGCTGTGGCGGATATGGGCTGGAAATGCGACAGGCTTGCTCTAATAGGGCCGTTAGACAGATGTAATGTTTTACGGTGCCATAAAATTAGGCATGATTTATGACTTATGGGGTACAGTGCAGCAGCTTTCAAAAAGCTGGCAGCAACGAACAGATGGATTCATGCACATTTACTAGCAAGACATAGTTATAGATGAAATGAGACAGTAGTCAGAAACGTAAACATATGCACACAATGGTAATATGTAATAACAAATTACCACAGATTATATATTATTATTACACAGATGTGATATATTCATATATATAGGTACTTTTATTTAATAGTATGTGCAATATATTATGTCTGTATCTATGTGAAAATCATGAATTGAAAATATATGTAAATACCTATATGCCTAATCCTGCAAATGCACGAAAATATGCACACACACACACACACACACACGCACACTGCGCATGCATGCCCTGCTGTTCCTTTGTTCTGTGGGCAAATATCCTCACTGTGCACATGGCTTCTTATGGAAGTGAACATATGATTGTGATATTCTGGCTGCTGCAACACATACACACACACACCCCAGCCCTGCGTCCTGACACACAGCTATGCACAGAGCGCTTTGCAGAATGCCAAGCAGACAGGCAGCAGAAACACAATACCAGACTGTAAGTGTGTGTGTGTTTGTGTGTGTGTGTGTGTGTGTGTGTGTGTGTTTGTGTGAGAGGGAGCAAGCAATACTGGGAGCTGGAGCAGGAGTGTGTGAAACTGAAAAAGGAAAAGAGCTGTAAAGGGCAAAAGACAAACGAGGGGAAAAGCAAAAATGAGTCGAGGGGGAGAAAGAAAAAAGTTGTGTGATGAGCAGTGAAAGACAAGAAGGAACCCTAAGTGTTAAGGCTGTCAGTTTGCTATATACATGATAAAAACACATGTTCACATAAGTGTGTAATTCGTCACACAGTTACACAGTAAACTCTGTGTTTGATTTGCATGGTGCATGTAAAGGTTTAGGTCTGCACTCCTCACATTTTTATTAAGTATATTAAATATGGCGTATAAGTGAAGATAATATAAGGTAACTTTATTGTCACTGTATGAATGCAATGAAATGTCATTTGGAGCAAAACCTTTTAGATGCCTTAAGACAAAAAAATTTGGGAATAGAAAATAGAAAAATGAAAAAGTGTATAAAATGTATACAAATCTAGAATGGACATGTACAAAAGTAGAACAAAAGGTAAGCACAAAGTATTCTATAGAGTTCCAGATGCATAGAATAGGGGGGGTAAGGTGCTGATGATTGGTTTAAATGGATTTAGGTGGTGTAATAACAGTGGAAAATGAACAGAGGATGAAGAATGTCTTGTGTCTATCTGCAACTTTAAACCTAAAAACTCTAAAGACAGAAATGTGTATGCAGTGAACGTTTGGAATCTACACTTTTAAAAGAATGTCTATGTTTATTTCCATGAGCTGTGTGAGAAAGGAGAAATCATTAAATATTCAAGAAGAGGGCTCTTTATGGGGTAACTGCCGCTGAGGACCAGCTCGAATGAAAATTTTGGCAAAATTTAAATATAGACAGTTTTATCCTTTCTTCTTATCCCACAAACAGGGGCCGAGGCATGACTTTAAGAAACAAGGGAGGGAATAGACATGGGCTGAAAACATGAAGTGAGAAACCAAGCCAGAAATTTTGATGAAGAAGGGGGGGTGCAGTCTGATCCAGGACGTCCTGGGGTCTTACGTCCACCCGCATCAGTGTCTTGCTGGACAGGCCGTCACATGATCTACTGGCCGCTTCTTGATTGGCCTTTCCAACAGCACGTAGGCCGTGCCGATGGGCGTTTGGCACACTGTTTATCATTCCACTAGTGCGTGAATAGCCTCTCCATTAACAGTTGTGTATTTATTGTGTTTTTAACATTCACTCACAAAACAATCCAGTTCGATCATTACGACTTGTGCTGAATCATTTCCTAAAGAATCGGAATTGTTAAGAGGTCGGAGATTTATACCCTCACCATCTGGTGTGCCGGTCAGGAGACGCCTCTTATGAACCAAAAATCCCAAAGTGACTCAGCACACGCCAAAAAAAACCCAGAAATAAAACAGGCTTACAATGTCCAGAGAGTGCAATTTGCAGTCAGTAAATCAGAGTTGTTTAGGAAGGTTGTGTTTCTTCACAAAGCATTATGGTTGTGCAGTGAAATGTATTTGTGTGTTTGTATGTGTGATGGCACATTATGAAGAGGTAATGCTTAGGCCTGTATGTGTGTGGGTAAAGGATGTCTTGACTATAGAAAAAAGCAGAGCGAATCAGGTCTTACTCATAGAAAGGACTGGAACATTGTTTATAATCCATCTTTTTAGTTGAAAAAATTCCCTTTCATAAATATATGTAATACATATTGGCGCTCCTGGAACAAAACTCCAAATGGCAATGTTACAAGAAAAGCGAGAAACCCTCTTTACTACTAATGGTGGACATTACGTAAAGTTGCTTTTTTTCCAATTCAGTCTGAATTATTCCTCACAAACATTTAAATGTTAAAGGTCTGTTGGTGGTTGTTGGTGTAAGAACCATTTTGTTCCCAAAAACAATGTGTTAAGTTAAAGTTATATATATAAAACACATATAATAGAGTTATTTTACTTTTAGATAGTTACACATACACACACACATACACACATTACATAGCTAGCTACATATATAATACATATTGGAAATATTAGTTTTTACTTTACCACCCAAATCACCTTTGGTTGCTATGCTTGGTCCCTAATTGTATATTAAATTAAAAAAAGAATTTAAATATTAGAAAAAGTTAGTTGCATATAAACAAACACATAAAGGATTTATTTTACATATAGTTACATATCATCACTGTCAGGCACAACCATCGTATCCCCTCATTTGTTTTTGTTTTTTTTATAAATCAATGCGATTGTTTACCCTTTATGTCTGTCTGTGGGTTTTAACAAATATTTAACCAATGAGAAGTATTAAGAAGAACCATTGGATGCTCAAAATGTCTGTAAATCCTCATAACTCCACCCACCCCGTGCCACACACAGCAGAGCTGTATGTACAGTGATGAGGCGATTTTATGTGAGATAAATAGTTTAATTTATAGATGTTTTCCTTGCTTTCCTTTGCCTTGGCAAATCGATTAACACACTGTAGTGTATGTGTTTATCAGATTTAGCTTTGATTTTAACATTGTCATTATAGAAAGAAGTGTTTGCTTGTTCATTTGATTATTCACCACATAATGGTTACTTATCACACCAGTGCACCTACAGGGCATGAGTAATCTGAATTAATGTTATGGAAAAAAATTTATTTTTACAAGTTAGCAGGTTTTAACATTTTAGTGTTAATATTTGTATATTTTAAAATGGTACTTTAAAACAGTAAACAGTTGTTAAATTTATAATAATATCTCTGACGTTTCTTATCATAAAACATGCTAGAATGCCTGAAATCTGCTGAAGACCAAAATCTCCTAATTTATGTTTAAAGGCTGGAATCTGCTGATTTATATTTAAAAGCTGAAATCTGTTGATTCATATTTAAAGCCTGGAATCTGCTCTTTCATATTTAAAGCCTGGAATCTGCTCTTTCATATTTAAAGGCTGGAATCTGCTAATTCATCTTTAAAGCATGGAATCTGTTAATTCATATTTAAAGCCTGATATTTGCAAATTCATAATTAAAAACTGCAATCTACAGATTTATATTTAAAGACTGGAATCTGCTGATTTATATTTAATGGTTGGAATCTGCTGATTCATATTTAAAGGCTGAAATCTGCTGATTCATATTTATAGGCTGGAATGTACAGATTCATATTTAAAGGCTGGAATCTGCTGATTCATATTTAAAGGCTGGAATGTACAGATTCATATTTAAAGACTGGAATCTGCTGATTTATATTTGAAGATTGGATATTGCTGATTCATATTTAAAGGCTGATAATCTTATGGCCTTTGTAACCTAACGCACATCGATGACTGTGTAACGTGGAGTGCTTGCTAGCTCGGTGCAGCCGTTCTAATCAATGACGGATACAATGATCTTCAGATTCACTGCTCGTAAACCTCATAACTCTGTTTGAGCTTAGTTTTAGTCATTTGTTAGTAATATTTTGACACATGTAGTATCTGACCACATTTTTCCTGAAAAGTAAAAGTTTGGGAAGTTATATACAATATGTCAAATGTATATTATTATGCTATATTATAATGCTATTATAGAGTATAATGCTAATTTGTATACAGACACACACACACATACAAGCACACATAATAGAGGACATGCATGACCCCATGTCCTGGTATTGTACTAAAACAAGTGTGTGTGTCTGTGAGGCAACTGGTGCTCAGTATTCAGTCCACGCTGCAGACAGTCTCAGCTGTATAATGGCAAGTTGACTGTTGGGGGTAGACGAAGGGGGAATGAAGGAGGGATTGTGGTGGGGGTGGGGGGTAATGGACGTGGCGGCGCTCCAGAATCAATTGGCAGTGTAATGAGATGGCACAGTGCCAGGTAACCATGGAGCTGCCCTGGCCCGCTCTCCTCCAGAGAGGCTGAAAATTAGAATTGGGGTGTGTGTGCGGGGTGGGGGGCTGTTTGTAAGTGAAAGAGCAGCAGAGAGAGAGAGAGATGGAGAGAGATACATAGAGAGATGGGGGCACAATAGAAGAGAGAAAGTTTTTCATGGTTGCAATGAGAGAGAGTGAGAGAGAGACAGGGAGGAGATGGAAAAAAAGAGCTAAAGGGAGACCAAAGGAGAAAGAGAATGAAGGGAACAAGTAAAGAGAGGGTGCAAAATGGAGGATAGGATGTATCTGAGCAAAGACAGAGGGGATGCAAGAGAAAGAAAGGAACGGAGACTTGGCAAGAGATTGAGGGAGAGAATGAGAGAGAGAGAGAGAGAGAGAGAGAGGCTCTTCAGACGAGCATTACTTGATTCTCCCTCCTGCTCTGTTTCTCTCAGCCTCTCTTGCTCTCACTCTCCCTTGCTTTTACTCTCGTTCCTTTTCACTCTCCCTCTCTGTCTTGCATCGCTCTCTCTCACTTTCCCTTTCTATGTCTCTTTCTCTCTCTCCCTTTCTCTCTTACACTCTTTCTCTCTCTGAAATAAACTGGAGTTCACAGTTTGTAGAGAGACTAAAAGGAACGGAGGCTTAGCTGGAGGGCAAATGAGGTCCTATATTGTTATTATAATGTACTAAGACATCTTTTTACTGGGGACCTGGTCAGAGATGAATCAAAAGATTGTGTCCCTTAGAGTCCCTTCAGCCCCTCCCTCTCTCTACGTCTTTCTTTTACTTTCTTTCTCACTCGCTCTCCACTTTGACTCTCAGTAGAATATACAGGACCAATCAGTCACATCAGCAGGCCTCCCATATATGAACTACATTAAAAACTCTCGTCCACAGCCACCCACATTCTCAATTGTGTATCCCAGGACACACTTTTACATATATGTTTGTGGGTGTGTGTGTGTTCTGCACTTCTTTTACTCTTTACGACTCTTGTGAGTTAGTAAAGTGTTTTTTTATATGTCTCCTAGAGGAGCTCACTATTAGCTTAATAGTAAATACAGTAATAATTTATTTAAAAATGATGCGCATTTGTTAATTTTCAAACACACACACACACACACATATATATATATATATAGAACATGCAAATAAATAACAGTCTAGGTAATTCTGTCATACTTTTTATGAACATTTTCCTAACATTTTTATAGAAAATTACTTAGTAGTGTCTAGTGTCTTGTCATATCAGAATCAGAATCAAAAATGTGTTATATTCATACAAAGGACTAGTCAACTAGTAGTCTATCATCATCAGGGTTCCAGACATCAGTGAAAGGTGGAAAGTAGTAAAATAATCTACACAATCTCATATGTGTATATACATACAACTGCAAAATGTGCAGGAAAATGCCATTTTTAAGTGTTCTCTGTGAAGAATGTGTACTTAATTTGTATTCAAAAATTGTCAAAAATGTCAATGGACCTGGATTTTTTTTTTGCATGACCGTATTTATGTACATTTGTACCCATAAGAACAAGAAAGGCCTTGCTATGGTGAAGAGGCTTCAGGACTGTTCTGAGAGCACGAGAGAGAGAGAGGGAAAGAGAGAAAGAGAAAAAGAGAGAGGAAGAGACAGACTCTATCCCACCCACAGTGATGTTATGACAGGGCTCACTTCAAGCAACCATCTTGCGATTGTTGCAGCCTCACTGCGCTGCATCCGTCTTTCAGCACTAATAACTCGTCACTCCCTCAGACGTCTGTCATTTCCTTTCCTTTGTCATCCCTTTCCCCTCTTTACCCTTCCCTCACTCTGCTGGTGCCGTGTGGATTTTCTGGCCGGATGAAAGGCATCAGTCAGTTTGATTTCACTGTGGCCCCATGCACTTCTTCATCAGTCTCAGCCTGTCTCTCTCTCTCTCTCTCCCTCTCTCTCCACATGGCTGAGATGTGTTAATACTGTTAGCTTGGCAGTCTTCCTCTACTGATTAGCGAGTATGTGTGACGGTTGCTGGAGATGAATTGAAATTAAAGCGTGATTAATATCGTAATTAGCCCCCACTCCCTACCACCTTTTCTAGTACTCAGCCCCATCTCTCTCTTGTGTTTCCATCTTACTCTCTCTTTTCTGTGCTTTTGGCTGCCTGCCTGTGACTCCACAGTACTCCTACTCTTTTGTGTAGAGGGGATTTATCAATTTATCATATTCTGTAAAATGCATTTGTTTGTATCTATGTATTTTTAAAGATTTGTGTCATATACAGTACACAGTAAAGTATATGCCCTCACACATTATCATTTTTAAATGAGGATATTGTTGCTGTCTGGAAAAACCTCATATGTTGTAAACCCTGCATTGTTTTCCCTTTTTGCCTAATTTGAAAAATCAACTACTCTTTTAGCTGAATCTACAATTCATACTGATGCATATGTAGTACATAGTCAACTAATAAATCCGCTAGTAGGCACTGTGGGCCAATGTTGACTAGATGGGGGCAGTGCCTGAAGTTCAGCGGGGCAGCAGGAGATATTATTAGATTGTGTACTTATGTAGAAATACTGTACAAGAGGAAACCACGTCCAGTGTAGGATGCCACTGTGCTGAAATACAGTCTTGTAAGCTGTAGGTTCGTTTGCCTGACAAGCACAAAAATCAGTAGCAGGCCGTTATTTCAGTGAGACTGGAATAAGTGCACCTGGAATAAAAACCACCAGTCAGGAAACAGCATAGGATGCTTGTTTACTTGCTGTTTACCAACAGCTTCAGGCAAAATTTAGGAATAATGTATTATTACATGGTTTCCATTTGTTTCCCATTGGGCTGCTAGTGGACAGAAGTGTGGGTACAGAGCTAGAATGATTAGGTGACAGGCGAAATTCTTATGTGTGGGAAACACAACAAAAATCGTCTGCAATGCATATCCACTTCAAAATGCATGAGCTCAACAATAGCTTGAAAAAAATTTTTTTTTTGTACTGGTAATTTAACCAGTTTGACAGTGTATAACCTTAAATGGTAAACTTCTCAAGGTAAAAAAGTAGGTCACAAAAAGCAAAAAATCATGAAGAACCTGGCTAACTTATAGCTTTCCTGAAGCATCGCAAAATAAATGAAGCCCTAAAAGTTAATGCCAAGAATTCCTAGAGGTGCCCTAACTTTTGCTCTTTACTTTCTCCCCTTTCGGTACAGTTCATCCCAAACCAGCTGGATGCTGAGCTTTTTTCTTCTAATGTTTTGGCTCATTACTTACTTTTTGTCTTTTCTGATAGGTATACACATTACCACTAACTGCAGTACAGTATCATGCTAATAATGCATCAGAGGGTGTAGGAACAATGTGTTCCAGCTGTGCCTTTGTTCAGACAGATTGATTTGTAAGTTAACAGAAGTTGGGGCACCTCTGGGAACTGTTTGCAATAACCTTCAAGGCGTAATGTACCTCCATGTCTGCAGGAAAAGCTGAAAGTAAAAAAACTGGAAGAACTGGGTGTTTTAACACTTTTGACTGGTAGTCTACATATTACCATATACAGTGGAGGAAATAATTATTTGACCCTTCGCTGATTTTGTAAGTTTGTCCAATGACAAAGAAATGAAAAGTCTCA
>JBBPDA010000081.1:12710330-12740460 GCA_037974385.1 Arnoldichthys spilopterus | reverse complement strand
TCTCTCTCTCTCTCTCTCTCTCTCTCTCTCTCTCTCTCTCTCTCTCTCTCTCTCTCTCTCTCTCTTTGTCTCTTTCTCTCTCTCTCTCCCCCTCTGTTGTTTGAGTCATAGTAGTTGGTCTGCAGTACCACTCCACACCCTGGGAACGCCCAGATTTTTTACCGCAGTACCAAACTGCCTCAAGCACCACCAGAATCTACTACACACACGGACTACACACACACACAAACATACATACCTTCGCATAATATGTTTTACCATACAATGCAGTACACATGGACACACATGAAATCACAGGCATTCACAGTGCCTGCAAAGATTTTGCCATGTTATATATCGGAATCTCTACCCAGTGTTTGCAACCATTAAATATTCATTAAATGTGTCAAATATTCTTCCATTAACCTATTAATTCATAAATGTTAGTGATGTTATCATGCTGTAATTCCTACTTTAGTCACACCTTCCTTATGTATGTAAATGCTGTGAGTGTTTGTGGCAGGCATTCCTGCCGGGATGCCTGTGTTTGGTGTGCATGGCTTCAAATTTTGAAACGTGTGTGTGTGTGTGTGTGTGTTTGTGTGTTTGCTATCGCAGTAAGAAGACACCGTTGTCCCTCACTGACAGACGTTGTCCTCCTCTGCCATATGTTCAGAGCTGGTGCTGAGTTGCGCATACACCTCTGGTCTGTCTTTGAAAGCGCACTTTAAACTAAAGAGGTGGGGTTTGAAAAATCTTTGCAGTTCTTTTCTCAGTGTCACGTACACTGGCCTACTGCCAATCACATGGAACATGGCTTGTCATGACTTGTGATATGAAATAATATCTGACAGGGTCCTGAAAAAGGTAGCTCAGTGGCAAGATTGAGAAAATGAATCCACAAACATCTTTTCCACAATGTTGTTTGCTTCTTAATTCTTCAAATAAGAAACTTCTACTTGCTAAAACCTTTAATTAACCCCTCAAACATGTTAAAATAATGGTAGTTGCTGTTTAATAATTATTGAGTAATAAGCCACCAAGTTGGAGAGCTGTGCATCACATATATTCATTTCCACACAGATAAATTCATTACATTAACACAGTTTATAGCCCAGAGTACTTAAAACTGAAGGACAGAATGTTGTTGATGTAATACATTTTAGACATATTTGAAGCAGGGAAATTGAATGTATTACATTCTTCAGTGTGGAGAGAATGGCGCATACTTAAAGAATGCAGCAGGCAGTTTGGAGTGCACATGCTTGGCCTTGGCTCGGTACAGCTGGTCGGCCAGAAAAGCAATACAGTGACCAACAGTGAGCAGTGGGTATCAGTCACAGTGGAATTATGCAAGGCCTCTGCACTCCTCTGACTGCAACAAAAAAGCCCCACCATGGACTTTTCTCGTGGATATAGGCCTGTGAGCTTTATTTGCATCCGTGTAAAGTACATGATGGCTTATGTTTGAGTGGGTGGAATGAAAATATCTGCTATTGGAAATATCCACTGCTGTGGTTGCAGTTTGTGCTATTTAATCCTTGCATTCGTTCGCATTCTTTTCATTTCTCCCTCCCTCCCTCCCTCCCTCTCCTTTAGTCCTGCTCATAGTCTCTCTCTCTCTCTCTCTCTCTCTCTCTCTCTCTCACTCTCTCTCTGTCCTCACATGGCTTTTGCCCTACTTTTCTAGAACAGAGCTGAGACAAGCCAGCCTCCACAGCCAGAGGCAGGCACAAGCGCCAGAGAAACACCCCATCCAGAACACTGCAATGGAGTGTGTGTGTGTTTGTTTGTCTGTGTGTGTGTACTGCAATGAATAAATATTGTAGATGGTCAAAACATCTACATAGACATTTGGAATACTTCAAAGTCTTGTGAGTCTAACCCGTGATACTGAATGGCCGTGAATTTCTCTCTCAAGTTGGCCAAAAAAGTCGAAATGTATTTTTCACTTATTGTATTCTTACCCGTGATGAGGGTTTGCAATACGGCAGAAACATAGCATCACAGTAACTGAAGTCATATATGCATTATGAAGTCCTGTAATTGTCTTGCCGCATTTAAAAGGGCTAGAAAAATCTGAGTATGATCGGTTTTTTTTCAGCTTTTTCCAAAAAAAGTAATTTAGCTACAATTTGAAGTCAACCTGAAATCTAAATGTTTTTTTACATTGTTAGTTTATGTGCCTACCTATATTAAGCATGAGTCATACCAAATCATTTAAAAGACCTCTATAATGTCTTCACACAAGGATCATTCTACATTCCACCCCCTCTTGTCATCAAGTGAAAATGCTCAGCTAGCTCAGAGATGCCGTGTTTCTCTCAGAAATTTCATAGTACAAAAGTAAAAAAAAGTTCAGTATATCAGTAAAATAAATGAATTCAATGTTGTCATAATGGACAGACACACAGTGGCTACTTGTTACTATGCAGTTTACAGTATACACAGGTTGGTGATGTTGTTGCTGCTGTTGCTGCTACTGATTACTAGTTCTACATAAATGGGGTTATTTCAAAAAGCAGAATTCTTAGTTTAGCCAGATAATTTCAGCCCAAAGTCAAGTCTGTCCAGTAAGAATGGAGCTGAGGGACATCCCTATTAGACAATCTTCAACTTTGGCCTTAAGTTATTTGTGAAAGGCCCCCATGGTTTAAATTAAGGCTAAAAATGTGTTGTTTTTATTAGTCACAGTTTGAAAGAGTGGAGTTTTCACATCACAAGGGCTTCAATTTCAATTGTCTTCAATATTATCAGATTGTAATGAGTTTTAATTGGTTTAATTTGTTTAATTGGGTAGTTTAATAATAATAATAAAATCATGTAGAGCTTGAGAATTGGTTACATATAGCCCTCAAGCCTCAAGAGTGAAGGGCCTCAGTGAGAAAAATAAATGTAAAGAAAATAACTGTTAAAAAATATTATATGCAATAAAATATTTTTCTTAAACTTTTCAATAATGGTATGAATCTGGCTTTTTAAATAATACCTGCAGTATACTCTAGGAGGCATGTGGAGTGTAATTAATATAATTATTTATCATGTGATAAATAATGTGAAGTTGTAATTGCAACTTCATGACATTTCACAGGGCTATCAACTTTCAGGTATTGATTTGAAAAATGCGTGAATTTTAAGCAAACCACCATTGACAAATCAAAACATTCAGTCTCCCTCCACTGACGAATCAAAACACACCCCACCCAAAAACAAAACACAAATATTTTTCAGTCAGAAGATTTTCTTTCCCTTAATCCTTGTGATTACATACACTGATCAGACGTAACATTAACACCACCTGCCTAATATTGAGTCAGTCCTCTTCATGCTGCCAAAACAGCTCTAGCTGTGCTGCACTGTGTGTTCTGACACCTTTCTTTCAGAGTCAGCCTTCGGTTTTTAAGCGATAGTCAGCTGTTTCGGCAGCATGTATAGGACCTCCTCAATATTAAGCAGTCAATCATAGTCAGCATCTACTTTTTAAACCATGGTAGCTCTTCTATGGGATTGGACCAGGCGAGCTTGTCTTCAGTCCCCACATGCATCCAAGCCTTGGGTGCCCATTATCCTGTTGACTCACCAGTTGTCCTTCCTTGGATTACTTTTGGTAGGTATTAACTATTGCATACCTGGAACACTACACAAGACCTGCAGTTTGGAGATGACTCGTCCAGCCATTACAATGGTGGCTAAGATCTCTACGCTCACCTGTTTCTCTTGGTTTCAGCACATCAATTTCAAGAACTGACTGCACTTGCTGCCTAATGAATTCCACATTCTAACAGGTGCCACTGTAATGAAATCACTAGTAGTCAGTGATATACACTTTGCCTGTCAGTAGTGTAAAAGCTATGGGTGATCAGTGTAACGTCTCATTGCCCACCCCTCGGTAGAGCTTTAGTCAGTCCTGAAATTGTGGTCCAAACCTAAACACTGGTTTATTTACTTGTGTAGTACTATTTACAACTGACTGACAACCGCTTTGCACCCAGATAGAATAAGAGTATCACTGTGCAGATGACTAATGATATAGGGAGTATATTGTATACTGGTTTAAACATAAATGATCAGTAGTCTGTAGTTAGCAGTAGTTGGATCAATTGGTTTCTGTAATTAGTAACAGCAGCCAATTTTTAAATAGTATTAGATTTGGTTAGGGAGTGGGCAGCACATACAGGTGATCCATGGTGGTCAAACTGGTCTGGAGGACAGGTGAGCAAGAGCCCAGGATGATGATAGACCTGTTCTATAGTACAGCTGAGCAGGAAGCCCTAACAATATTAATTAACCTGAGCCATTGCTGCCGTTACAAGTAATGGAGATCCAATAATAAAATATCATCGTAAAACGAATGCAAAAAGTGATTTGACAAGCTATCACAACCTAATCGAAACCAACCTAAAAGAACACAGCTGAAGGGTAACACTGGCATGAGAGCACCCAGAGTCATTGGCACTGAAATAACTAGCAATGCAAAAGCAAAGAAACTAGCCAGATCTAGCATTAAACCTGACGGTTTTCATATGGCAGCTCTTGGACCTAAAAAAGGCTTCTGCTTTCTTGGGATTGAGAAGAAGAAAGTTGTGCGACATCCAAACTTTTATGTTCCTTACACAATCCTTGATTTAAATTAAATTATCTGGTATACAGCCTGAGAAGTGCAGACAAACTTGCCACTATAGCAACATTTAGCATGCAGTGACAATAATAGCCATAGTTTGATTACAGAGATTTAAAATATAAAATTTTTAAACAGTCCCAAAGTTTTTAGCCTAAGTAAACTTTCTATACTGTGCTGTTCTCATGCTGAGTGGCTCTAATAACCTGTATCAAATTTAGTTTATCTGTGATGGTTAGAAGACGCAAAGTATCTCCAGAAAGGCAGGTTTTATTGTGATAAATTTTTACTGTTCCCTGTATGCTGTGGTGAATAGCTACCAAAAGTGGTCCAAGAAAGGATGTGAACTGGCAACAAGGTCATAGGTGCCCAAAGCATATTGATACATAGGGGGAACAAAGCCTAGGCTGTGAGAATTTTGAACCAGAGCCTAAAACCTATTTGGAAAATGACACCTGAACCTGGAGTGAGCAGTCATGTTCTTGGGGTTTTGGACAAGTATTTCAAGCTTTTTCCCTTTAGCTTTGTATATTTTTTCCCTGTTGTTTTGTCATTTTCTTAACATTACCAACAATATGAAATCCATGGCTGGTAATGTTGCACAAAGAGCAGCTGCTTAAAATGGCGTCTCTGTGATTCTGTTGTAGAGGTGGACCAGAGGGAGGATATTAGGAAGTGATGGACTGGACCTGCTTAATGAACACTCCCGCTCTCTCTCCTCTCTCTGTGTGTGTCTCTCTCTCTCTCTCTCTCTCTCTCTCTCTCTCTCTCTCCCTCTCTCTCTCTCTCTGCCTCCACTCACTGCCACGGGCCACACACACACTCACAAATCTCTTTTTATTAGTGCCATCATTACTGTAATGCTGTTGCTAATATTACCCTTGGTAATGCTAACAACACTATCACAAATGGAGTTCACGCACATGATTAGAAGTATTCTGTTAAAGCTCCTGGGGCCACACATTTGCACACTATCTCTTTCCCAATGCTGAAGTGTGTCTGATCAAACACAAAAGGTGGCTTATGTGGTTTGGAAGTGTTTTCCGAATTCTTTTGTCTGTTTTCTATTTCAGCTTGTTGCGAATGGGCTCTCCTTCAATGCTCTCTTAATTCTCTCCCTATGTCTCTGTCTCGCTGAGTTTTTCTTATAGTGCATCCCAGGAAGCTCCCAGAGCCTCTGCCGTTTAGAGCCAGCCAGCCAGAGAATGGGGAAGCCCTCAGAACCCACTTGCTAAATGGCCACAAGAAAACGGATGCAAGATAAGTTTAACATATGGACCAATGTTTCTTTTTGGCCTCATAGAATAGTTTGAAGTCTTTATAAAACCTCTATGAACCATTAAAACCAAGGTCAGATCATATGTAAATATTCTTGCGCCTTGGAATGAATGTTTGCTGGTGGGGACACTGTTAAATACCCATTCCTTTTGCTTTTCAACGAATCGCTTCTTCCAATCATCTTCTTTCCCACCCTGCTTGCCAGCTGTGTGCTCCTTCCTCTCTCTTCCTGTCTCTCTCTCTCACTCTCTCCTTTTCCCCCCTCCATCCAACCCTCTCTGTCAACTAAAGTCCTTTCATAATGAATGGCAAGGTACGATAATAGCCTCACGGTTGCCATAGAAGCAGCCCTGTGTGTGCTGTAGTTTTTTTTTTCTTTCTTTCTTTCTTTTTTTTTTCCTCTTTTTTCGAGGGGGCAAATGATAGTGGAATGTGAGGAGAAACGCACCCTCCCTCTTTCTTACTCCGTGCACTCATTGCACTGAGTTCCCTCTCTTCTCCCTTTCTGCCTCGTTTTTTTTTTTTTTCCTTTTACTTCTCTTTGCCCACTTTTCTCTAGCTGTGCTCTTTCCCTTCCAAAGTACTGACAAAAATAAATAATGAATAAACTAATGTGATTAATATTTTAAATCAATTATGAAACACCCTAAAAGAAAAAACAATCTGGATCCTAAACATGTGTGAGTGTTTTTTTTTCTTTACATGGAAGTAGAATCCATATGACTGGAATTCTAAATAAATTCAGTGGCTTTTCATTTATCATTCAAAAGTTGACTAGGTGAACAGTGTGACGTCGCATGGCAGTGCTTTAGTGCTAATCAGTAATCTTAAAATTAAATGAAGTTGATATTAGCTAGGTCCCCGGTGTTGCAATCTATTTAAATTTATTTTATTATTAAAAGGGTCATTAAGTTATTCATTTGTCTGTGACATTTAAAAAAAGCAGGAAATTTGTATTTAACAACTACATCTCCAAGACTACATACAATATTTTTTTGTGCACAGCACTGCAATTGTTAGTCCTTTTTCTCATCTTAACATTGCTACAGTCTCCTGAGTACATTGGACAGGCAGTAATCCACTTGCATTAACAATTTGTAAAGTCAAAAGAAAGTAAGTTTAAAATTTTTTTTTTAAAATTATTGCAAATTGGAAAAGTTGGAACATTTTTAAAATGCAGTTTAAAACAAAAATCTGCTATTTAAATTCTCTTGAACCTTTATTTAACTGACAGAAGATTGGCAATTTGATGCTTGCAACACACTCATGTTTTTATACTATTTTGAAACATTCCACAATAAGGAATAAACTGCTTGCAGGTTAGGGTATAAAGACTGGGTTTAAAAGCAGCATCCACCAAACACTTATTCTTTGCAAGTGAGCAGGGGTCGTGGTTCACCACTTTTATATTAGCTAGCTCTCTGATGCAGCTAATTCCCTTCAATCTTTATTGTATGTAAAATACAAAAATAAAGGCTTCCAGTGTTTTCATTGACCAACTTACATGTATTTTGTAAATATAAACATTTATTTATTAAGTTGATGCCTGCAACACACTCAAAAAAATTGAAACAGGTGTATGTTTACCACAATGTCACATGACCATTTATTTAATTACCCCTTTTAAATCATTTAAAATAAGGATACTAATTGTTTTACAAGACTGCTCAGAAGTCTGTGGTTGCCATTTTCCAGTCCTCTTCATTTTCATTCGGAGACAGATTTGGACCGCTGGCAGGCAAGTCAAGCACAGACATTCTGTTTCTATGAAACAATACTGTTATAGTGTGTGCAGAATGAGACCTGGCATTGTCTTGCTGGAATAACCATTGACTTCTCGGGAAAAGACTTTCACATATTTACAAGACACACATGCTACTGATGCACCACTATACTATTAAGTTTGGTAACTTTGATTTGCTTTTAACCATTTGAAATTTCAGTTTTGTTTTTGGCATAAAGAAATTCACGTCTGGTTTTCCTGAAAACAACTTTTGAAGGCTTCATTCAAATTTTTTCCAAATTCCCTGAATGATTTTGCAATGTTATGTACTGTAGATGGTGAAAGACTTAAATTCTTTCCAACTTGCATTAAGATGCTCTTTATCATGTTGCCCTCACCTGTTATAAAGATATCTGCTTATTGTGTATTGTTTCAAAATGCTGAAGTTGAAGACTGTTTAAACTTCTCACTCTTATTTTGCTCCATCCTAACTTCTTAGAGTGTGTAACAGGCATCAAGGTCAAAATTAAGTAAAATTAAGTTGGCCAAAACATTAACATTATTTACCTTTTCTTGTGCATCCTGTTCCTGATGAACAGATTCTGATTTTGATGAAAGAATGTTAAGGTAATGTAACCAATGGTAACCAAATTATTCCTAGTTAAACAATAGTAGTTCCAGTGAATGTTTTATAAGATGTCAGGTATCAACTCTGATATCAAAAATGTTTTACTTAGTTAGAAACTGCCACTTACCATTTTTTACATTTCATGATGAACAGATCAATAAAAGAGTTGCACATTTACTTGTAACAAAAGCTAGATGTTAGTAGTTGCGTAGTACATGCATTGCATTGCATAGTACAGTCATTGTGGCTACTAACTGAGTGGCAGAAAGACTTAAAACGTTTTACTGAGTGGCAATGTTTAACACTGTGCTCAAATGCCCTAAAACAAACAATTATCTGCTTAAATTAAATGCAGCTGCACTCAACACTAATTCTTACAACCTACCCAAGAATCAGTGGTCCTTAGATACAGAAATGTGGCCAGGGTTCAGGTTTGCTGACATTGATATGATATGATATGATATGATATGATATGATATGATATGATATAATTTTGATGGGAAATACAAAAGCAAAGCAAAGCCTAAAGGCATACAGTGAATTAAGGAAAAAAAGACAGACACTCTCTAAACCAAGGCACTCCTTCAATTAAAATGTCTTTATTGAATTGACATGTCCTAGTTGGACTATTAAAAAGAAACAGTGTACATGTGTAGTGGCCAGTGCCTCTTCAGGGCATTATTCAAAGAGACTGAAGAAGGATATCTAAGGACGGAATCCTAAATCCTGCCTCTGATGCAATTCAATTGGCCAGATATTTCAACCCATTGATTTTGCATTGGAACTAATATTTCTCATCTTAAAAGTGAGACAAATAAGAGGAAAAATAACTAAAAAATTGTTTTATTTTATTTATTTCTGTTTCTGGTTTGTAGTCTGGTTGGAGGATTTTATTGTTTGGATAACAACTGTTCTTGTCTGTAATTTTATGTTATATTGTAAAATATGAAAGAAACATTTTTTTTTCTATTTTAATGGACAATTAAAATTCAATTAATCAGTTGATCATTTTGCGTTAGGGATGGTACTGCTGATATAATCATAGAATTCTATTAGCTCACAGCCATAGCCTGAAAACACACAGACATCAATATAATGACTCCAAAACAAAATGTCACAAATATTGTTAATTGACTGATCATAAATATATTCTTATCCCAATGACCCAAATAGAGCTTTGCATAAATGGGTGGAAAACAAGCATGCATTGCTGTACCTTTCCACATTCTATTAAGGTTCCTAGAAACAAGAACACATTATCGTGTATTGTCAATTTTTGAAGAGAGAATAGAAGATTGTCAGGTGGTGAGGTACTTGACATTATTGACAGATCTTGCAGCGTTGTAAAGCTAGCAGGCCTTCATGGTGTTCTGTGTTAGTGTATAGGAAGGTCACATCTAGAGTGACCATTCAAAACAATAAGGGCATTTTTTGTTTTCCATGATTTGGGCCCTTTTAAATAATGAAAATACTGATATTGATTGTTTTTTTCCCAACTGATTGATTTTTTTTTAATTACTCATCAACCAAACCAACATTACTATTATATACAATGTATCTAGGACAGTTTTTTGCTTGTGTCAGAGGGAGGCAAAAACAATTACAATCCGAGTCTGACTTTTACTGACCCAAAACAGTCAGGCTTTTAAAATATATTCATGGTACACCCTTTCATATTGTCCGTAGCTCTATTACTCACAGAAACCCATGCAGTGCTGATGCACAGCTTTAGTTCATGTGGTTCGATTGTACACATATGTGTACAGTATACGTTGTATGCTGCCTTTCTGCACCTTTGATTGGCAGAAGCTAAAGAAATACCAGTAGCTTCACTGTAGAGCCATTTTTTGTTCTTCCATGTCCTTTTACTGTGTTCTTGGTGTAAATAAAGAAAATACCAAGATCAAAGATTATTGTCTTATTAGCATCAAATATTCTACATTTTATTTAATAGTAATTAGCATGCATTTAAAATTAAATTATTCCCAGTCCCCAAGACCTAATGTCTGCATGGCATAAAAAGGTTTTGAACAACAATAAATGTCCCATTCACTTTGATTTAAGTATAGTTTAAAGAACGGTAAAAGAAGGTTTCTTCAAATAATTGAAAGTTTATGACACTGTTTTACCAAATAAAAAAAACAAATATAGTATTTAGGTTAGGTAGGGTCTATAAGTAATCCAAAAGTAATCAGATTGTATTTAAGTAATTTGAAAGATTACCATATTACGTTTTTAGTCACCTCATTTCCAAGATTACATTTTAATGTAATCTACTGCTGGTTAAGGGAAAACAATCAAGTTCCAATCATGGATTTGTCCATCCTAAGCACACTTTCATTAACTTAATAAAGGATTAATTACCTGAAGCAGAGGTAAGATTTCAGTTGTTAATACTGGGCTTTTTTAAAGACAGGTTTGAAAAGGTTAGGAAAGCACTCTGACATACCTAAATTCACAAGAAAAGATTGCTGGCATAGAGCTGCTGCTGTTTTCAATTTTATTTTTACATCTGACTGAAACTTCTTTTATTAGGCTACTGCTCATGTTTACAGTCAGTGACATCCAGATGTCAGTGTGACCTTTTATTTTCATGAAATTTACTTCACCCCCTGTAATTCAAAATATGATTGGTTGATTCCTACCTATGTTGATGGTTCATTTGACATTTTTGATATTGACTGTGGCTCAGTATCAAAGTCCTAACCAATGTTAACTTAGCTATTATGTTACAGTGGTGCTTGAAAATTTGTGGACCCTGCATCTCTGCATGAAAATAACCTAAAACATCAGATTTGGTAGACATGTTCTAAAATTAGACAATGTGAATTCAATTAAAGAAACTGTATAACAATTTTATACTTGGGGAAATGCTTCAAATTTACATTATCGCTAAGTGGCAAAAGTATGTGAACCTTTATGATTAGCAGTTAACTTAGAGTCAAATGTTTTAACCAATAGGATGACAGTCAGCTATAAGAAGATGCCATGTTTAATTTACAATTCATGTTTGTGGAAGCATCATGGCAAAAGAGTTGTTGAAACTACAAAACTGATGTGCTAACTCTCAATTATTTATAGGTGTGGTTTGGGCTTAACATGCAATAAACCACATGTGACCTCACCTTTAAAAGGCAGGAATTCATTGCTCTTAAAATGGCATTTTTACCTAGCAAACCAGATTTTTTTCTCTGGGTGAGGAAACGGATGTGAGCACATCATTTACAGAGAAAAAATAACAATAAAATAACAAATTAAACATTCGTGCACTTTGAGTGCATACCTGTGTCTGTAATTAGCATTGCACACTTTCATGCTTAAAAAATATCTTTTTAAAAAATGCCATAGATGTGTTTTGGTTGGTCAAATGCATGTCATTTTTTAGTTGCCTTAAAATAGCAACATCCCTACAATGCACTCAGCCACATCTCATTTAAAAACCAGCACTCCGATAAGTGGGAACCGTGCACAAAATCATTTGTTACTGTGTGTGCACTTTGTCACGTAAGTAAGTAAGGAGGTAAGGAATGTACTGGTCTGAAACTAGTAAAAGCACTTTGTGTCGCAATTGCCCTGATCTTAATGTTGTCAAGGAACCTGATGGAAATCCATCAACATCCCAAAGTTGCAGCTGTACAGAGGAATGGGTTACAATTATTGGCAATGTCACACCAGAAACTGAAAGCAAAGGTTCACATACTTCTGCCACTCACACTTATGTAACATTGGATCATTTTCATCAAATAAATGGACACGTCTGTTTTTATCCACAAATTTAGACAATTCTTAAAGGTTCACTGTACATATGTTTATCCAAAGACAAACACTGGGGAGAGCGTATCTATAGCAGACATTATCAGTACTGTCTCCACAGAGACCAGCTGCTAACCAGGATCTTCAGCAGCATTCTGCTATCACTATGGCGACACCACCTGCTCCAACATCTGGATGGAGATGTTGTACTGTATATGTGCATGTATGTGATCATCAGAGTGTGTGTTTGTGTGTTGATGATTAATCTGTCCATCACTTTTCACCCCAGTGTATCCCCTGATCCCCTAGGTACCATACTGATTTATAGACATTGCCTAATTAAGTGATGATCTACAAACTGACTTACAGATATTGCCCACAAATTGACTTAGAGGAGCTGTATAAAAAATTTGAAAGGCTGCATGACTGCAAGGATCCTTGCAGTAAAGAATGTTGCATTCTGTGAAAGTTTTACCTAGCTATTTGTCAAAGACGTTAAAATGCTGGATTTCACAGCAATTACCTATTTTTTACAGACTGGGAAAGTGTACTTGCAGTTTCAAGCAGTCTGTCTGAATATTTTAGTGACTGAGTGGAGCTTCTCAGTACCTGTGGTTTTGTTTGTTCTTGTTTAGTTGCTTTTGTTTTTATTTTTCAACGGTTCATTTCACAGGATACCAAATGATGTCTGTACAAATTTACTAATTCATCCACAGTCTTGCATTAAAGCATTTTGTTCTTAGCTTACTGTCAGCTTTACAGTCAGACTGACCTGAGATTCAGTGTAACTGCCTCAATGTCAGGTTTATGGTTTGACTGATAAATTACAGTTTATGTGTTCTGTTGAGAAAGAAATGCGATTGCTTACTATGTACCATTATGAATGAATGATCAAGCATGTGTTCCTGGAAGCTAGCTAGTAACATTAGTAGGGTTTGCCTTTATGTCATACATATTGTAGCAAAACTGAGAGTCTTCTATTTGTAGGTGCATTTTAAAGCACATATGAGCTTTAGACAAGAATTTAAGGGGTGAGAAGAAAACATTCTGTTACAGTCATTAACTGTATTTAGAAATATATAGTATATAAGTATTGCAATTTTATGAATTAAGTACTTTGAGGAAAACAGGTTCTGCTCGTAATGTACAATTTCTGTATTATAAAATTACAATACTTTTTCATATTTAATAAATAACTTAATGAAAATTGGGCAGCACAGTTGTGGTTCGCATTGTCGCCTCACAGGAAAAAACACTTTACCTGTCAAAAATTAACAGTACCAGAAAATCTGCATAAGATCAATATGTTAACGTTTCCAGTTCCAGAGTATTAGAGAATTCAACCTTATAAAATTACATTTAAAATTACAATTATTTTTATAAAATATATACAATGTGTGCTTCTGTAGAATCAGGTCCAAAATGTATTTATTCATTTTTATTAAGTGAGTTATTATGTGAAATAAAACAGTTTATAAGATCAAATGTTGGCCATGACAAGGTATTACAGCCTTTATCCCTCTATGATAGGATGCTAAAGCTTTTGCATGAGCAAGTAGCATTACCTGATAGTTAATGATGCTGACAAATATCAACATTAGACCAATAACAGAGAACAGTGAAGGTTTCATCAACAATATAGGCTTAACATTAGCATTGCAGGCTCATGAAAATGCCTTCTTCAACAATTATATGTGAAAGCATCTGGCAAACTCTCGCTTTGATTAATGATAATAAAATTCCCTATGATCCAAACTAGGGTGAGGTTGAGGTGTGCCCATTGCAGAAACATTGTAACCGAAACATAAATCAGACCCCTGGAAACTCGGCCCAGGGCTCTTTTCATTGTTCCTCTATAGGACTGTTAGTTGCAGCTCCTGGAGGCCCTTCACTAGACCTTTCACTTGCCTCCCTTTCAACACAATGTGTATCATCAAAGGCAGGATTACCGTGGGCCAACCCAGGGGTACAGACCCGAGCACCTGACAGATTTAAGCTTATTAGCTTCCATGAAAAAAAGAACCTGCGCAGGAAGAGATGACTGGAGACTAAACATCACTGATCTGTTAGCATTCAGGCCAGATGCTGAATCAGAGAGATAGACAAAGGAAATCTAGGTTGGAATGTAATGCCAGCTGCAAAATGAGTTTCCAGTTTAAAATACTATTCTGCCAATCTAGACTACGTTAATGTATGTAATCTATCTAGGCAGAGAAAATCGTGAATGGTTGAAGTGCACTTGGAGAAGGCACCTATGCCCCTAACTGCCCCCTGGGTGCCGTTGGTGTGCAGCCCACTGTTCCTACTCCAGGTGTATGTACAGTGGTGTGACAGATGGGGTAAATGAAGAGGACAAATTTAATGCTCACTGTTCACAGTGTGTGTGCCACATAATCTGAATAAAATACAAAATAAAGTTTAAATAGACTATACCTGATATATCATTAAGAGATTGCTATTGTTTAAAATAATAAAATGTGAAAGTTGGTATTTTGGCATTTTATGGTACAATTTTTCATTAAATAAAATGGAAATTTCTTGCCATCATTCTGTAATAAATATCAAAATGCGGGAAAAATAGGGGGAAAAACCCCATCTACTAAATAATGCAAACTTCCGCTAGCAACCCTAAGGGACACCTGATGTTTATAAAAGTCATTCATGCTTTGAATGTAGACATACTACCATCAAACCTTGTATGTAGCAGTTTGCAAGTGACTCTTTCAGTAAAGGATCCCTGGCATAGAGCAGCTCTTGCTTTTTTTTAATTTTAACTGTAACCCATTTAATAGGATAACTGTGATCAGTGATGCATCTAGAACTTCCAGAAGACATGGCGTGACATTTAATTCTCATGAAGTTGATCCCAAAAATCAAAACTTTATTGGTTGATTCCTCTGTAATTTCCTGGTGTTGAACGTGATGGTTAATTTGGTGGTTTGATGGTTGTCTTCAGTCCAGCTCCTGAATTCCTAACTAGTGTTAACTTAGCTATTAATTTACAGCGGTGATTGAAAGTTCATGAACCCTTTCGAAATGTTTATATTTTTGCATAAATTTATTTTACTTGGCCATTTCTTTATTGAGGAAATAAGAACGTTGTAGCACCACTCAGTGTTGATCTATGCAATGCGAATGCTTGATTGTTTCCTCTGTCCTGGAAGTCGCTTTGGATAAAAGCGTCAGCCAAATGATTAAATGTAAATGTAGGAAAAATATACAATATGATATGTCTATGAAAGACAAAAGTAAGTGAACCTTTGCTTTCAGTTGCTGGTGTGAGCTAATTGTCCAACAATAACTCCAACTAAACGATTCAGCTTAGAGGAATTTTAAATAATTCCTCCATATACGTGAGTTTCCTCACATGAACATGATCTACTTGTGCGGCTTACCGTGTTTGTCTTGCTGCGTGATCTACTTTCTTTTCAGATTGGGATCACTGATATTTTCCTTTAGATTTCACTGTTTTAATTCAGAATTTATTGTTCCATCAATAATGGCAGGCTGTCTTGACCCAGATTTAGCAAAACAGACCCAAACCATGATACTGTCAGCCCCCTGTTTCGACAACGTTCTTATGCCAAAATGCAGTGCTTTCCAGTCTCCAAATATTAGGCTTTTCATTTAAAACAAAAGGTGTTGTAGTCTCATGGTCTCATTCTTCTAAAAAAACATTTTCCCAATAGCCGTCTGGCTTGTTCACATGATCTTTAGAAAACTGCAGATGGACTCTTTTTAGAGAAATCTGCATGCAGTTGTGCCATGCGCACCATTGTTGTTTAGTGTTCTCCTAATGATGGATTTGTGAATATTTACATTAGCCAGTGTAAGAGTTTAGTTGCTTAAAAGTTATTCTGGGTTCCCTTTGTGACCTCAAAGACTATTACAAACCTTAGCTTAAGTTATCTTTGTTGGTCAAGCTGGAGAGGTTAACAATGGTCTTAAATTTTTTCCATTTGTATGCAATCTCTCTGCAGATTGAAAGAGTACAAATATTTTAGAGACAGTTTTGAAACTAATTCCAGTCTGATGAGCATCAACAACTCTCTTTCTGAGACCCTCAGGTATCTCCTTTTTAATGCCATAATTTTTTAAAAATAGGGTGCCTACTCATGTCCAGTTGTCATCACTGAACAACACCTGTTTCTAATTTCATCAAATTTACTTTTAATCTTAGAGGCTCACATATTTGTGCCACTCATAGATATGTAATATATGATCATTCACCTTAATAAATGATTTACCAAATGCAATATGTTTGTCCCACATTTTTAACTGTGACATCTTTATCTAATTATAGGACCTTTGCAAACCTTTCAGTGCAATTGTATTTGAATCTACCTTGATACTTTGAAGGTCTCCATTTGGTGTTACTAAAATATAACCCTCCTGTTTTCAACTAAAACATCACAATGTAATAAGAATGTTACTGCAACATTTGCACAGTTGAATACAACAAGTATGATTCTATTGGATGAAAATTAACAAATGTACATATTTATTTTTTAATTTAGAATCATAGAAGGCCCTAAGGGATCGCTTGAAAATAGCATGTTTGTGGGAGGAGCATTGATCAGTGAGTTAACCTATGCTGGCGTGTCTTCATTTTGTAAAGCAATAGTGCACATTTTGTCCTATATTCTGTTTCCCCAGTCTCAATTGTCACCTTCCTCTGAATTACATGGTGTTTAAGGAGTCAGAATATGAATAGTGATAACTGTAAGTCCTGCACATTGAATTACAGAAATAAGAAATAATAATACCTTTGCTAAAATGGAACATGCAAGTCAGAAAGTTTTAAAATGTGGTGGTCAGGTACTGGCGGTAGTAGCCTAAAATGTACAAATAGTAGTTGATGTTGTCCCAGTAGACTTTTCATGCAATGTGATTCAGTTGTACAGCAATGTTAGCTTGCTTATAGCATGGATGCAGCAACATTTGTATTTTGACTCCTTAGCAACCACATATTTTCCTGGATCCAGAGATATTTAAGGGGAAACAGTTCAAATGAAAATTTGTGTTTACCACAGAGTGCACTTATCACAATTTACTTGTATATTAATATTGTATCAGTAAATAGGGTTAGTTGTTGTTACCCCTGTCAGCACTGCCCTGTCATGTGAATCAGATAATCAGAAAGTGTGTGTGCTTATGAGATGTACCTGAAGTGCTATCAAACAAGATACTGCTCTACATCTTCCACCCGTCTACACCTCTGCTGTCTGTGGACGTTTCAGATCAAACCTTCTTTGTGCTTTCTTGTACTTTTGTTTCTGTCAATTCCTCTGGAGACAAAGCTATTTATAACTGAACGTCACCTGCCACCCGCACCCTCTTCTTTTCCTGTGCCTTTCTTTTTTCTTCGACAGTTATTCTCTCATCACTCTTTTTTTCCTTTGCAGCTTGTCATCTTTTTAGGCAACATCTTCCAACAGCTCACTGTGCGCTATCTTGGTCTGTACCCTGTGTTTTCAGCTTAAGCATTACTCCAGGAGGAGAACGTGTGTAAGCACACCTGGGCTCTGTGGTCATCCCTTTATCTTCAAAAGCTACTATTTGTCAGCAGCTTGAGATGTGAAGAGTGCCCTGGCGCTGAACTTGTAATCTAGTTCTAGGATAATATACGCCCGGTCGTGTAGATGCCGCCAGTTCTGGCACTGAAGTTTAGAAAAAAGATTTCAGGTTTCAGCCATAACATACTGTTATCTGTAGAGCAACATATTTTTACAGCTAACAGTTGTGTCTGAATTGATGACTACAAGCTTTCATTGATTTGCTAGCTTCATTAGTCTAACTCTAGCTCTTTGGACAACAAACATGACTTTTCCTTAAACTATGTGTGAGTTAATCAGTCCCCGGCCTTGAGTTTAACCTTCCAGCCATGAGTTTCAGATCAGGAAGAGTGCCACCTCCTTTGCAATCTTCATAATCTCTTCTTTATCTCTTTTTTGCAACTGTATGGGTTTGTGCTTGCCAAGTCTATACAGTGGCTAATTCACTGTTAAGCTCAGCATGGCTGAATGGATTTTTATACTAAGCTTGGTTATCATTCCCATTGCTAATCTTGTCTCTCTGATAAGCCATCAGCTTCCAGGCTGTAGTATCTAGTATGTAGATCTAGTTAGTAAGTACACCACAGCATCATAGGAGGCATATCACTACATGCTCTTCGAACTGGCTGTAGATTCAACAAGATCCAACAGTTTGTCCAAATCAATTTCATCTTACATTGGTTTTCCATTATATTTTCATTACACTTTTACACTTTGAAGACCTCCTAGCAGAAAATGCAAAAGCCTGAATGTATGTTTAGGCTGCTCTTTTAAATTTTTTATTTTTTATTTTTTTTTATTTGTTTGATTGTACCCACCTGTTACATCTTGTCACAAACGATGTCCCTATGATGGGAGGATTCAGGCTCTAGGGAAGACCTGTAAGGTAGCCATTGCTTCTTTCAAACTGAGCACAGCACAGTTGAGGAGAATGTTCAAGTCGGGCCCTTATTTTACCCATAATTCTTGCTGAGTCTGTGCTGTTTGGCTTTAGTCTGCAGATTTTGGGGCAGTCAAATTTGACTGGAGTTGTGCAAGTGTGTAAGTAGTTGAGATTTTTTGAATTCCATTCTATGTGATATAAACACATTTTCTGGTCAATGACTCACTCTGAATGAAAAGTGAAAAGGGTAAAAGGAGAAAAATGGCCAATAGATATTTATGTGTGTGGCAGAGCTTTTACTGAACTGAGTTTATAGTGGTAGCATGAGTCCCAATCTGCAGAACGCATCAGGTAAGTTTGTGGCCATGTTGGATTTGATGAGCATGGGGTAGATTTAAACTTTTATTCTTTATTGTGTCAGTGTAAGGGCCCCTTTAAAATAAACAGCAGTAGCAAGCTGCTGTACTGCCACATTTTATCATTTTGTGTGTGACCACCAGTTCACACACAAAATGGCAAAAAATTATAAAGAATCAGTCAAAATCGGGTTTTTTTGTATCTGTACAAGGTTTAAACAGTAGCGTGTGAATGCATCATGAATATGCTAAATCTGGATACATTTGTATGATCACTTTTAGCTAATTAGACAATCATGTGCATGTTAAAATCTAAGGCAAAGGCAATAAAAAAATATTACTGTAATGAACTGAATATGCAAAAATGAAATATGCACACACTTTTTACTGGAGAACAACAAATGTTTTAAGCTTCGTCTTCTTTTGTTAAGAGGTTGTTCAGAAACAGAAACTTCCTTTTTTGCAATTCTCTGGCTTTAAAAAAAATAAACGAAGTGCACAAAATTATTCCTGGAAAACGAATGTTTATGGGCAAACTCTTTTTCAGCTAGAAAGTTTTGTCCAGAAGCAATCAAAAGTGTGCAGGATGTAAAAGAAGTGGCATTTGCACAGACATGCTTATTTTGAAACGGGAGCAACGTACTGAACATAGAGGAGGGAAACTTAAACTAAAATATCAATCCCATCATGCTAGTATCGATCCAATACCAGTACCAACGTAGTTATCAATGCCATTGATATTTCAATTGATCCACCCACATACTTCCTACTACAGATGACTGTGCCATCGCTGGGAATGAAACTAGCTTATCTCTGGACTATTCTTTGCTTACTACACCCAACCTTTTGTTATACTTGGAAACATCTGTGCGTAGTCTTCAACATGCAACAAGCATGCTCCTTGGATTGGATGGAGCATTAGTAATTATTGCTTTTTTTTCCTATAGTGCTTAAAGGTTTGCAATAACATATGTACAGTAATTGCATAACAAGTTGTGCAATGAATTGATCTTCTATTTGATTTACATTCTGTGTTGACAGAGCCTTTAGCAATGACAAAAATGTAAAAGGTGGGTTTCTTTCCACAAAACAAGACTGCACTCTACACTAACTGGTCAGATTCAGACCTTTTCTTCTACTTACGGTTTCATTAGTATAAAACCTGCACAGAATTTTTTCCCACTGGTTTCAGCAATTTGCAAGTTCACATTAGAATGAGCTTTTGTTATCTCTGATGATAGCTGCAACTTCAAAGGGTTATATATGGAAGGTGGTCATGCTGTAGTTTAAATGACACTTTTAAAACAGGAATTGGAAGCCAGACTTGCATCTGCCTCATTATACTCACCCAGGTTGAATTGCCAATGTCATAAAAAGCCTTAGGACAACTGACACTTCACATTGTAACATATGATACAAACACTTAGAATAATTGAACTGGTCTGTGACTACAAGAAGGAGAGAAAATGGTTGGATGCTCTTATCTAAAGAGTGGGTCTCATGTGGCACTTGCAGACTAATTATATTATACTGTATGGCCTTTATATTTGCTCCTGCAAGTCCATGGCTAAATAAAACTGAACAGGCCACTGATGTCTCATCTTTGTGCTCATATATATTGATCCATCTTTATCTTTATACTTGCTGCACATACAGCCATGTCTTTATTCCATAGGTTTCTGTCCACAGATATTCAAGACTTAAACTTCAGGAGTTAAACAGGAAATGAATGACTCTTCTCCGGGTGAAGAATACATAATGAATTAAGTCACCTAATGTAAATTTTGCATTTCTGCTGTGCTTACAAGCCTGATATAATTTTTGGTTGGGCTATTTTGTCCAGTAACACCTAACACAAAAAACAACAGTTCCAAAAAGGTAGCTTAATTTGTTTAGTTTCTTATGTATTCTTGGCTGTTATGTTTTTGTTTTCTATCAGAACTGCCAAAAGTAAACATCAGTATTGTTGTGTTACACCAATTTAAGTATATCTGTGTATATGTAGTGTAGCACTAGGATAATTTCTGTTCATATCAGTCATATCCATTTATTTTGTGTGACCTTTGTGTTGATGTTACTGAGTTTGTGAACATGTTTTATTTTGATATTTTGATACTTGCTTTATTTTTGGCTAAAAGTAAAAGAAATGTTAATGTCTAGCTTAACTGTATAGTCGTTTTTACAAGTTTAGTAGTCTGTATGATTTAAAGTTCATGATTTCATTTGTAATAACAGCATAAACCACAAAAATAATTCCACAAAATACCTACAATTTATTTGCTATTTTAGATGAAAACATTTGACTGTGGGTTTGTCTATAGCATAAGCCCCTCCCCCTTTTCAACCACTTTACTCTGACTAGATTACGATTAGTGGCTTCTCTGGAACCCAGCTAACGAAGACCAAGGGGCATATCGGCAGGTTTCAAATGTACATCTACTGTCTTGAAATCATTACACTCATCAGGTTATTACAGGTCATCAGGTTGAGTTTAATGCTACTGGGTAGTTGTCCGGTCCAACTGGTAAATGTCAGATGTTCTGTGTCATCCCCATGTCATTATATAATGTCTGTGGCAGTTAGATAATGAAAGCTTATGTAGGCAGACTAGTAAAAGGGCACATGCTACATGAAACTATGCCTTATCACATTCACAATAGACCTTGTGTTTATGTTGCATGTTGGTAAGTAGAGACGTCAAAGTGGCATCATAATTATATGTATACGATTTACCTACATGACCAATAAAAGGGAACGATGAACGCTGTTGAACTTATGTGACCTCCTGCTGCTGTTTGCTGATGCATTACCAGCTCCTTTAAGTGCTTTGTGTAGACTGGCCACGTAACCATAGCAACAGGACTTTATGTATTGTTATGAGAAGTCGCAAAGGTTTATGTTTCTGCTATGTGCTGTGTAAAATGACTCTGGTTCCTGCTGGAATGAGACTGCTGCTAATCCTGATGTTTTGACTATGGCTGGAGGAGATTGGATCCGCAATTCTTTTTTAGCTGGGTAATAACAAAATCAAAGGTTAAAGGTCAGAGCAAAGTCGAATAAAAGTACAATCAAAAGAACCAAATTTTTACGAAATGAAAGCTGCGATTGCCTTTTATGTTGAAGGATCAAAGTCCATAAATGCTGACTCTGCTCTGCTTGATATGGCATAATTAAATGAAAGGGGCATTCTGGCCTAAAAGTAGTGCTGAATATGCTATTTATGTTTTATTGCAATCTGTACAGCAGCATTGCTCTTCTCAGCCTCCTCTGATGGGACAGAATTCACAGTTTTGTATCATTTTCATGTTTTCATCAATCACTGTTCTTTCACTACAATAATCAGCTTACATTAGGCAACTACACCATGCAGACCTTGTGTCATAGTCCCTACTACTTCTGACCGCTAGTCACTTATCTACAGGCTAACAAATACAACTGTGGTGCTAGCTGCTAGTACTGATTGTAGCATTAACTTCAGTTTGTCATCAATCTCAATTGTCCCCCACAAAGCACTTGCAGTCTTTAAAAAATGCTTCCACCTTAAACCTACATCATTTACACAAAAGAAAATAACCGTGGCAATAAGTGAGTAGACTTGTTTGCAACAGATGCATCAATGGTTCAGTTTTTTTTTTCCCCAGAGCTAATAAAAAGATTTTTGGAATGTGCTTTGTGTGTGTGAGTTTTTAGATTTCATATTATTCAGATTTCAAGGCATTTTTGCTTGTTACAATTTGTTTGTTTTTTTGGAGGGGGTTGTAGTTTTCTTTAAGTTGCCTCTACTTAGGTAACACAGAAAGGACAAGTACTCTTCCAAGTCCAGAAATAGATTTTCAGCCCTTAAGCCAACGAATAAATAACTCTGGAAAAAAATAAAGCATTACAGCATGCCACAATAAATCTGAGATATTAAAAATCTGTAAGGCCAGAGTTTTATTATTCTTCCTCACGGCAGTCAAAGAAAGTAGGCAAAAAGTTTTCATTTCGATTTGTCCGAACTTTCAATAAGATTCTGAGTCTGATGCAACAGGCAAGAAACACTGGAATGCCTTCACTTTGTCTTTGAGTAAAATGTATACTTAATTTCTTATTCTCTGTCCTTGATGTTTGTGATGGCAGTGTGGCATGTTCAGTGTCAGGGGAAGTTATTGATGTTTGTAATAGCCCTGCTTATCTTTCATCTATAAAATTGAAATGTTGTCTGTAATTTCAGAATTGATGGATGTGGGGAAAGTGAGCTGTGAATGGACTTTACATAGTCATTTTAGAAGTCATTCCAGTGTAACTAAAATAATGAACTACAAATGTCTCTAAACTTCTTCCTTCAGGAGATTTACACAAGGTCTAACTAATCAGATTAATCATCAACACAATTAAGGGAATCAACCAACAATGGGTCTTTCCAGCTCTTCTGGAAATCCTACGTATTTCACATTCAATCAGATGCTAAACATGGAAAGGTAGCTGCTCTATGCCAGGGTCACTCCAAAACTGTGACATCAAGGATAAACATATTAAATGTCTTTTAAAACCTTTAAATATAACATGGATTGCTTTAACACACTTTAAATGTCCAAACACTGAGTGGCAAACTTTGAATGCCTAATAATTGTTAATGTGCATCATTGTTAGCTTTAACGCTAACATTCTATTAGAAAACCTATAGGGGAAAAAGCAGACTTTAGCATTACTTCATAGCTGGATTACCTTTTTTGTAAATTGAAGCCCTTGCTATGAATACAGTTTGCCACTGGGGCGGTCTTTATATCTCACCGGCAGTTATTGTATAAAAAATCATTGTAAATGTTTACCAGAGTGAAGATGGGGGATCATATTTGTCAGCTAACCAATTCAACCAAATCCTGATTTTTCAAAAAGTGATAAAGTGGACATGCAGTTGTTCAAATACTTTAAGGCAGGTTTTCCCAACTCCTGCACAGTTTGGGTATTTCCTGCTTCACACTCCCTAAACCTTGCAATTAACAGGTGAGTAGAACCAGGTTTGGGAAATCACCAAACTATACTGGACCCTGTCCCTCTACAACCAGAGTCAAGGAACCCTGCTTTAAGGATTCAGTAAAGATGGAGAAATCGAAACCATACGACATGCATTTATGTTGTGAAGACTGTAAAGCAGATTTTAGACACTGTGCCCAGAGAAAGAGGATATCTTACACATGCTTATGACATTAAATAATGACTGCATGCGTTTGCTTTAAATTGGCCATTGTGATGATTATTATAGTGCCGCCTTGTGCTGTATGTATGAGTGTATGGGTGTATATTTTTTTAGTGGAAATCCCACTCTTGCATGTGGCAAACCCTGTTCATTGCTAATGGGAGGGAACTACATAAACACTGGAGTATAGAGCTCATGCTCAACAGCAGGAAACTCTTTCTTCTTTATGAGTTTATTCAGTGAATGGATGGAAAGCAAACAATGCTGGAGGTAATGTTTTACAGCACTGTTTAACAGTTTGGAGGCCAACATTCCATATCAGGAATGCTGTTATTTGCCATGGAAATGTTGAAAGGTTATTTAATTACACTGGAAAGAGCTTTGTATATGACTGGTTAACTAAAAAAAACAGTAATGTTATGTATTTTTATCTCAGGATTGAGGGTTTTTCTTCCTGCAAGCATTAGCATAGCATGACCTTATTGGAATTCAAGCCTTGACCCTGGACTCTGTCCACCCACGCAAAATAACTATTTTGAGCTATTTTGATTGATATTTTTTTTATGATTTTCACACATTTCCTTGCATTTTCTCTGTACTTCAGCTAAAATTAAGTGGCTGGCATACTGGTTGTAGATACTAATTGCTTGATATCTAACATGCTCATATTTTCTATAAAGGTTTTGCAAGGGTTTTGGCTAGCTGCTGCCTTGAGGGTCAATAATGTAACTGAAATGTTTTTCACAGTTTATTAGACAGGTCAGTGTACTGCCAATGTTACTTGCTGGTTTCTTGTTGACCAGATTGTTAGCCTTAAGTAATTTTATTTCAGTTTGAGGTGCTAAACTTCATTAAGTATCATAACTAAGTGGCATTGTGCCACAGTCTGCACATATAATTCAGCTAGTTCATAAGGGAAAGTGTTGGGAAAATCTATGGAGTCTATCAGCTTGTAAGCCAGACATTCTACTGGCGTGCCATAAAAATGTAACTGCATGTTCCTTAGGCTACGTCAACCATTTTTACTGTACTCTACCCTCTCTTTCTCTCTACAACCCCCCCCCCCCTCCCACACACACACACACACACACACACAAATATTCATTTGTAACATAGCCAGTAAACCACTTTTACAGTGTGCCTTGTACATTATCACTTTCATACAGTGGAACACGTTGGAACCTGTTAAAACTTAAGCTAAAATCAAATAGTACACCCCTGTTTCCAGCTGCTGAGCCTCCTCCTGAAAGTTGTACTGACAATAATGTGGTCAGATTCTATCCAACGCAAAGTAATCTTCCGCAAACACTTGGAAAGGGTTCACTACATGGGCAGTTCATAACTTTGCCCCCAAAGGTTGAAGTCTTTCCAAAAGGGTTTGCAGGGGCTTGTGTGTTTGTTTGAGCAGCTTGAGTTTTTTTTTTGAAGATTTTCATTTTACATCAGTTCATTTCCGTCATACAGAGAAGTTTTGTTCTTCGAATCATTCTTTTGTTCTTTCTCTCTCTCTCCCTCTTTCTCTCTCTCTCTCTCTCTCTCTTTCTCTCTCTCTCTCTCTCCCCCTCTCTCTCTCTCTCCCTCTTTCTCTCTCTCTCTCTCTCTCTCCCTCTCTCTATTTCTCTCTGGCTTTGTGTCTTCTTGTCTGTCAGACCTCCCTCTCTCCGGCCTCTCTTTGCTTGTTGAGCCTTTCATTCCCCTGAAGTTTTGTTCTCCTTTACCCTCATCTTTTCTTCTTTTAACTTGTGATTTTCCCTCTTTTTTCACCCCATTTGGTCCAGCCACTTTCTCAGATCTTTCTAGTACTAAAAGGTCCCGTTGTCCCACCCTTCTCACTTTCTGTTTCTCGCTCTCTCTACACACACACACATACACACGTTCTTTTTTAATCTTTCTTTGAACCTCCCGCCATCTCACTAATCTGCAATAGACAGCTTCTTTTCCCGTTGACCTGGCTAATACCTCTCTACTTCTCTCTCCTGCTCTCGGTTAGCTCATTTTTTCCATGTCCTTCCTTCACTAACTAATCCTTCTCCAATAAAACCTCTTTTGACCTTTCCAGACTGATAAAATTTTCTTTGAGAAACCTAGCGTAAGCTAAATCAATGCTGGATCCAGTTATACTGTTTTTTAGATCAATCAAAAGCATGCAGTTACGGCATAACACTACATAACCCCCCTTAAACAGTGCACCTCTGCAAAGAGCAGACACCTATGCATTGCCAGACTACCTTGTTTCAGGGGACCCTGGCGGAGTCTTGGTGAGGTTACCATGGCAACCCTGACCACCAACAAAATGCCAGGTGTCCATGGCTGTGCTGCTGGCACCGCAGGGTCTCCTGTCCCTCCCCTCAGGAGCTATCGCTCTCTACACTCTTCCCATCCCGTCCGGAAACATGTTAAGCCGGTGCAGCTGAAAGGAGGAACGTTTGGACTCCTAAGTGATTTCTGAACCATCACAAAGCTGAAATTAAAGACACAGACAGTCACCTGTCCAACTGTATCCAGAAGTGTTTTATCTCTAGACTTTAATCAGAATCAATCTTCCTCTGTAATATAGCAGAGTGTATCAGACCAGATCCCTTTTAACAGAATGGTTTGAAGTGTAAGATGAGATTTATTCCTTCCCTAATATTCATTTGTAGAAGTAGTGTTATTTTTTCCATGCTTTGCTAAGTTAATGCAATTATACAATTAAACTGTTACATACAATAGTGTGCAAAAGTCAGAGACTTTTTACATTTTTTTTATTTATTTCAATTCAATTCAAAATGATCATTAAGTACAAGTTATCAGAAAATATTTGAATAATGTTTGTCCACCATTTGTTTTTTCTTTTTGGGAGACTTGCTTTCATTTCAAAGAATGACATTTAAAAATATATATTTTAGGTCTTCTACATAGCTTACCTAGCATCACTGTCTAGAGAAAACCATGTCACCTATTTACTTTTATTCTTCTAATGGGCGGCATGATGGTGCAGCGGTAAGCACTGATGCCTCACAGCAAGAAGGTTCCATGTTTGGTCCCTGGGTCGGCCACAGCTGTTTTTCTGTGCTGGGTCTGCAAGCTTTTCCCGTGTTTACGTGGGTTTCCTCCCAGTGTCCAAAGGCTTGCAATATGCTCATTGTATACTCTAAAGTGTGTGTGTCCCATGACCCAAAGTGGTTTAGAAAATGGTTGAATTTTTCTATTTTAACGCAGTAGATGGCCTTTATATTGAATAAAGTATTCATGATAAACAGACTAATAGTAATAAAATCTTTTATTATTTTTCTATGACATTAAAAGTAAGAAATGTTTTTGCCTTCTCCTGAAAAAGTTATGATTTTTGAAATGCTTGTTTTTTCTTGGACAGTAATGATAGGTTGTATGAAACTGAAAGAACCTTAATGATCTTTCATGAACCATTTCACTTTGTCTTCATCTTTCTTAATCCATGGATGTGCATGGCACAGTTAGCCCAGCCACCATGCCACATTTACCATTGTTCATTTTCTCCGCAGTATATCATATTGTTTGTCATAACAAGCCAGATGTCTTTTTGTTTGAAAAATGGGAAAAAGAGAAGAGTTAAAGTGGCACTAGGGCACACAAATTAAAGAGCTGACGGATGAAATAATGATAGATCTGACATCATACAGCATCATACACTCTTTTTTTCCTTTTCATCATATTCAATATACAATAATTCATAACAAAATCACTCCTCTATTGACAAATATAAATGTGAAGTTTAGAATATGCAGTTTTGACAGAATTCTACTGTTTCAGTGGCAAATCATATATATCAAATTACCCCATGCTTTTGTTAGCATCTTCCATATACATTAAATGCTAGAGATGCAATTTGGCTTAATGAGGTTATGCTAAACAATTTTTAGAAAAAAAATGTTGGGTATTTAAATTAACGTCTCATCTAATTGTATTACATTCAATTAGCATAGAAACATTCAATTAAAAGGGACACAATCTCATTAAAGCAACAAACTACTTTTCTTTATGGGCCAGTTGCGCCCCCTTGTGTAGAATCTTTAGCCTAATAAATGTGAGCAAGTAAATGGGTTTAAGTTAATTGCAAGCCAGTTTTGTGAAGTGTTTTGCATCTAATGTACCAGTTTAAAGGTGTATATATATATATATATATATGTTTGTGAATTCACTGTATGTTGTCCCTAAGCCCCATCAAGGTAAACCTAGAGAATTGTATGCTTTAATTCCAGGAAAAATGATTGATTGATAAATTCATTATTTGCCACTTTCTTTAGTTCTCTGGGAAATGAAGTCTTTTTATAACAGTGAACTCAATTCTGCACAAAGGCATCTGTAAGGTACTCTACTTTCTTTTTCTCTGTCTTTTAACCCCCCCCCCCCTCCTTGGTTTCTTAGAGCTCTCCCGCGGCCTGGGCCGGCCGAAGGCGTTGAGTTGGAGGCGCTCCACGTGGCACAAAGGCACTGTGGCATTCCTGCTGTCTGCGGTTAATCTGTGGTGTCAGCTTGTGTTAGCCAGGCCGCACTGGAGCCCGGGTAATATTAAAAAGCCCAGCGGCAGAATTCCTCTGGAGCAGAGGTGAGGAGGAAAAGAGTGATGGAGAGAGAAAGAAAGAGACAGAAATGATCATGGTCCTCAGGTTGCCCAGAAGTTGGATGGTTAGGATTGGCTACATGTTTCAGAAAGCGTTTAAGGTTCCAGAAAGACTTAATTTTTCTTTAGCCTTCCATACAAGGAGTCTTAAGAATTTAACCCCTCATAATCTACAGGTTGGTTTCGTGGACAGAGTCCTGGAATAATTCCATTCACAATGTTGGTGACTGGACTAAGACTCTGCAAATTTATACTTAGTTTTAAAAGATAGAGGAAAATCTGAGCAAAACCAGCCACAGCAATTGCTCAAACCTTAGCAAATTGAGAACAGAACAAGAATATGTAATTAACTACATATGTAATATCTTCACCCAATTTTTGCGTAATCCTCTAACATTTTACATGGCCCTTACTCAAACACATAAGCATGAGAGGGATAAATGCATGTTGAATTTTATGAAGCACACGATGTATAGTAAGTTTGTGCATCAATTTCATACATAACCCTTGACTAGAATATGTCTGTTTTTGCACCCGAGGTTGCTGCTTTTGTATTTAATCTTAAATAATTTTTCAAAAGTTGAGATTTAAACACATTTGAAGTTTAAACCACAGAGCTAAGCTTTCTGATAATATGTGGTATTGTTTGTTGTATATCTCTCATAAATCCCAGGCCTGAACTATCTGCAGTTATCTGTATTACTCACCAATTAGATTACAGTGATACAAATGTCTGTTCAGTGGCCACTTTTTCAAAAGTTCTTTTCTTTTCAAACATGGATTTTCCTCTTAGAGACCCTTCCTTCTCATTGTGGTTTTTTTTCTAAAAACATGCCTGACATAGCAGTATCAAGTTAAAGCACAGTTAGAGTATTCCAGTATGGTTTTCAAAAACCTTTCAAAAAGAGAGACAGAAATGTCCAAAGTGTGATGTGGCTGTGTTCAGCTAGGTAGCAGTACACATCACCAGTAAGATTCTAAATTACACTACTCACAATAAGTTAGGGATATTGTTATTTGCATGAGTGCTTTTCCTATTTGCTCTGAATTTTAATGAAATAAGTAAAAGTTCCCTTTGATATTACTAATAGAAACACCATTTTCATTAGTTTAATATTTATTACCCCAAAAATTTAGACAATAACCGGGATAGCCCCAAATAACAAGTAGTTAATGTCAGTAGCAGGTGTTTCCACCATTTGCCGCAATGACAGCTTGACTAGTCACTAGTCTCATGATGTCCTGAGGCAATTCGTTCCACTCTTCCACAGGTGCTACACGCAGTTCTGTCAGGTCACGTGGGAGTGGGGTACGATCATGCAGTCTCTGCTTCAACTGGTCCCAGACGTGCTCTATGGGGTTTAGGTCAGGGGATATTGATGGCCATACCATATGAGGCAGTCCAGCTTCCTGTCGAGCTGTGACAATTCTGCATGGTGGAGCATTATCATCCATGAACAGAAAGTTGTGGGTGTGCTGGCGGAATTGGGGGATGATGATGGGTTCTATGATGTCTCTTAGGTAAGAACGTGCAGTGACTGAGCCATGTACAATAACCAAATCTGTTTTGCGCTGACTGGTGATGCCTGCCCAGAC
>JBBPDA010000081.1:12671307-12710230 GCA_037974385.1 Arnoldichthys spilopterus | reverse complement strand
TTTCTGTAAAGCTGCTTTGTGACAACGTCAGTTGTAAAAAGCACTATACAAATAAACTTGACTTGACTTGACTTGACTTGACAATATTATGTACTGTAGATGGTGAAACATCTCAATACTGTGCAATCTTTTTGAGGTAATTGACAATTCTTTCACAAAGTTGGCACAAAGTAGTGAGCTACAACTTTTCTTTCAAAGACTGAGCCACTCCTTTTATACCTAAACATGAAGCCCTAACCTCTTACCACTTCAACTGCTTAGTATAGAGTGTTATATATAGAGTTAAAGTAGGCTGAATAATCTAAAAAAATCTTTTGAGTGTTACAGGTATCAAATCCAAATAGTTGTTGAAATGGACAAAATATTAAACTGGTCAGCCATCCATTAAATGTAATTTCTTTGTGATTTTGAATGAAAATTAATTCATTCATTTATTCATTATCCAAACAGTTTATCCAATTTGGGTCACAGGGAAGCGGGAGCCAATCCTTGCTGACTATGGGCTCAAGGCAGGGTACAACCAGGACAAGAGGCCAACCTATTGCAGGGCAAAACATATAAACAAACAACCATTCACACCAATTAGCGATGCAGAGTATCCAACCAACCTATCGCAAGCCTTTGGATAGTGGGGAAAACAGGAGCACTTGAAGGAAACCCACGTAAACATGAGGAGAGATAACAATTCAAGTGAATTTGTTAATTGCAGATTTTTATATTACATTTTACAAAGTTTTCCAACTTTTCCATAAATTAGGTTTGTATATATAATTTAATTTAAAAAAGGTCTGCATGCTGCATTTTTGTAAAATCCAGTTTCCTGGACTTATACATTTTTCCCACATTCTTTTACACTAAAAAAATTCAGATATGCAGACTCAAATCTTTATGGATTAGCTGTCAGTGAACTAGATGCTTCCTGTAGAGTAAAGTGGGCCAAAAGGGTCATAAACATGAATGAACCCACATTCTGAAGGTGCGTCAGATTTTGGGGCTTATTTTGTTCATGAAAATCATAAAATTATTTTATTATTTAATCATTTAAAATATTTAAACATTCATTAGCAAACATTTAAACAGATGGCAAAATTTGCATACAGAGTGTTCCAAGAGTTTTCTCTTTTAAACATCTAAATCAAAGAATTCACATGACATAACAGTTAGACTTGAACGATGAAATCCTTTCTTCACATCATGCATTACACTAGTTATATCACAATTCCTGCTGCAAAGAAGCAATGAAATATGTGATTATGGGCAAAGAGAAATAAATGTTGAGTGGCAGATGAAGAATGTTAGTTGGAATGGAAAGAGGGAGTATTAACTAACCTTGTCCAGTGCCTCTCCAGACTTGCGTAAGTTCTGAATTAGGTAGTTGTTTAAGGCTTGGCCATCATCCGAACAGCACATGTCCACCATGAGGAAACCGTCCTCTTCAAAGGCATTAATTTGGTGGAAAGTGGACAGAGCATTGGTGTGGTACTTCACTGGACTAACCTGTAACAAAGCAAGGGGAACAAACAATTTCAGTTAATGTGTTTTTTGTTCTACAGACCAGGATCACATTGGGGATGAATTTCTTTTAAAAAATTGCTGCATTTGTGACTGTCAACTGTCAAAATGGTGCTACACTATAGACAGAATTATTGTATCATGTTAAAATTCTGTTTTGACTGTTTAAGGTAAATTCATATGCAAAAATAATGATGTTCCATGAAAACTGTTGATGAGCGATTTTGAGCGATACTGCTTTTACACCCACTCATGACACTTCATCAGCTACTAGTTAGCCAATGTGGAGTCTTCTAAATCAATGTTACTTGAATATTCTGTGAACATATTAATCTTATTTTAACTCGGTCCCAACTTTTTGTCTAGGCTAACCTTTTCTTTTTACTTTTGACCTTCACATAAATGAACATTTTACAGAATTTAGTTTTTACTGCATTTCAGAAAAATATTCCAACAGTTTTTGGAAACGGGGTTTGTATTTCTTTTTTTTCATATATCATAAAACATGTCAAAAATGTAAAGGATGGTTTTTCTTTCCAAAAACAGCATCTAAAGCCTTGAAAATGCATAGAAGAAGATACAGTATACAAGTTTCAAAATATTTCTTTTCCAGGACACATGATCCATATATGTAACTTAAAAAACAGACCATTCTGAATTTCATTTACATTTTTTACCTTAGATTTACCATGGTTGTCAGGTGTTAAATTTTTCTAGCATTTCTTTCAGTTTTTTCTTTTAATTTTACTGTTTTTTCTCTCTTACTTCAGTACAAGTAATTTGATTTAGTACAAGTAATTAGCACTTGTTTTGGCCTAACTGGAAAACACTTTGGGTTGTGACTTGACTTGAAGAGAAGTCACCATCCAAACACAACACACAGAACCTTCAGAAGCTTAACCATTCAAGCATTGTTACATAACTTGAATGTCAACTTCAGTTTTTCCTCTATGGCCCCGTTCCACTGCCCAAGCAGCCCCAAACCCCACCCATGAGTACTCAGCAGGATGCTTTAATGTTACTTTGCCAGTGTGTTTGTTAATAAGGTGGAAGACAGTCTCCTTATTGGGGTCCCAGAAGATGCCATCACTTATACTTTTCCTCCTCAGCTTACACGTCAGTATCTTTAATAGATCCATCTTTATGGATTGTTCGATGAACACCACATAGTTCTCTGACATGGCTGGAAGAAAAAAAAAGAATGTTAACATTGAGTGGATTGGCTATAATGTTTAAGTTTGATGAATCAGATTTTGGTTGCTTCTCTGCAAGTTATGATAACCTTTAATCCGCCTTCACCATATTTGCATTTATATGAAGACAAGTGCAACCTTAAATGACCTTAACTTTGTTGGTAGTTAATCCCTAGAAGTCTAGAGTTTTGTTTGAGAGAGTTGTGCACAAACGTCTGGGCACCTCAGGCAAGAACACATCCTCTATTAAAAGCATAGATCTGCACATTTCAATACACAATTACTGTTTATTTGCTAAATTGATAATGAATTGAATTTGATGTTATGGCCCATTTAATTTTTTCTGTGCTAAAATATACAGAAAGGAGACCAAATTTAAAATTGTGCTGTGCAGAGAATGTGCTAACTTAGTTTTACTTATTTTCATGTCATATGACTGGGGTGCTCAAACATGCATGTGACTGTAAATGTCTGCCACTGAAAAGTAAATGTTCCTGTAGCTTTTTTTTTTTTACCAAAGCTGTGGTAGTAGGAGGGTCTGGTTTTGTCAGTTGGAACGATAGAACATAGCACCTTTGCCCCCTGCAGTGTGTCGTTGGGACCTTCTTTGCCTGGAGGCACGCAGATAATGTTGTACAAAGCTCCTGGCACAAAAAAACGGGGCAGATTTTCTCTGAGAGGAATGCATGGTCACAGTAAGATCGAAAACGTAATAGCTTGCTCAGAATCAACAATTGCATGTAAAAGCGCATCATACCTTTGCTGTCATATGAGTTGCCCATGTTGTAGACTGTACCATCTGGGTCAATGTGGGGGTGGGCAGTGGCACCGTTGACTGCGATGAACTTGCTCCAGTCAACCTTTGATAAACAGATGAGCAGGAGTGGAAAGAGTACTGATCATTTGGACTACTATCGTAGTAATAATTCCTTTAAATCCAAGCAAAAGTATTAGTACAACATATATAAACATTCATCAGTGGGCAGTGGTAGCCTAGTGTTCATGTCGTGGCCCGGGCACTACTGAGGTACCCTTGAGCAAGATACTGTCCCACTACACTGCTCTCCAGGTGCTGTTGATAGCTGCCCGCTGCTCCACGTGTGCACGTGTGATGGGTTAAATGCAGAGGTCACATTTCGTTGTGGTGCTTGTGTGTGTCCACAATGACAATTATACCCTTTTACTGTTTGTAATTCATAATTATTAGCTAATCCATTAGATTACCTGGAATGTTAGCTTACATTATATAGCTTACACTCATCCCTAATATAATATATGTAACAGTGCTGCTATGCTTTTTGTTCTAAAACAACAAAATAAAATGAAAAAATTAATAGAGTAACAGGATAGTTGCTTGTTAGTTTAATAATTAGTTGTTTCAGCAGTACATCTTCAGCAAGGTAGTTATACATATATGACAATTTATGTAATATATATAATAATTATATACCATTAAAATAGTTTAATATTTAAGACTGAAGAATAAGCTCAAACTACCCTGACCTGTGCGAAAATGTCATACAGTAAAGAGTAAATCATTTGGAAAAGAGTAAACACTGATGGTCGTCAGTATTGCCTGCCTTCTCTTTTGTTTCCAGAGTCTCTATGTCCACTTTATGCATAAAGTTAGTCTCCGTGCTGACGTAGTAGTCACCCTTGTAGTTGAGGAAGTTCACGCTTGCATTGTCTGTAGGCTCTGTGAAAGAGTAAGAAGACAGCACTGATTCATGATTCAAGAAGTTTATTTGTCACATACACGGTTATACACAACAGCATACTATAAAATGTGCCCCTGAATTGCTCAGAATGACAATTTTAAAAATTCAGTTTTCATTTGCACATATATATTGAATTAAAAGTGAAGTTAGAAGTGAATTAACAAGTTAATCTGATGGATATCAAAAGTGTACCTATTGTTGTACTAACACTTAATTCATGTACATTTTTATTAGAATTTTTATGTCAGTTTTATTTTTGTAGTAGTAATAACATTTGACTCATTTAAATTTCTTCTGTTTAAAAAAGGAGGTTCAAAAAACAGTTCTATTTAGCCAAAGACATGTGTCCTAAGGTCCAGTGCATATCCCACAGGACTGAAATAAACACTTACCAATGCAGTGTGAATACTGTATGTTTAGAAAAACAGAAATAAATTCCTAAATTCCTAACTTTCCATTCATGCTGCTTCAAGAAACCTGTTGAATTAATACATAACACATACAAGTGGAATCAGTGAGCAGCTGCTGAAGCTCAGGGGCACCCCTGGCAATTCTGGGACCTATGAAAAAATATTATATTGGGTCACCAATACTATATAATATTCTTTTTCAAATAGTGTTCTCTGAGTGCCCCCTCTCAGGTCCAGGTCCTTGGAATCATCCTAACTGAAGCTTTTGCCTATGGTCTTCTATACTAACCAATTTTTGAGTCCACACCAATTTTAGTTGACTGTATTTTCCAGATGCAGCAGACAGAAAGTAGGTTGAAAGATGCTGGAATATTCCTGCATTGCTACATATAGCATGCCCAGATCATGGCACAAGCACATGCTATTTATTAAAATGACTGAAAGCATTCAGAAGGAATTAAGGGGGAAATACCTCACCTCCTCCCTCTTTATCCATCTGTGGGTTATGCAAGTTCCATGACCTTAGGCCAAATCCCACTACAAATAACTGCCTTGATGTGGACTGTAAGCAGCACTTGCACAAGTTGCTGTCATTTGTATTATTGAATTTGGGGGGGGGGGGGGGGGGGAGAGAATTTAAACTAGTAGCAGTTTTCAAGTTTGAAATTGACATTTTGGATTTTATATATTACTCACCTTACTCTGGGTTCAGTAATCAGTCACTAATCAAAAAGGACACACAAATGCAAAATTGTATTGTATCATGTTTTTTTCTTTGTGTCTATCATACAACAAATTGTGCCCAACTGTAATCCTGGAGACCTACCACCCTTACTCTTGTATACACACCCCCAATAATCTTTATTAATTGGATCTAGTGTGTTTGATTAAGGTTAAAGCTAATCTCTGCAGGGTGGTAGATCTCCAGGACTGGAGTTAGACACCTGTTGCAAAGCATCTACAGGATTTTCACTTTCCACTGATTTGCATTGCACACTTCTCTTTATTGTCTCACAACTTAAATCACAATCATGTCAGAAAGCTGTTTCATGGTGGGTTGCATGGCAGATAAGATGACTAATACTAATTAAAGCTTTTACAAAATCCCAAGATGTCAATAGTCGTCTTAAAGCTATTAACAGACAGGGGGCCTCACAAGCCTCAGGGACCTAATGAGATCTGGAAACTATTCACGTCTATGTGTGCAACAGATATTGTGTTTTAGGTATGTCAAAAAATTAATTAATTCTCCATCTGATACATGAGTTAAGCTATTTAGTTAGCTAGTTAGTTACCAAAGATCTCAATCTATCATCAGTCTTCATCTATTCATATGACATTGATTTACATTTGATATTGATATACAGCAAAGAGGGTGGTGGTAATAGCAGTCCTAATAATATGTAGCCTAATAGTAGACTATAATCCATTGGCAGTGGTGGCCTAATGGGTAGGACATTTCCCTTGGGACCTAAAGGTCGCAGGTTTGCACGTGTGATGGGTTAAATGCAGAGGTAGCATTTCGTTGTGGTGCTTGAGTGTGTTCACAATGACAAATTGTCACCTTCACTTCACTACAGCCTTTTGACCGCAGCATTATCTAAGATTAGATACCTTGATGGCATGATTGACTAGTTTAGTTTTCCCAGTGACACTGTAGGGTCATTTTTTTCCGGTGGTTTTCCTTATGATAATGCTAAACTCTCAAGTGTCCCACTCAACTCCAGTAAGCACTCCCACTCACCCAGCTTTCATACTTTTACAGTCACAGCTGCCATTTCACACATGAATTTTTTTTTTATGTTTCTAAAGTAGTCAGAACCAGCACAATCTGATCTCTTAGCTAGAAAAAAGCCCAATTCACAGTGCAGTGTCTTTTCTAAAGGTGCCATAGAATACGTTCTTAAGGGTATCAGACTGCATTCTTTCTGTACCACAGCTCTGCTAATTATCTATTGTGGTAAATCAAGTGTGTTTAATGAGGAGGTATGTGAAACTGTGCGGTGCTGTGGCCTGGAAAGAATCAGGTTTGACACCTCTGCACTTTACAAGCCAACTGCACTTACTGACAGACTGGCAAATGAAATATGAAATGATTAACATATCAGAGCAGTCCCTTGAAGTAATTTGCCAGAAACAGGTGCTATCTGTACAGTACTCAAATTAAACTTATTATGCTTATGTTGTTTATGTTACATTTAATTTAAGTAAAGGTCACATTACACTCTTTATCTTTAAAACCTTAGTGGTGCATTAATTTACTGCCCTTTAGGCTTGCATCTCACCATAATTAAGAGCATTAAGAGCATGTGGCTTTAATCCTAACTGAACCATATCTTATGAACCTTTGTAACCTGTGTGGAATGTGTTCTGACAAATTATTTGAAAACAAGTAAATCTTTAAACCAGATCACTTTCTAAAACACTTTGTGGATTAAAGTTAATAGAAATGTGACTGATAGAAAATTAATAGAAAAAGACAAATGCCCAGTTGCTGAATTCTATCATTTATGTGCTGATGCAAGATATTTTATTATCTATACTAAAATAAATTATTCAAATTGAATTGACCGTTCAGCTAAAGAAAATCATAAAAAGAAAAAGGCTACAAATTTGTATATTCTTTAACAGATGGGACTAGTAGGTAGATGGGCCTAATGACTGTAGTGAAATAAAAAAATACATGTCTGCAATTATTAGTTATTTTTTATTTAATGTAATCATCTTATGATTATTCTGAACTCATGTGAAACCACCATAAAATCAGCATGTTTGTAGTATTATTGTCATTTCATAGGTTTTGGTTTGAAACAAAAGGATTAGTAACTCACAATGAAAAATTATCCAATCACGATTCCCCCCATGATATGTAGGTTGGTAGGCCAAGCAAGAACTCCCATGGATTACATCTTCAAGGGCTCAACAGATGGTTCAACTGGTCAGATTAATTACAAACTTAATAAGAACTGACAATGGAGTAAACCAGTCACATTTTAATTTAAAATAATTGGGATCAGTTTTCGAAAGAATGTATGTATATATATGTATCTGTCACAATCTGTTACAATCTACATCAAACAAAAAAGCCCTAAAATACTATTAGAATTCTGATATGCTTAAGAGTTGCCAAAATTATTGTAGAGTTAGGTTTCTTCCTCATTTTTGAAAAGTTTTGACATGTATGGAACAACCTAACGAAGGCCTAACTCTAAGAGTCATGGTTCATCACTAAACAGTGATGTATTCAGAGTTTTTTAAAAACTAAAACTTTAAATAAGCTTTTAATAAAACTTTGGTAAGACATTACCTCATATCTGCCTCATGTTAAACCGTATTATGTAAGCGCAACTGTTATAGTTTTAAAACTGTCTTATTGTCATGTATTTTAAGCATTTATCCATACAGTACAGCCACTTCCCATTAGCTTTTATTGATAAGTGAGTTTCAAGTTCAAATGTCAAGTCAAGTCAATTTCATTTCTATAGTGCTTTTTTACAACTGATGTTGTCACTAAGCAGCTTTGCAGAATCCGGGTCTGAGCCCATAATGAGCAAGCCAAAGGCGACAGAGGCAAGGACAAGCTCCCTAAGTTGTAGAAAGAAACCTTAGGAGGAACCAAGGTTCAGAAGGCGACCCATCTTCCTCTTATTGACAGCCAATAGCAAAAACAACCAAAAGAAATGAAACAACTATGATAATAATTAAAATTGTGGTTTAAAGAGGCAGCAACAGTTCCTTTGTACAGGTGGTGCTGCAATAACTTTCCATCAGTTTTGATTCAGGCTGTCCACATGAGCTCTCCTCAAATATAAAGATATAATTATTTCCTTTGTAAGTACAGGGAAAATCCTTTTACAAAGAGCACTTACTGTTTGTGGTGACAGTGATTAACAGTATTTTTATAAAAAAAATACTTGAATATTCCTCAAAAATCCCCCTAGGCCTTCTCTATTATACTCACTCATCATGTCGAAGCGGGAGAGAAAGCGCAGGAAGACGTTCTTGCAGGGGTCAGGGAAAGCCAAAGTGCCAAACTCAGACACCATGATGCGATCTCTCTCACTGTTCTGGTTGAAGGAGTCACTGTGCAGGAATCGACTATGGTAGGTCACCTCACCATCCAAAATCTGAAAGCGGTGCATCAGGGCCATCCCATCAAACCAGTGGTTGAAGCTGAGATCAGAGAAAGACTCTCGGAATTGTCTGGAGTGAGGCAATACTGATGTGCAAATATTTGATCACCCCTAGCCAAATTATATTTTGTCAATTTTTGAAGTGAAAAGAAGTAAAAGCAACTTCTACAGTAAACTAAAAGAATAAAATGTTTGTACAAATGTTAATGCAGCAGTTATTAAATAACTATGCAGTAGTTACTTAATACATTGTGCCATGTGTTAGTCTGTACTTATTTTTATTTTTTGTTTTTAGGTGGATTTTGAGAAGTATTGTTCTAGTAGGTGTTCTTTTTTTACCAAATGCAACTCCTTTTGTTTTCCAAATCTTTAGTGATTGTGGCCAGAGAGTCCCATTTTACCTTCAACAACCTACAGCATGCACTTTCACAATACCAGTGGCTTATCTGGACATTGTGACAAGGTCATAGGTAATGTTTGTCTTCCATATTTATTTTGCTCATGCTACAAATACTGTATTAATTATTTCTATTTGTATATAAATGGCATATTAATAATAATTGTATAATAATTATATAAATTAGTAATAATATTTATAAATTAATTAAGCATTTATCATTATATGTTATATATGAAATATTACTTTAAAAATGGTGTGTCTGCTAAAAAGTATTTAATTTATTAATTTAATTTAATATCATTAGTTATTACAATAATTGTAATTTCTTTTTTAGCTGAATTTCTTTTATCCAAAAATTGATTGGGTTGAAATAAATGATTAGGTTGTGGTATCAGTACTGATTATACTGCTTCACTTTATTCTTTTTTTTAAATGAACGACTGGATTGTTGTAGCTGGCCATAAAGTAGTATGTTCCTTATGGCTCCTAATGCTTAGAAACAGCTTTATATTTTAGTAAATGTTTTATCTTTTCTGTATTATTCAAATTAACACAATGAACTCCCTTCTAGAGACCCATTACACATTGCTAGGATAGATGTCATAGTTACAACATCTACAATGTCTTAAAGTTAATTCTAGAAAATAAATTTAAAAAATAAAAAATAACATTAGAAATGATGAATAAACCAGCAGCATGTAGCTCTGTTCTGTAGCTGTACTCACTGTTGATTTCCAAACTCAAATTTTCCAGGGCCATTGCGGAGTAAACTTCCCCGGATCCAGGTAGGAATATTGCCTTTGATTGTGGCAGGGATAGGCTCTGGAGTCTCCTCCACTGTCCGCACCAAAGGAGCAATACACTGAAGCCCATGAAGCTCTTTTAAGCCACTATTTTGCTTACTGGCAGCTGAGGAGAGATACAACAAGCTAAACTTATACTTTCAGGGCATATACTCTATATACACCAATCAGCAATAAGATTAATGACGTCTACCTAATATTATGTAGCTCCCTTTCTTGCCACTGCACTGCATGTTCTGAACCTTTGTATCATAGCTAGCATTAACCTTTTTTGTGACTGAAGCTTTTTTATAGGATCAAACCGGACTAGCAAGCTTTCGCTTCTCACATGCAACACATGCATCATTGAGCTGTGAGTACCCAAGACCCTGTCACTGGTTGACCAGGTGTCCCTACTTGGGCTCTTTTTGGTATGTACTAACAATTGTATATTGGGAGGAGTATGTTTTACAGATGCTCTGTAAAAGAACAGATGTACAGATGACAGTCATCTTGTCATAATAAATTGTAAAGTCACTTAGATCTTTATGCTCACCCATTTTAACTGCTTTCAACACATTATCTTCAAGAACTGTCTGTTCACTTCCTGCATATATCCCATTCCTTTACAGGTGCCATTGTAACAAGATAATAACACCTGCTTCAGGTGGTCACCTGTAAGTGGTTTTTAATGTTGTAGATGATTGGTGTATATATACAATGTTTCCCATATCATTAAATAGGCTCCACAGGTAGCATTTCTGCATACAATTGATTTATGGCATTCTATTTCTGTAATAGAATTTTAGGTTGCATTTTTATGCAGTGGCAGACTGTGATAGAAGAAGCAGTTTTCTGACATATTCCTGAGCCCTTGTGGGTGTATTTATCAAAGCAACATAACAGTTTGTCATGTAATGCTTTCTGAGGGCTCAAAGGTTGTGCACATTTGTTTCAGGCCTTGCCCTAATCAAAATCAATTTTTTTCACATTATTATGTACTATAGATGATAATACCTAATTTCTGCAATGATGAATGTTTATTTTGATCTGACTGAATTTTCACCTAAAGTTTGGCACAAAGTGGTGGGCCACAACACAACCTTGCTTGCAAAGCTTTGCTTTGCTTTTATTTGTTGTGATACCCTAAACATGATAGTTTAGCTATTTCAAAACTTTCCTATAGAATTTCCTATAAACATTTCACTCTTATTTTGCCCCTATTCAAATGTTTTTTGAAACTTAAGATGGGTTAATATTTACAAAATACAATTAAGTTGGTTAGCCAAACCATTAAGCATCATTTCCTGCTGTAGTCTTTTAGCATCTAGTCATAGTCATAGAAGGCAGTATGGCAAAAACCTTTTGCACTGTGTGAACATTTCATGAAGAATGAAACTAGATAAATGGTCCAAAATTACTATAATTTTATTACAGCTGAAAACATTTTCCTTCCACTATGAAAGCACCACTTTGGATATATCAGTTTTACTAGCTAGGACACACACTATCAAACAATGCTGCCAAGCTGTCAGGCTGGAGGGGGTGAGGGAAACCAAATGCTTTCATCGAGTCGCAAGTGGTCTTTTCAAACTGTAACTGATGGAACGTTATAGGACAGCTCAGCCAATCTTGCTCTCATGGACCCCTGGCCATATATAACTTCTTCTGATGGTAGCACCAACACTAACCCAAAGCATCGCTTTCTCAGCTAAAGTACAGTGACAAAGCAAACATTTAACTGCTTTGACAGGGCCTCCCTTAGCAGCAACACAATTATTTAGCTGTCAAACCCATTTTAACGCCAGGCAGAATCTCAATGCCCTGCATACCTGTCAGCTCATTTCCTGACCCATGACCCGTGACTGCAGTAGCATAAGCTCCAGAATTGACTCTGCAGCAGGCTTTATACAAAGGCACATCAACAGCATACAGAACCTGACAACACTGCAGCCAGGCATGGTCTAGAGAGACCGATACATAAATAGACCCATATCCAAAAGTTAATAAAGTATTAAAGCCCATGTATACAGTGACAACTGGAGCCTATGGCAACAAGCACAGCTGCTTGCCAGCAGAGACAGATGGCAACCCAAAGAGCTAAATCGGAATCATCTTACCTGGGGCTTGAGACATCCCACAGGACATGGCAGAAGTGGATGTGGTGACAAGAGATCGAGTGGAGAGAAGAAGGAGGAAATGTGTGTGTCGAGCTGTGGAGAGAGCGAGAGAGTAAGGGAGAGATACAGGGCGCTTCATTAGCATAGCAGACCTTCCCTTTCTACAGACTGTGCTAGTCACCAATCTTATAGAATTACATAACAATATTCAGTGAGGGGGGGGCATTGCTTATTGGTCAGTGCATGTGGAGAGAGAGAGAGAGAGAGAGAGAGAGAGAGAGAAAGAGAGACAGAGAGAGTGAGGGAACTCGAGAGATGTAGAAGAGAACACTAATACGGTCCATGCAGGTTCATTTGTAAATTTACACTTACTGAATGTTGCTGCATAATTTATCTGCCCCTTTCTACCCCAACCCTTTGTGAAAAGTAACACCAGAGAACTGTCATTAAAAAGATATTACTGGCTGGTCCAGCATTTTTGGCTTTTTTTGCTCGATTTTCATGAGCAATTTTGGGTTAAATATGCCTTAAAAATTGTCCTTTGTGAAGGCCACCTCTATTTTTGCTGTGAGTGTTTTTCCACCCCTAGGTGTATAAAGCCTAACGACCTGCCAGTTGGCCTCTGCTCCTCTCTTCCTTAAGCCAAGGTTTTGTTCTTTTTTGTTTTGGTTGTTGCAGTTCAACACCTCTACACTTCACAACCTCACATACATGCATGTTGTTCCATATGGACTTAATTTGTGTTTGTTTTGGTTAGGGCGGCAGTGAACATGAAAGCAGCAATTATCCTGGTAGCACTTCCTACCAAAAATGATTCAAGGAAAGATGAATGGTGAATGGCTGATAGAGTCATTTGTACCCAAGGCTCATTGATGCACATGTAGAGAAAAAGCTTGCTTGTCTGATCTAATTCCCCAGAAAAGGTACTTAATGCTGGCTACGATAGAAAGGTGTTGGAGCACACAGTGCACCATCAACCAGGGCTGTTCTAGAAGCATGAGGAAGACCTGCACAATATTTGGCAGGTGGTGTTAATGTTATGGCTCTTTGGTGTGTGTTTATTCATACTTTGGGATTATTGTTGCAAATTGAATTTAACACTGGGAACTTTAAATGCAGTAAACCTGTTTGGAGTCCTAAACACAAATGACATAATTTTTTATAAAGAACATTTTTTTATTTAACAGTTAGGAAAATTGTGCAAAAAACATCACTGAATTTGATCATAAGCTAAGCAGTACAGATTTTTCTACAAGAAAAATGTAACAACACATTGTCTGAAACTAGTGGCATAAAGTAGCTTTTCAACAAGGAAGTCTATTACTTCTTTTATCATTGGAACTGTCAAAAACCTTTCCATTAGATGCATTTTTATTTATGCATCTAGCCACCTAACAATGAAAGGCTGATATCAGTAGACTACCTAGCAGGGCATCATCCATTACTTTACTGTATATTCAAGTTAACAAGATCAGTAGTTGACATTTTAGCTAATAATTTGAACAGTACATTCCTAAAGAATTAAATGATTTTAATTTCACTGAGAAGGCTACATATCTATGAATAAATGCAGTGCAAATCACAAAGCAGACCACCACTTGGTCCTGAAGGCCTGCACGTTTCAGATAAAGGTAGTGTATATAAAAGGTAAACATGAATCTTTTAATGAAGGTTGCTAAGTATCAACCATGCAATTTAAGCTTTTATGTACAAAACCATTTTCAGAAAAGTTGGCATATTTTCCAAAATTCAATACAACAAAAATGTGATATTTTAATGAATGTGATACTTTATTTAGCTGACAAAAGGGCAAAGATTTTCAATAGTTCTACTTGAGACAGAGTTAAAATAAGATTGAAAAGTGCATAGAATATTTAAGTAACACCAGTTTGGAAGACTCCGAATAAAACAGCTAATTGGTAGCAGGTATCATGATTGGGTATAAAAGTAGCATCCAAAGACTTAGACTTTGCAAGCAATGGTGTTTGTGCCAAAATTCATTAGAGAATTCTTAGTCAGATTAAAAGAAACATTTCTCAGTGAAATAGTTAGGTTTTTTAACATCTACAGCACATAATACTGTGTGAAGATTTAGAGAATTCTAAAACGATCTCAGTGCATAAAGGGCAAGGTCAAAAACCAAAACCATTGTTGAATGCACATGACAACTCAGTGCAGTTCTTTTTTTTTTTGGAAAACGTTATGTGTTACAATACAATTAAGTTGGTAACTAAAACTACTGTAAATCTTGTCTTTGTACTTTTGTCACTTAATTGTCATGAATTAAAACATTACATATTTTTGTTTTTATTGCATTTTGGAAAAAATCCAAACTATTCTGGAAATGGGGTTTGTAAATTCTCTCTCATGTCACTATACAGTCGCAAAAAAGGCATTCCACTGCATGTTGCACTGTGTATGGTGGTGTATGTGACAAATAAAAGTTGATTTGATTGACTTTGGATAATTAACCACTGCAAAAATTGTAACACTCCACAAGACCTACCGTTTTGTTTATGCTCGTCCAGCACAAAAAGGGCTTGCTCAAAGTCACTTAGATCCTTATGCTTGCCCATTTTTCCTGCTTCCAACACATCAACTTCAAGAGCTGACTGTTCACTTAGTGTCTAACATATCCCACTCCCTGTGAGGTGCCATTGTGATAAAATAATTAGATCAATCTCAATGTTATTTACTGTACCTTTTAATGTTGTAGCTGATTAGTGAACATTCATACACCACCAGCCCCAAATAAATGAATGCACAGATACATACGTATGTGTAACACATATTTTATGTTAATAAATATGTGCAGTTCTATGGCAACCAGCACCTCTAATGTTATAAACAATGGATCACATATAAGTTTGGTCAAAGCTACAAATGCATTAAATGATTCAAGCCAGAAAATAACAGGAGGGAGGTTGAGGGTATTAGGAGAAAAAAGTCTGAAAATCAAACTTACCTCTCATGGTCTCTGGCTGCTTACACTCGCAACAATATGAATGTGTGTACAGCACACGAAAGGACAAACAGGCAAATGTAGGTCCTAGACTTTGTGCTTGAGGTGTTTTCCCTGCTGTAAATGTTACATAACCAGTGACCTCCTGACTATAAAACCGTAAACCTTCTGTGTCATACAGTAAATACAGAAACGTCCAGCTTTTTCAAAGGTATTTGGTCAATCTTCATGTCTTCAGTCGAGTAGTCCCTAAAATATAAACATGGCTGCTGAAAAGATAAATGTCATTTCAGTTCAGTTTCACTTTAATATGTCATATGGTCATATGGTATACAGAAATTAGCTGAATGAGAAAAACAGGTGAACTTAGCATAATAGCTGTGTGAGATAAAATGCAAGATAAATGTTTTTCAATTATTTTTTGTTAAAAAAAAAGAGATTGAAGTATGTAAATGTAAAATATAGAGGATTCCAGTGATTAGTGCATGCAGCAGTATTGAATATTGAAGTAAACTGACAAGTACATACAGCAGTGCTGCACACTTGGTATGCAGCAGTTTTACAATAGCAGCAGTCATGGTTGAAAGCACTAATTATTCTGCATGACAAAAACCTAATCTGAGCCTTATTTCAATGTGCACTACACCAGTCAGCCATAACATTAACACCTCTGATAGTTAAAGTGAATAACTAAGTGTTATTTCATTACAATGACACCTGTCAGGGGTGGGACATATTAGGTAGCAACTAAACATTCAGTATTTGACGTTGATGTGCTGTAAGCAGTAAAAATGAGTGAGCGTAAGGATGTAAGCCACTTTAACAAGAGACATATTGTGATAGCTAGATATGTGAAAGTGAGTGTTTGTCATTATGAACACACTCAAGCACCACAACGAAATGCAACCTCTGCATTTAACCCATCACACATGCACACGTGGAGCAGCGGGCAGCTATCAACAGTGCCCGGGGAGCAGTGTGCCGGGACGGTACCTTGCTCAAGGGTACCTCAGTAGTGCCCGGGCCGGTACTCGAACCTGAGACCTTCAGGTGTCAAAGGCAGTGTCCTAACCACTAGGCCACCACTGCCCACATCAGAGCATCTTCCAAAACAGCAGGTTTGCAGTAGTTAGTACCTAACAAAAGTGATCCATGGAAGGACTACTGGCTCACTGATGCATGTAGGGAGTAAAGGTAAGCTCATCTGGTGTGATCCAACAGAAGAGCTACTGTGGTTTAAAACGTGAATGCTGACCCTGATAGATGGTGTCAGTGAAATCTGGTGCTGAGTCTATGAAAGGGTGGAAAGTGATTATGCTTTAGAAACTTTACTTAATGACATTTTCAAGAGAAAAAAACACACTTTTCACTTCTTACATTTCCCATTAACAGTGTTACCTATACGTCACCACACTACACTTAAGATGAGGAAAAGTTTTGCTGAGGAGGTTGAAGAGTGGCTCTGCTGAAGACTATAAGTAGCCCCGCTGAGAGGGATGAGGAGTAGCTCTGCTGAGGAAGATGAGAAGTGGCTCTGTCGAGGAAGATGTGGAGTAGCTCTGCAGAAGAAAATGAGGAGTGGGTCTGCTGAGGAGGTTGATGTGTAGTTATGCTGAGGAAGATGAGGAGAAGTTCTGCTGAGGAGGTTGAAGAGTAGCTCTGCTAAGGAAGATTATGACAAATTCTTCTGAGGAGGTTGAGCAGTATCTCTGCTGAGCTGTTTGGAGTTGCTTCGCTGAGGAAGATGAGGAGAAGTTCTGCTGAGAAGGTTGAGGAGTAGCTCTGCTGAGGAAGATGAGGAAACGTTCTGCTGAGGAGGTTGAGAAGTAGCTCTGTTGAGGAAGATGGATAGCTCTGCTGAGGAAGATGATAAGATGTTTTGCTGAGGAAGGTAAGCAGTGGCTCTGCTGAGTGCGGTGCAGGATAATCCTCCACAATGTGGTTAAAACAAGGCAGACACACTTTTCGAGGTTGCATAGAATGTGAACAGCTCATGTCCAGTTATTATAGTTACTTTATATTACAAAAAAAAACAAACAAAAAAAAAACTTTAATGTGCTTCTTACACTTTTGAGTTTGACACCCATACTTTTACTAAGGAATAGTTTCTTAGGTTACTTTTTTATTTTACAATTTTTTTTGCACCTTAAGGTAGTAGCATGTTTTTAAAAAATGCAAATATTAGGCATAATCTCAGGGCTTTGAAGCAAAGATATTTTTTAACAGGCATTATTATACATGCTATAGGGCAGTGGTGGCCTAGTGGTTAGGGACTTAGTCTTGTAACTTACTCTTGTGATCAGAGTGTTCTGGCCCAAGTAACATTGAGGTACATTTGAGCAAGGTACCATCCCTCTACATTGTAAGTACCTGCCTGCTGCTTCACATGTGGATGTGTTAAATGCAGAGCTCACATTTTCTTGTGGTGCGCTTTGTGTAATGAGGTGTGTTCACAATGACAAATAGTCACTTTCACTTCACTTCCCTTCACACATACACAGACAGGTCCCAAACTAAAGGTAAAGCCAGCATAAAATATCTTAGTAAGGTGCTGGGTCACCACAACAACCTCTTTATCCATTGGCATAGACTCAACAAGTCTTAAGGATGGAACAACGTTCTTTTAAGATGTGGATACATGTAAATGAGTTGGATTTTGTGACATTAGCATTGAAAGTTTTTGTAGCTTCATATATAAAGGCATGCGGCATGAATGGTATGTTCAAACTTTGTTTAACTTTAATTTTTAAGTACTATATTAAACTTGTTTATTTGACTGGGCTTGATTCTAATATTCTTTTTAAAATACCAATTCCCTTGTTTCTTTTTCCTGAAAAGTCCTGCAAGCATGCATGAGCACAATTCAGGGTTGGGATGTAAGTGTGCTAAACTACGAACATATCCTGAAATAAACAGCTACACTTCCCAGGTAATCTTGAAATTGGCAGAGGTAGTTATTTAAGGGAAGCTAGGAAGGGATTACTGTTTAAATGGGGATCGAGCCTACATCCTCGTTGCACGAACAGTTCGTTTTCTCAATGCTGCCACCTAATGTGCTGGATGTTAAAGGTCACAGCACGACGATTCTTCGTAGTAGTAGTAGTAGTAGTAGTAGTAGTAGTAGTAGAAGTAGTAGTAGTAGTAGTAGTAGTAGTAGTATAATTATTGTTATTATAACGTATGTTTCTCATACTTCAGGAAATACAAGATTTTTTTCTTTTTTTATTTGAAATGGAACGTGCACATACTATATGAAACAAAAATATAATTAGAAAATACGAAACAAATTATTAAAAAGGGAAAACTATGATTACATTTTTCTTATTATTTCACTAAAATATAAATGTATAATTTTAAATGAATCATATTTGAAATATATACATTTTAGGTTATATAAAACGCAATTTATATGAGTATGAATGAGTTTGAAATTATATGTAACTATGGAATTAATGTCTAATTTATTTCAAATATTTTTCGTGAACTCTTGCGTCAGATGTGGCGTCACATCCGTGTAGCAGGGGTCACTTCCTGTAGCATGGTTCTCCGATAGTGCACTTTTACCCTTCAGAGTGGACCGTCTGTAATCACGTTACAAAAAACAACTCGTACATCCAGGAAATGGCGGATTTTAGTAGTTTTGATATGCCCTCCGCTGGTTCTTCGGAAAGCGCCGAGGCCGCCGAGCTTCAGCGACTGCTGGCCGTGGAGCAGCAGAAAGCGCAGTTTCAGGCGCAGGTGAGCAGTCGCGAGCGGTTCACTGCCTTGTGAGTGGGTGAGCGGCTTGGTGAGTATCTGCTCTAGAATTTGTTGGTACCTAAGAGACTAATTGTTGCCTGTTTCACAGGTGCACAACTTTACAGACGTGTGCTGGGACAAATGCATGGATAAACCGAGCGCCAAGCTGGACTCGCGGACGGAGACTTGTCTGGTGAGCTGCGTGGAGCGCTTCATTGACACTACGTTGACAATTACCAACCGCTTCTCACAGATGGTCCAGAAGGGCACGCACTGATCCACTCGGAGAAAGACTGTTTGGAAGAGGCATATCTGTTCATCTCGGACAAGCCTAGTCTTGGCCTAAGCCAGTGGTGAATCACTTTATTTTAGGCTGAGACTGGATCGCTGGACCAGTTTGTCTAATTGGTAGTCACTAAGGCTCTGGCTGCATCTCAAATGACTAAGTTGTATGTAGTGCACTATGTAGGGCACCACCAACGTAATTCACTATATGTCTGGCAATAGTGAGCAATTTGAGAATTAGGCTCACAAATGTAGTTCAAAACATAGTGCACTACATACATTGTGACAATAATAGCTGCTACCCAAAATAATGTACTGTACAATAGAGAGCCACCTGAGATTCGGCTCAGTGCCTCTCTGTGGTCCCCTTAATGAGGAAGTTTAATGTTTTGCCTGAGCCCCAGTGTTTAGGGATGGACATGTCTCAGCCATGCCATGTCCGTCGTAAATGTTCCTTCTTATTTCCCCCCATTCATATCTGATATCTTCAGATGAACAGCAGAGGGACTGTTTCTAACAGACACTGGTGGTAGTGGAAAAAATGTGTTAATGTGTTATGATACTCATGCCGTCAACGAAACGTCCTTGCAGGAAAACTTTCCAAAATTAAAATTATTTGAAATTGTGATCTAAGTGTGAAGACATTTTTCACTGGAGCTTTACAAATGTTAAAACGGTTGCAGTTTATTAATAAATTGATGATTTGCCACATATGTGCATTTAGAGTTACTGTTATTTTCTATTGTGCATAAACATCTTGGGTGTGGAACTTGTGGCCAATAAAATAAACACAATGGTATTGAATATTATTACAGCTGATTACTGTGGTCTAAGACATTTCAAGTTTGGTGTAGGTGAACCAGTACCACCATAAAATGGATGAATATACACATTGTTATGCCCCCTCTCAACACAAATGTGTCAAATCAGATTTTTCCAGGGTGAAGTAGCTATTAATACCCTCTTGGATTTTTTAAGGTGAGCCATAGAGTCAATAGAGACAGACTGCCATCTTGTGGATAAAGATGGTATTTCATTGGATACAAGACCCAGCCAAAATACAAGAAGACATTAACAACCCTCAGCTTGGAACATTTAACAGCTGTTAGTACCTGTTGGCAGTTGATTCTAACACATGCTGACTGCAGTGTCTGAGGAGTACAGCTAGATTGAACAAAATGTACCAAGATAGTAAATCTGGTCTTGACTGGATTTTGTACTTTTGAATGAGTAAATGTTATTGTGAACACACCACAGCACAGCACACAGTGCACCACAATGAAATGTGACCTCTACATTTAACCCATCTGTGTAGGATGGGCAGTGGGCAGCTAACATGATGGTGCCAGGAGAGCAGTGCTTGGGGACAGTATATTGCTCACGGGTACCTCTAGGGTAACTCCCTATCTGATACACCACTGCTACCATTTTTGATTTTGCTAGAAGAAGCACCTTCATATTTTTAGAAACCAGCCTTTATTTTGGATATATTGGGGTTTTAGTCATGTTTAAATGTCCACCTTTTCGTCTTTCTTGGCTGATGAGATTAAATTCTCCTCTAATATCTCTTAGTACATGGTGCCATTCATGTTTCCTTTGATGATGTGTAAAGCTGAAATACCTTTTACTGCCCCAAAGCACCTTTGTACTTCACTGTGAGTATGGTGTTCTTGGAATCATATACACAACCTTACTTTTTCCAATTATAAGGAGCTCTGAGAAGACTTTGGTGTAGTTCATTGATTCTTGTTTCCCATTTAACTCTTGTTCCTGCTGCTTTTAGTTCATCCTGCAGCTCTTTTTGAATGATTGCTGGCGTCTTTACTACTTTTACTGTTAGTATGAGAGTACATGGCACACCTGTCCAGGGATTAGTTATGGTTGCCTGAATTCCCTGACTGTATAAAAGACATTCAGATGTACTAGCAAGGATGTTTATATGTACGTATGTACATATACACTATATGGCCTAATATATTTGAACACATGACCAAAGTAGTTGTGAGCGGTGCTAGATAAATAAGGCTTGTCAGAAAATTAAGGAAATTAGTGCCAGATGAACTCCAATAACTGGGAGGTATCTGAGAGTGTTCTCTAATTTAGAATTCTGAGTTCTTCAATATTGTCATTTATGTGTTTTTATACTGTGCTTCACAATATATTTAAGAGTTCCCCAGCTCTTGGAGGGCTGTCAGATAGTGTGATTAAGCAATAACATTTGCATTGCTGAGTTGAGTAGTGGCATGCTTTTGGGTCATTCTGTGTCTAATCAGATAAGGTTGTTGCAGCATCTTACATTTTGTTCAGACCTTGTCTATTTGTCTTCTTTAAGGCCTCAATATATTTCATTTTTAATGCCTAATATCTTGAGTAGCACTGTTACTAGTTTAGCCTCACCAAGCATGTCAGTATCTCCATGAAAACTGAATGTCCTTTTAAAAATGAGTGTAATTTAATGATAATACCTTTGCTATAAAGAGGAATAAGTAATAGCCAAAATGACCCTCTCAAAATCCAGTGGGAGTATCTAAAGGTCTTTCCACATTGAATGTGTAATTTTACAGTGTGCATGTTAGAAAGCGATATATGGAACATTCGGTTCTATGTATGTTGAGATGTCAGTGTAATGAAATCATCAATACTTTCTTCTTCATTGTGGGCCTTTTTAAAACCTTTAGAATAAAGGTACAACATGGTTTTAATGTGTATTTATCTGTGATGGGAACATAGAAGAACATTGGCACTTGGTACACTAAATGACCACACATTATTTCCACATATTTCCACATCATTTTAAAAGGACAGAAAAATGCTTATAAATAAATTCTCTATTTTAATATTTATAAGTCAGAAGATGTGTAAAAAATGTAAATACACTGGAAGTATTATTGAATAGTGTCTGAATACTTGTTTCCCCTCACTTTAGCTCAGTGCAGCTTATAATAAGAAGTTCTGTCCGTCTTAACCTTTTCTTAAGGACAGTGAATGCCATGGTGAACTACACAAAAACAACATGTGGAGGCTGCACTGGTACAACATAAAACAGTTTTATGACCACAATATTCTCAGCAGATGTTTTCTGCTCTCACAATTCTGAACACCATTCCAAAACCAATAGGTGTAATTTACTGTCATTCATGGGCATATAGGTGCAAACCTGTAACCCTTAAGAACAATCCTTTAGAGTTTAGAACCATTCAGAAGCTGTATGTGGATTAGGCTCAGGCCTCAAGGAGGTCCACATCAAGGGCTTAGAGGCAGTAGCATCTATGGTTCCTTGGTGTGTTCGACACAAAGTGGCCTTTGATGGATTTGTGGGTGCATGTCCTGTTGGCAGGGTGTCTGTCAGCAGGGCTAATTAAAGACAGGAAGCCGATAGGTTAGCATGGCGTGCTAAGGTGATGCTTATCAGAGCATGCAGGAAGCCAACAGACACTGAATCTTCACTACCACCACTGCTGAAGGTTGACAGAAGCTGGCAAGACAACACACAACTTGCCTTTTTTTGGGGGGGTGGGGGTTGGTCTTGCTGGCCAGCAAGATTATTAGTTGGAGAGTGTGTAAGAGCCTGTGTATATGCACATTAGTATAGGAATCACTGAACGAATATAACCCCCATTTTATTTGACCATTGAATATCATATTTTTGTTTCCCTCAAAAACATGAAATATTACACATCTGAACAATTTAAAGCAGCTAAAAATATCTTCTAATGTCAAGCTTATAGCATTTCAGTCTGCACTGTGTAAATGGCGTAAAACACCAGTATTTGTATGACTTGTGGTTGTAGGTGGTAATATAGTATGTGTTACTGAGAAGACCATACATTTGCTATAAGTGTGCCACAGGGAACAGACTTTATCAACTTTGGCAAGTCACAATAAACAAAATAATTGTTGCCTCTTGATGTCTTCATCTTCAAATGTGCAAGTGGTGAATGTTCTGACTGAAGTCGGAGGAGGAGAAGGGCCTGTGAAGTCGACCTCCATCCAACCCTCAGCGAGGATTTGCAGTATGTCTCAGTTCTTACTTCAAACAATCATTTCAAAAGAGGAGCTTCTGAAAAAATCATCAGACACTGTTGTGGCTAGGCAGACTGACGAATGATCAAAGAGGCTTTTCCGAAATAGCCGACATAAAGAGAACTTTCACAAATTGTTCTGTGAGGTTCTTGTTTTCTAGTGTCTAAGCCATGTTATGAAATGAGGTTATGACTTTTATCTTCAATTATGCATTGATTTGTAATGTCTGTAAATAATAATATGAAAACAATTTGCAATGCTTTCATCATCAGTGCCATCTCAATATTTTAAAGACATCTAATAATAGTAGCAACTGTATGTCTGGAATCTAAGAAAATGAAAAAATTATAATTTTAAAAAATCTATAAAATGTCCCAAAATTAACCAAGAAATGATGCGGAATCATTTTTAACATGTACCATCAAATTGTGAGCTTCAGAGGGTTAAATCTTGCATATGCATTTAAAATGCAGGTATTTGCTTTTATTGCACATTTGTAACTATCAAAAATGATTACTGCGGTTAGGGCTTTCACAATATCAGATTTTCACTACACCATTCACCAACTGCAGTTTACTCCCACATTGGCGGTTGTGGACAGTGTATCTTGCTTTTTGTCAACTCTGACATGATTTCATATGGCAGTAGTAGACACAGTACACACTGTGTTATTAGCCAGTTTTTTTTCTGTTTCCTTAACTTCATTTTATGTAGCAAGTGGCCTTATTACTCAATTCAATTTATTTCAGATTAATTTAATTCACTTTATTTTATCTATATAGCACTTCTTACAACTGACGTCACAAAGCACAAAGCAGTTTTACCAAATCTGCCCCAAATGATAAAGCCAAAGGTGACAAACGCAAGGAAAAACACCCCAAGCTTCAAGGGGTTTGATGGAGATGGTCTGTGGTGGTTGAACTGGTCTGAAAGCAAATAAGCAGGAGCCCCCAGTGATATTCTAGTCAAAAGTGCAAGCTGGCTAGAAACCCCAGAGATAGTAGGTCAGGCTGAATGTAAGGACAAGAGTTCTTAGTGTACGAGTAGGCTATGATGGCAATCAGTCAGGCTCAACAGTTGTTTCAGTTTATGGGTATAGAATATTACCATAAAGAGTGTCAAACAGGGATGTGACACATGGCTTCTATAGACCTCACAATAACAGCCTAGCTAGACAGGACAGAACTGGTGGTGTCACAGACATGAATGCACCATGAGACACTAGCACTGCCCCACTTCAGTGTCATCAAAGATTGTGTGAGAATGGTGTGGTGACAGCACCTGTGTCACAATTCACTCCAATTCTATGTCCATGAAATCCCAACTGTGCACACTTTATCTATCAGGAAAAAATAACTACCAAACTTCTGACTAAACAAGTAGATTTTTAGCCTAGACTTTAAAACAGAGACTGTGCCCCTGTCCCTGAGTCCTGAACACTAATTGGAAGATTATTCCAGAGTTAGGGGATTCCCCCTGCTGTTGTTTTCAGGAGTCTGGGAACTAGTAAATAGGCAGCACCTTGTGATCTAAAAGAGAGAGGGAATGTGATCTAATGAGAGATAAGTTCACTGTGGTACTCGGGGAGGGGGTGGGTGGGAATGTAGGGCTTTATATATTAATAGTAAAATTTGGAATATGGAATCTGACTAGAAGACAATGTAGTTTTGATAACATTGGTCTATATTATTAATTTCCCCTTGTTTTAGAAATTCTGCTGCATTTTGGACTAAATATAGCTTATTTTGGGTCATCTTGAAACATCCTGATAACTGGTCATTACAATAATCTAGTCTTGAAATGATAAAAACATGAACTAATTATTCTGCATCAAATAATAATGGAACTATCCTCATATGATATGAAAAAAAGATCATATATGTATATGTATATGTGTCAAAAATCTATATCCTTATCATGGTTATTGCCAATACTGGTATATTGTGACACCACTAACTGCAGTACTGCTTTGTAGATGAATAAGGAACTCTCATTCACACGATGGGCATGCTTTTAAAGAGTTGTGTCCATCTTCATTAAATGTCCTTGATGGACGAGTGACAAATTAGAGATTACCATTCAAACCTGTAATGTAAAGATGAAGTAACATTATCGCATACATCCTTCATATCCTTTTTTCATTATTAAAGGGAACAGAGCCCATGCCTTTGCCCTCTACAAAGAAGCATTGTGAGTCTGAAGCCTCAAGATCAACAAGTTCTTAATTAAAACCTGAGTATAATAGGATCTAAACCTGGCTTGATGTGTGTCTACATCCATGCCATGGCTCTTCCTGCGTTTCCCAGAGAAAGAGCCCAGTGTCTTAAGCTCCAAGCAGATGCCTTGCACTGTGAGACTGACACCTGAGGGACAGTAGACTCTGTGTGGGTCTACCACTACAAAGAGGCCAACGTGGAAATCCAAGCCCGAGCTCCAGCGGCTTCGGTTGATTCTACGTGTTTGTTCTCGGAAGCTAGATCAGTCAAAAACAGAGCTGAACTACACCAGCAAGGGCATAAATTATTAGAGCATACACTTTATGTTTTCATGACAGATGTTTATTAGAGTATTTGGTCAAGGGTGACTAATTATGTCTAGGGCCAGGGTGGGCTAAAAAAATATAAAACAATATGACATTCTATCTTACCAAACTTGCAAAGAAGTTTCATTAAAAAGTGAAGTGAAAATGTGTCATTGTGAACACACCCCATCACACCAAGTGCACCACAATGAAAATGTGATCTCTGCCTTTAACTCATTCACACTTGAAGCAGCAGGCAGGTACTCTAATCTAAAGCCATTTTCTTTGCATTCTGAACTCCCCACATAATCCAGAATGTTTTATCATCCTGCCATCCACCAAGAATAAAACAGGGTGATAAAAAAGGGCTTTCCCATTGCTGTCAGCTATGTTTGTTATCTACACAGTGCTATACTTTTGGCCTTCAGACAGTGGATGAAATACATGCATCATCAACCAATCATTCTGTCAACAGGTGACGGAAAAGACAGTTTCCTGTGTGGAGAAAATACAAGAACCAGATGGCATAAATGCTACTGCACTTTGGCTGACACTTATTGCTAGCAGAAAGGCTTACAAAGCTAACAATTTACCTCAGGGCAGGTTCCAACCATGCTTCCCACCAGCTGATCACCCTTTTCTCTAGGTGTATTTGCTATGTTTATGGGAAAGGTTCAGATGACATAAAGCCTACTGTTTTTCTGCTTACGGTGACCTCTGACAAAATTGCTTGGCTAGCTAGCAGCTGCCATTTTTACCTGAGGGCAGGTATTAGCACCACATCATCATGTGCCAGCTGATCATTTTTCCCTGAGGTGTATTTGTGGTATGATTTCATATGGGTGTGGAATGGTGGTGATGTCATCCTGAAGTGCCATCAGTTGCTGTAAGGCCACTCAGCAGGTGGTCTCCTGTTAGGGAAAGCTGTGCTGTGTTTACCTGTGTTTGGTTTCCCTGTGCCCAAGGCCTAGATGTTTCTAGGTGTTGTAATCCCCCCTGTACAACAGTATTAGCGTCATCTAAGATTCATCAAATAGCAGAACAAGCACTGTTCCCCGCTAATGACTTCATTCTCCCACACATCTAGGGCTTAATAAGGCAACATTTGTTCTGGCTTGGTTTACAGGGGAATAAACATGCATCTTATCACATTAATGCTAGTTAATGTGTGGTTATGATACTAAATAGCATGAAGAGCTTTGTGTTTCTGAATTTTCTTAATGACCTTCCCACTGTATTTCAGTAAACCTAGTTATGAGCTGCAATGGATGTAAGACTCCTGTTACACCACCTTGGGGCAGCATTTCTCTTTCAACTTGATAAAGGGCAAACTGGACTGTAAATCCTTATCCAATGTGTTGACAACATAATCTGCTGAAGTTATGGATATTTAGATAGCAGACAATGCTTAAATGGGGACATGCAGACTATATAAGGAGACCCATGAATCCAATCACTATGTTAACATCAATCCCAGCTGTCTGAGTTGCTTTTTTTTAGTGTTCGAGTCTGGTCTGGTTTAATATCTTATCCTGGCTGCTTTCATTTGAGTTGCACACCGTGACAAAATAACTAAAGACCCAGTCAATGTCTTTGCCCAGTCAATTATGTAATATATTTGGTCCATTCTAAGAACATTTAATGATATGGTATTCTGCAACACCACTATTTTGTTCCTCCAGATGCAAAAATTTCAAGTTTAGCAACGTTCCATGAGATCCAATGAGAAAGCTCATCCACCATCGTGGTATGTGCGTAAGAGTGTAAATACGTTTTGCTTTAGCTGTGTAAATATTGTGTAGTCTGTCTATGTCTGCCTGATGAGCATGATTGTGGTTAGTGGATCTTGCAGAAGTTTGGGTTTTAAATTCAGGCATAAAAATATTAGCTGTCATCATGTCAAATCTCACTCAAGAATAGAATGATTAACATTTAGAGTCATAAACACTGTGCTATGACAATCCATTTATTTTTTTCCCCGGACCTGCCTATTTGGTGCTCCATCTTTCTTCTACTTTCTCTCCATCCCTGCAAGCTTTTTTTCTTTTGCTATGAGGAATGCAAGATATTGATAGGAGACAAGGAACTGTGTGTCCAAGCTAAAGACAAATCAAACATGGGAAAAATGTGAATGCTTGCATGTGATATTTTGTCAGAATAGGTTCACTTTTTTCGAAGCGTGGGTGGGGGTTGGTGTCCAGATGTGCACTCTTTTTTGAGTACAACGATCATCCACAATAATAAAACCACTGACAGGTGAAGTGAATAACAATGATTTTCTTGTTACAGTGTCACTCGTCAGGAGGGTGGGATATATTAGGCAGCAAGTGAACAGTCAGTTCTTAAAGTGGATGTGCTTGAAGCAGGAAATGAGCAAGTGTAAGAATCTAAGTGACTTTGGCAAGGTCCAGATTTATGGCTAGACGTCAGGGTCTAGAAATATGTACCTCCCCTGCATACTTGCATTTACTAGGAAGTAAGCAGTTTGAATCTGAACTATTCCCTATATTGGATACTTAGCCTAAAGATGTCACATTTACTTTTGAGATGAGTCATACACACATTCTCTGTATTTTCAATCATTTGTTAACTCCATGGAACTTCTTAACATCTGAGGAACAGATGATAGCAGTCGGCCAAGTATTCACAGAGAACGCTACACTGATTTTTTTTTTTTATCTTTAAAAAGCAATTTTGGCTATCATGCCTGCAGACAGGATGTGACCTATGGGCCTGATGACAACAACTTTACTCCAGCCATCTTCTCTACTCTAGTTTCAGAATGTCTATACTGTAAATGCGTAAAATGTAAAATGTGTTTCTTCTTATGTAGTATGATCTTGTGTTGTTTGTACGCACTTCTTTTTATGTTTTTATGGTGCTTTGTGATCACTTAAAGCATTTTATTATAAGAATATTTTCCCCCCAGATTTTCTGCCCAAAATAAGTCATCTACAGTTCCACCCACTAGCTAACACTCTCCCATCACATGATCCCACTAACACTGGGAGGGTGAGGGCCAGCATGTGCTTCTTACAAGACACGTGAGGCCAGCCACTACATCTTTTCGAAGTGCTGCTTAAAAAGATGTTTTAAAGCAAATTTACAACTGTGACCTATAAGCCTGAGGGCAATGGACTTATTCTGGCTGCCCTCTCTTCCCTAGCTCTACAATGGCTCCATTGCTTATTTGCTAGAAACATTTTACACTTCTGTGAAAAGCTGGTTTGTAATAATGCTGGTAAAAGGACTTCTTGTACATAAACATGCACTGAATATACTGAATGCTAAATGATATATTTGGCATATTTGGTTGCAAATAGCAAGGGGTGATGCCTATCTAAGTGCATGTTTGAGAAAAGGATCTTTCAGACAGGATCCTTAAAAAACAGTTTTGCCATCCACAATTGCAGACAGCAAACAGTAGTTTGTCTAAGTCATGTCCTCTATTATCAATTAATTGCCTTTTTGTAGTGTTAGTGTCATTTTTATGATCACAATGCACTTTTTGCCTGTGGAAAGCTGCTTAGTGACAATGTCTGAAAAAGGCTTTTCTACATAAAACCAAACTGAAATACCCAACAAGTGAATGTTTAATCCCAAATCTGGTATTTTCAGTGGCAAATGGGACCATCTGTGTGTAAATGTGAGAAAAGGAGCCGGACAGATGCCTGCTGAGCTGATGTTGATGTGAAGGACAGACGGGCAGTGGGTAGACTGAGGCTTAGGGTCCCACATAAGGTCTGTGAAAACCATCGCGGTGGCTTTTGGAGGCCAGGGAGGAAGCGCACACATGCTAGTGTCATCAGTCTCTCTCATCCTAGTGGCTTTGCTGAGGCCTTTTCTGCTTGTTCAAACATTTTTCTTATTTATGATGGGAAGGACTAGGGCCTTGGCTGGACACCGTTTTTTTTTCACTTGGTCACCGCCTATTGCCACAGGTCAAATGGCAAAGCGATGGAACAGAGTGAAGATATTTGTACATGTACAATATATAAAATTATGCAATGGTTTGCATAAGAAAACACACACTTTTTTTCTCAGTGTAAATTGACACATTCTTATGTCGTTACAGTGGAGGTACCTATATGAGTCATCACACTTGACTTGCTTGGAGAACGAAAGATTTGTGATTGCAGAAGGCCAGCTGGAGAGAGCCAGTCAAGAATGCACTCTGCTCTTCCCAGCAGTGAGTGAGGAATGATGGGACGCTCTCCACAAGCTGTCCCAGTGCAGCGTTTGGCTGCTATGGTAACAAACTTTCCTTGGAAGGAGCAGAGGATGCCAGGGCGGTTTACGTCAAAGCTGCTGGATCCCAGACGATCACGACATTCAGGGTTCCTGCTCTCACTACTGACAAAGAAGATACCTCAGAGCCTTATTCTGTAGTATTACAGTTTATGCTAAAATTGATGACTGCTTTAAGTTATACATATAAACACATTACAAATGTTCTAAAGACTGGGCTTTCAATAGCTTAATAATTAGACAGAGGACATGGTGTAGTATTATAGAACTTGCACTGACAGTAGTATGTGTATGAAAAAGACAGTTTAAGTTTTTTTTTTTAAATGTGCACCTTGTACGATTGCAATCACAAGCCATTTAAAACCACAAAAAACTACCCAAGGGTTTATTTCTTGCTTCAGAAGTTGACTACTTCACATACAGTGATCAGCAACTTTTCAACTATGAATATTAAATAGCGGTCTGATACTGGCTCAAATAGCTGGATTGGGGATGAGTAAAAATGGGCTGATCCATTAAGCCAATCAATTCAGTTCAGTTCTGTTAATCTATGTTTGTGTACATGTGTGTACTAACTGCAAATCTTTTACATTTTTTAGGTTTAAGATTTTTACCAAGTTGCACAATTATTGTTTTAATAATAAATGATTCAGTTAATAGGTTTATATGTATTTGTTACATTTTGTTTTATGAAATTAGCAAACTTAACTTAAGCCTAATATTGCCTTACACATCCCAGTCTCTTCCACATAGTGAGACATACAACTTATTAGTTAATCACTGGTATCTGAACTGAAGCCCAGTTATGGGTATCTCTATTGGGACTGATTGGTTCATCTCTAATTCAACCACTGACAAGTGAAGTGAATAACATTATCTGATTATAGAAGTAGGAAAAAAGAACCAGACTATGATAGCTAGATGGACAGAGCATCACCAAAATGGCAGCTCTTGTGGGGGGTGTTCCTGCTATGTAGTGGTTAGTACCTACCAAAAATGATCCAAAGAAAGGGAACCAGTTGTGTGGTGACAGGATCACTGGCATCCAAGGCTCATTGATACACATGGTGATCCAACAGAATAGCTACTGTAGCAGAAATTGCTAAAAAGTTCCAACAACAGGTATGGACCATGGAGCAATTAAAGAGAGTAGCTGAGTCTGTTGAATCACACCGTCTTTTACATCATGTGGACCACTGGTTACATGTGCATCACATTCCTGTGGAAGAAATGGCATCAGGATGCACCATGGGAAGAATGGAAGCAGAGGCAGTGTACTGGGCACTATTTTGTTCCTTGCTTGCATGTGGATGTTACATTGATATGTACCACCTACCGAAACAATAGTTAGCAAGTACATCCCTTCATGGGTACAGCCTTCACTAATGGCAATGGCCTATTTCAGCAGGATAATGCACCCTGCCACACTGCAAACCTTATTTGGGGATGGTTTTAGGAACATAACAAAGAGTTTGTTTTGACTTGCCCCCAAAATTTCCCAGATCTCAATCTGGTTCAGTAAATATGGGATGTGCTGGGCAAACTAGTCTGACCCTGAGCCCCCACCTCACAACTTATAGAGCTTTAAAGATCTGGATAAATTTTTTTTGCCAGATACCATTGATGGCTTGAGGGGGACCTATAAATTAGGCATATAATATTAAGACTGATGGGTGTACATTGAACAGACAGCGGGCAATAAAGTACTCAGTTTCATTCTGATTATGCTGCATGAGATATAATACTTAAATAAATCAATCTCTCAGTAAGGCCAGACATTGCTCCTGCTTAACCTCAACTTCTACAGAAAGAAAGAAAATCCCATAATTGTATATTAAATCTTGATTAGTGCACAATTTTGTACTTTATAAAATGTATGCTTCAATAAACTGAATAAGGAAACTAAAACATGTTATCTGAATTTTGACAACTGACAATAAAAGTAGACCTACTTTATTTAGGAACCTCTAGCAAACTACGGAAGTGGGGAGGGACAAAGCCTTGAGCTTAGTGGAAAATACACCTATGTTGACCGAGAACTCTCTATGGTCAACATGAATAATTCAGTGAATGACATATGTTCAGTGAAGCGTTTCACTAATCACTCTAGGTGACAGTATTGCTAAATGTCTTAATCCCTTCTTACAGAAAGAATATATGAGGTAGTTGAATTGTTACCTTGCCTAACTTGACCACATTCTAACTGAAGACATTGAGTTCCACAATCTGTTTTGTTATTAGCCTGTTTTGGCTGGTACTACAGACATCCAGCACAGTGAGACAGCAGTGACATTTGTGTAGTTCATACAGCTGTTAAATACCAGCTCTTACTGTATTACATCAATAATTTTTAATTGATTTTCACTATTTGAAAATGCCAGGAGCCTTTACCATTATGGGAAAATTTCAAGATGAATGGGCCATTAGAAATTGTCCAGAATAATTTGGCACATGATCATACATTTACATTTTTTGAATACCACTAACACTTTTTTTGAAACCTTTTTAAATGTTTATGTCAGTTGCTATGAAAGGTCTACAGTATGTATGTAGGTGTCAGTTAATGATTTTTTTCTAAAATGAGTAAGAAATCTGTGTAGCTTCAAGAATGCTGGAAAAAAAACTTCATGTAGGAAACTTGCCTATTGTGCAGCCTCCTCATGACCATATAAAAACATCATCTTCTGTAGCAGTCATCACACATGACTACTTCTGTATAGTCTCAAAGCCCATGTGTTACCCCTGAGTTATCCCTGTGTCTCTGTCAGCCAGACGTATTTATGTGTGATGGTCTGCATGTTTACACAAGGGTGAAAATTGGCCCGTTCTGGCGAGAATGAGGCGGCACTTTGACATGCACTTTACAATCTTTAGATAGACCCTTCCAAAGGGGCTTGCATTGTCAGTGGTTTCAGATTTGTTTCAAATATTTACTTCTGGATTTAGGTCAACTTTGGTCTGCTTTACAAGCCCCTCTTAAGTCGGAGCTGTTTGAAGGTGCTTGTCATGGTTCTTTAGGAGACGTACAATGTTGTTCGCTAGAAACAAAGTTTCACACGTCTCCTTTGTCAAGTCCAACTTTGTGTAATTCTTTTATACCACTTCTACTATTTCAAAGCATGGCCAAGTTCAGCTAGGGCCTTTCTTGGAGAACATGGATCATATTGTTTCAAATTCTGTCATAACTTTTCCTGAGCATGTGCTCAGATTGGCTTCCAAAATGTATGAAAGCTTGGCCTATATAGTAATGTACTGTCAACTTTAAAACAAGTTTAGGGACAGATCACTACAACATGTCCTAACTTACAGCCCATTCTTTGGACATAAACCATGAACGCATGCACATTATAGTTATTATTATTTTTATTTTTATTATTCCATCACATAAACCATATTCCCAAATTAGCTGATGTTTACGCCATCTGGAAATAATCACTCTTATCATGTTTTGTTTTAAACTTTTGATTGGCTTTTTCATTGTCTGTGCTCTGTGGAATGGAATGAAAAACTGGAATGGAAAAAACTCGACTTGTACACGTGCAAGTGTGGAACACTGATGAAGAAAAAAACTTAAGTCTATCACTTTCACAACACTTGGCTATATGTCAGGGACACCAGGAAGCATGGTGGTTATGAGATATCTTATATTTAATAAGAGAATAAGGGACAATTTGGGCCAGTCGGGAAAAAAAATCCTTTTCTTTGTGAAAATGGAACACTTGTCTGGCCAACAATTAATTACCGATGAGAGTGAGTAAGAGCTTTAAAATGAAACAGCCATTTTCAGACCTATAACTGCCCAAAGTCCAGACAGTAAAATACTGCCAGAAGCTATATGAAAGGACCACTATGACTTATAATATTAAACTTCTGAGTGAGATGGAGGGTACACTTTGCAGTAAAGCTGAAATAGGGTAGAGTATCACCCCTTGTTTAGTGCCAAGCAAAGCGAATCATTCAAAAATGCTCAATTTAGTGTATGAATTAGTGGAATTATAGACACGTGAATATTTTGGGGTGAGATCATAAGCCCAACATCAATGTTCTCCAACAAAAGCCAACAAACTCAGGGCTGCATTGAGTACTACACCTGTGTAATTTGGTTGTTGGATGGCAAAAAGTAATTCACTTCCTTTATAATGTTTGCAAACTTTTGCATGCTCCATGACTTCACTTAACCCAGCAGCTTTGTATATAGCTTGGCATATAAACATGATGGATATGTCATGTGCCAGTACCATATAACTTTAGATAGGGGTCAAAAGAATTAACTTGTCCTCTGCTTGGTCATTTCTTGGGCTAGCATCTCCAAAGCTGGGTCAATCTGAACAACATGTGAGATGTGACATGTGAGAGTATGTGCAAGAGCAGTGATAACATTTAATTTTCTAAATAAAGGGGAAATATTTTCTTTATTCCTTGATCTGTTCTAAAATGTAACGTAGCCTACAACATATGGTCGTCTTTGTGAGGACTAAAGGATATCATGGTCATTTCAAGATATGTTGTTCATTGTAAACCTTTTGAGCAACATATCAAAATGTTCAGATGATCGTATACTATCCAGTGTTCTTAACTTTACAGTACTTTTGTACAATAAGTACATTATGTTTGGTGTTAAGGCCTTTATTCTGGACCATGATGCTAACTGCCAACAGTAGGCCTACCAGCTTTGCTGACAATGTATCCAATGGAGAATGGTTCTCTTGGAGATCTTCCCTTCCCTTACAAGCCATATTTACAATTGGCTAAACCTTAGCCTGATACTTTAGTGCCTAGTGAGCTGCAGAGTTTGGACTCCACAGCAATGAATGCGCTATGCTGTGCCATTCAAAAGGCCTAACGGGATTATCTCGGTGGATTTAGATGGAGGCACGGTCAAATCCATCAGCATCTGCGTAGCAGATAAAAAGGAAAGGAAGACGGTGCGGCTTCTTTGTCTTTCTGGTCCATGAGCTGCTCTAAATCTCCTTTACCTTCCATGACACGCTGTAGACAGAGGACGGCTTCCTGGCTGAGTCCAAAAGGCAGCCACGTGGACCGTTTCCCTGGCAACAGCCACAAACATCAAATGACAAAACTACTGAGTGGATGTAGCGGCCAACCCACATGTCAACAAATTGATTCCACTCTGTTGTGGCAAGAATTATGACATTCTTGGATGCAGCAGGCTGAAATGAGTCATAGTATACGTTATCAGTCCACGGCTTTGCTCTGAAAGGAACAGGTTCTGATCAGAGAATGAAGACCGAAATCAGACTTCTCCATCACACTTAATTCCAGACATTATATTTGGTTCACACTGGATGCTCGTGTTATTGCTGAGCAAGTAGAAACGGGTCCATGGATGATGAAGAAATCTAGAGAGGTCCGCCGCAGTCTCAACAACACATTGACGGGATGGGAAGAAATAGTTGATCGCTGATGGAATCTTCTGTTATCTTTAATTGTGTAATCTGTTGCTTTAGCACCTGATTCATCTATAGCTTGTCATTTTGGAAAGTATCTTATCCTAAGCACTTAAATCAACATCCTCAGTTATTGAGATTCCACAGCCTGCCTTGTCTTCACTTTAATTCGCTCTTCACGGTGGTTTCTAGCAATGTATGCTAAACACTATCACAAAGAAGCTTAGTATTGCTAAGTCCTAATCCTTCATATCTGACTGTGCTTGACCAGAACTTGAACCGGGGTTGCTTTCTGAAACTCAGGTCACTTGTATGATGCAAAGGGCATTGCCTCTTAAAGCATGAACCTCAGAGTAATTTCATTCTTCACGTGAATGGGCAGTTATGTCAGTGATAGGAGCATTAGCATGGCCATTTTTCTGTTGAGAATGAAGCCATTGAAATTTTTTTTGTAGAAGACAATGGGGCATGTCCACTGGGAAAAGAAACGATGGAGAAGAAGATGAAAACCACACATAAAAACAACTATTTAGACCATTTTGGATGTGTCAAAAGTGTTTTCGTCAAATTCATGCATTTTCACTACTAACGTACCAAACCTTGTGTATACTTGTAGGCCATTGACTCTTGTCTCCACATCTAATCCTCTCTCATCTCATTGTTCTCTCCTTAATTCCTAAATTCAGACTGTTGCTGGACAAACACAAAGCTCCTCATTGCTTTAGCACCTCATTTGATCAACCACAAACGAGTGTTTGTATTGACTGAAACCAAGCCCAGAGTTAGTTCGTCTTTTTGGATGAACAGAACTTGACCCCAGTCCTTTTACCCCTTTTTCTTGTGCAAGCCCACACAGGAACCCTTCCCACTGGTATGACAACAGCCGCAGACTAAACTCAGTTTCGGCATATATGGTAATAAACAAGATGGGAGAAAAAAAGCTAAGTATGCAGTATGATCTTAAAGTGACATTTGAAACACAGGCCTTTTGGCTTTGGTATTAGCTGTGCTTGCTGGTTGACTCGAGACTTCCCAGTATCTTTGACGTTACATAAGCACTGTAATTCTGCCCCAGGGTCTAATCCAGCCCAGGTGCATATTGGCACGTTCTTCAGCAGGATTGCCAGCTAAATGACAACAGCTGGGTAACGTAAGAGTGAGCAATGGCATGTTTGTTTGATTGGCTGGATGGGTTTGGTATACGGGCATGAGGAAAAGCTGGAATGATCTGATGTTGCAAGAAAGTCTTTGTTAGGTGCATTTTTGCTGGCATTTTTGTGGACTGTATATTTCTGAACAAGAATGCTTCACTAGCTTTACCTCATGCTTGTCTCAATCTTTTCTTAATACCACATTTAATATTGCAGCCTGTTGGAGGCTTTTGTCAAATCCTCAAAGGGAACAGTAAGAGAACAAACCCTGAAAATTATTTGGTGGAATACTGGTGAGAACGTCAGCTGAAAGATTTAGGGGTGAGGAATCATTTAAAGAATGCTGCTGTAAGACTCTTGCTATACAAGAATGCTGTTCTAAGGCCTCCTGTGGATTTCAGAGAACTTTATCAGGTCAATTACATGAATTATGAGCCGGACTCCTAACTAGGACGTATTGTAAGGCTGCATGTCACACGAATATCTAGAGCTTTTAACGAGTCAAATATGTGTGCCAAAACCAAACAGAACACATATGGAGTGTATCCAGTGCTCACGGGGACTTGCGTACATCTGCTCGTGAGTCTGCTATGTTTAATAGGGCCATGTTTGATAGAAGACATGATTTCATTGGCCTCTGTCCTGGAACTTTTAATAGATGCTTCTACCAGACTGCAAGACTGCTTCATACTGTTGTCGACAAACAAGCGTGGTAAATTAATCAAGGTGTTGAAGCGGCCCTGTTGAAAGTGGCAGTCACCGTGGTGAGGAACCTGTGGAAATGCTTATTCAGCGGCCCTTCAAGTTGGGACATTATGCAACAGAGGCAGCTAATCTGGTCAGTGTATACCAATGGCCAGTACAACATGTGCCTGGGTCTCTCTGAACCTGCAGAACCACAAACTGCATGGAAACCTTTCCCATTCCAGCAAAGTAGCACACAGGCTAATGGACCCTGTTCAGTTGTGAAATAATAATTCTTATGCACATGAAGCAAGCTGTGGTAACCTGCTGTGCTGCCTGCTAGGCCACCACAAACAGCATCCAGCCAGAGAGGCATCCTGCAGTGGCTCTACAGTAGCTCACATAACCTTGACAGAATTTCAAAAAGCAACACAACACTTTATTCTTATTCCAAAGTCAATCAGCCAAGATATGCTTAGTCTCCTTTAATTTTGCACTAGCTAATGCTAACAGCACATCACATGTCTACTGGAGACATGAGGCAAGTGTTTAATACACACAGAACGGTCATAACATCAAAATCAGAGCATCTCCAAAAACAGGTCTTGTGGGCTGTGCCTGGTATTCAATGGCTAGTCTTCACCAAACGTGGTCCACAGGCAGACAACCTGTATACCTGGGACAGGATCATGGGTGCCCAAGGCTCATCGTTCTGGTCAAATCTCAAAGAAAAACTAATGTAGCATAATTTGCTGAAAAAGTGAATTAAGCTGAGAAAGTTGTCAGAACACACAGCACATTATAGCCTACTGCCACTGGAGCTGTGTACCTGCAGACAGGTGAGTGTGCCCAGGCTGACCCCAGTCCACCACCAAAAGTGCTTACAATAGGTATGTAAGGTTTGGAACTCAATCATAGAAATGGTGGAAGAGAGTGGCTTGGTCTTGTGACATTTTCATTTACATGATGAGAGTGGTTGGGTAAATGTGCATCATTTTGCTGGGGAAGAGGTGGTCACGTGGATGCACTATGGGAAGAAGGCAAGCCAGCAGAGGCAGTGTGATGCTCTGGGCAATTTTCTGCAGTGGAACTTTGAGTCCTGGCATTTCATGTGGATGTTTCTGTGACCCATACACCCTAACAAAATATTCCTGCAAACCAAGTACTAATGGCAGTTGTGTCTGTCAGCAGGATAACACTGCAAAAAGTGTTCAGGAATGGATTGAAGAATATGACAAAGTTCAGTGTGTTGAATTGGCCTCTTAATTCCCCAGATCGCAATCCAAACAAGCTTGAGCATGTGGGATGTGCTGGACAAACTAGTCCAATCCATGGAGGCCCCACTTCTCAGCTTACAGGACTTGAAGGATCTGCAGTTACTGTCTTGGTGCCAGATACTACAGCACACCTTTAAAGGTTTAATGCGTCCATGTCTATGCGGGTCAGAACTTTTTTCGTGGCATGAGGGGGACCCACACAGGTGGCAGGTTGTTTTAATGTTATGGCTAATTGGTATAGGTATGCAGTTTGCACAAGATTCCAAATACTTAAGTACAAGCCCAAATCAGAAAAAGTTGGGACGGTATGGAAAACGCAAATAAAAAAAGAAAGTAGTGATTTCTAAATTTACTTTGA
>JBBPDA010000081.1:12648811-12660800 GCA_037974385.1 Arnoldichthys spilopterus | reverse complement strand
AGAGAGAGAGAGAGAGAGAGAGAGAGAGAGAGAGAGAGAGAGAGAGAGAGAGACAGAGAGAGAGAGAGACAGAGAGATAGAGAGCGAGAATGTCTACATATGTACACATTTAAGGCTAAAGGAAGCAGACTCATGGTCCTCAGGCATATCATCTTAGTAGCTGAACACCAAGTCACCACTTTCGTCAATCGTGATCTTTGTTAGACCACCAATAAGCCCGAGAGAATTTGTTAAATTTGTTTAGAATAGCAGTCAATGAAAAATCTCCTCCGTCTTCTGAGGTTTATTTTTAGCCATAACCTTTACTTAGAACACATTCCCTAGTGACCAGGAATAGGCTTTTTCCTCTATAATACAACTCTCCCCAACACAACACTGCCTTTCCTAATAAAGCACATTTCACAAGCAGATTTAAACACCAGGAACTTGCTTCCTGAAGAACATGCAGACCTATCAAGTGATAGAAGGCTTATGTCATCATCTGAGACATGAACTGCATTAGGAACATGTGTGAGCATGAGTTTTCAGGAATCACTCAAGGAGAAGAATCAACCTAACAAACAGTTTGGAGGGCAAGTTAGTAAAAAGCAATTATAATTGAACTGTTTCTTGGGCACCTGATATAATAATAATCCTCCTCCTCAAATAGGAAGAACGTAAGATGCTCTTTATGGCAAAGAAAATTCTGCTAACAATAATAAACAGTAGAACCTACAAAGTTTATGTATTGTGCTACCATGACTTGTGACATCTTTGACTATAGAGAATAAAAACATCTAACTAAAATTCAAACGATCAACATTTGTTATCTCATGAGTGTATATATATTTTATATGTATGTACGCCATCATTTAAACTTTTGGAATCAATGGGTCTCATTCAACAACTGCTCTTCAGAAGAAATGTCTGCTTAAAACCCACTTATACAGTTTTTCATGAAGATTTTGACATTCACCCATGTTTTCTTATTTGTTATCTATGCAGACTCACTTTTAAGGAATGATTTTTGTGCAAAATAATTGGTTTTGAAGTTAATGGAGGCTTTTTAAAGGACCTTTTCAAGTTATTGGTGAAAGAGGCCCAATTTTTCAATGATATTACAACAACTTGCATTCAGGTATATAACGGTTGTGATATTCTAGTATTGAAAAAACAACAACAGTAAACTAGTAAGTTGAAACAGTGAAATAATTCCGTGTTCAGAAGAACAGACTAAGATTCTTAAACAAACAAACGAAAAAAGTAACAGTGAGGATTAAATTATTATTATTTTACAAGCGAACTTGACCAGAAGCTACAGTAAACACAGTGATGGTTTTTAGATTAAAAGCGTACATGTACTTTCTATACCGCCTTGGTCACTGCCACCTTAATCCTGAGTGACTACCTAAGCCTGCATTGGTGTTCCTGTTCGCACAGAGTCATTTCTAATGCCGTTCAGCTCCTCCTCACCTGGTCTGGAAGTAGTTTGCTAGCTCTGACGCCTCATGGTTCAGACTCCTCAGGTGTACGATTAAATTGCCGGAGTTGGTAAACATGGCGCCGCATGTTTTGCACTCGTAAATCCGAGGCTTGCGGATGATGTGGCGGGACACCCTCATATGGTGCTTATATTCACCGAAGGAAGTGAATGTGGCGCTACAGATCTGGCACCGGAAACAGCGTTTACCTTCATGCTTCAGCCGGTGCATCTTTAGGGAGTAGGCTCGCGTGAACTTTTTCCCACAGCGGTCACACTGGAATGGCTTAATGCCTGCCGAAGAAATGGGTCAGCGGTCACACAGAAGTCAACAAGGAAGGCAAAATTTGCTTTAAACACTTGTACCATGCCAACTTTGCAACCAAATTATGCATAGACCATAGGTATAATATGTCTCTTGCAAAGTGCACCACAGCATCAGCAATGAGGTGAACATGGCAAACATTAGAGGGACATAATGTGTATTGTTCCTTTTTTGTACAAAACTGATTTTTCTAGTAAAAGTCCCAGGGAGCGCAGTATAAAATATTACAAAGGTTTGTATGATATTAAGATTTAGACTACCCTGCTGTGTCAATTTCCTTTTTAAAAACACTATCCAGACTTTATGTGGCAATGTTTCAAAGAAAAAGTTCTTATTCACTTTTCTGTTGAATGTGCATACAGGGAACGCTGGCACTGTTAAGTTTGTAAAATGGGCGAACAAACAAAATGAACAGCCACATGGATGGTCATTCTAGTTTAGCTTTGGCTCAGGCGCTCACCAAGTCTTGTATTAGTGAAGGGAATGCTTAAAAGCTTTACCCAAGATTAGCACCATTCAGTTTATATCAAAAGATGAAATACATCAGTCATTTAGTGGATATAGAAAAGTTGCAGTATTTATATACTTAATTTACACATGTAGATAGATAGATAGATTAAAACTTTATTAAGAGCAAGATGAATCACTTTATAAGGAAACCATGGGTTTAGGCTTTACGGCTCTTTACATTTTGGAAAAAACAAATTAACAACATGATACATGAAAGATTTTCACGATATACAATAGATGTCACAATATCATTATTTTAAAACAATATCTGACTTCTGTTCCTTATGCTTCGGTGTCATGATGAAAGGAGGCCTGCAGAGCGTGAAGCCAAAGAGCACCTACGTTCCAGATCTAACCCAAAAGCCTGTGGAGCATGAATTTAACAAAGCTGCTTATATCTCACCGGAGTGGATGAGCATGTGCTGCTTGAGGTTCTGGATTCGGGTGAAGCGGACCCCACATGTTGGGCACTGAAATGGGCGCTCCGGCCCGTTGAGACCAGGTCGTGCAGAAGGGCTGATGTACAGGTGATATGGGTACTGGACATTTTCCAGCCTAGAGGAGAGAAAAAAGGAGATGTTTAAGAAATAATAACCACAATTCTTATTTGATTCGGGAAATAAGAATCTTAATACACCTAAATAAGAATATTTCTGTTGCATAACTTCGACTCTCAAAAAGCCTAGGACTAACACATTCACATCTCAAACATCTCAAATCTGAATATCTTTATTCTGAAAACAACAAAATGACTTTCAACTCACTACCTTGAGATAAGTTTTTAAAAAAAACAAACTTAAGTCTACAAAATGATCTGCTTGAAGTGCTGCAAATTGCCAACTTAGCAATTCCTCTTGACTTGTTTTCATACCATCAGTGTCTTCTGCCACAGCTCCATGAAAATCTGTCCAGAGGTTTTAAGCTAACATATTACAGGTTTAGTCAGGCATATCAAGTTGTCATATAAAAGTATAAACTCCTCTCCAGAGATGGACAGCTGCGTCTTTTTCTTCTCCTTTTGTTTTGCATCATGACACCTCACTTTTCTTCCAGAATTCCAACAAAATTCAAGATCCAAGAACTTTCCAGCAAGCCTGCCAACTAGCTTCTGGCCGCTTGGCAACGAGTCATTGTCCTAATAGCCACGACAATACCGCGTAAGCTTCCACCACTTATAAACGAGTAAAAGTAAAGAAAGATGAAGACTGTGAGGATGAAAAATGTTCTGCCTCAGAGGGGCCTTTCAGTAAAATCGTAAAAATGAGACATCGTAAAAGAAGACTCTGTAAAAACAACATAGGCGTGTGGAGAAGACTTTACCTTTCGTCCTCCTCTATGTGGCCAGTGGTGTTTGGAGTGCCCTGGATAGACTGAAGACCCTCAGTTACCCCTTCGTCCATTGAGCCTAGGGAGAGAAAAAAAAAAAGACAATTTTTTTAAAAAGTACATGTTAAGGCAGGATCAAAACATTTGCAGAAGTGCTTGAAAGTTCATCAACCCTTTTGAATTCCCTATATTTCTGTGTAAATATGGGCTAAAATGTCAGCAGATTTTCACAGAAGCAGATAAAAAAAACCAATTAAACACATGAAACTTACTGTACTTTTCTAGTACATTTCTTAACTAAGAAAAATGATCTATTATTGCATATATGAGGCAAAATTGTGAGAACTTCTAAGATTAGCAGTTAATTTGAAGGTAAAGTTAAGAGTCAGATGTTTTCAATCAATAGAATGAAGAAAAGAAAAGCACCAGTCAAAGACTGATGATCAAAACAAATGTCTGCAGAAGTGCAGTCAAAGATTTCTGAGGACCTTGGGAAAAGTATTATTAATGCTAATCATGCTGGAAAGGTTATAAAACAATTTTGTGGAATTTGTAACCCACCAATCCACATTTAGACAGATTGTGCACAAATGGTAAAAACTTAGGACAATTAGTACTCTTTCCAGGAGTACCTGGCCAGAACTCGCAAGGTTTTTAATAGTCTGCGTGGACAATGGAACACATGGTTACTTCTAAGCAACTGAAGGCCTCACACTGGCTAATAATTGATATTCAAGAGTCCACTACCAAAAAGAAATGTTCTCTGGACATACGAAACCAAAATTAACTTAAACTGAATCTTTGAATCTTTGTCATTGTGAGCACACTCAATGTGATCAACACTAATGCTTCTTGAGGAGCGAGAAGCTCAATTTGTTTTGGGAGAAAGGATAAACAGCTCCCTTTAACTGCAGTTATTGCTGCACAAGTGGGACCACACCAGACACTGAAAGCAACAGTTAAAATACTTAAAAACATATGTAATACTGGATAATTTCCCTCAGTAAATAAAACAACACAAAAGTATTCTGTGAAAAATCTTTTATGCGGACATACTGAAAATTCTAAAGTCTTCACAAACTTTCAAACACCATTGTTAGTCACATAAAAGGTGAGGAATAAGCTTGTGCTTTAGTATTTTTTAGTAATTGTTAATGCTAGTTGGTGAAATAACTTTTGACTTGCTTCTTTGGCTATCAGCAACAGTTTATAATAGCTACCTTGGTTTTGTTTTAGTTAAAAAATGCTCTTACCTTAGAATAAACGCTTATGTTTTTTATGTAATTACTGAATAGTAAGCCTTAATTTAACCTATGAAACTGATATTAATGAGGTTAACATCGATTATTTGACTATTTGAAAGTTTTATATTTAACACTACACTAAGGTTGCACTTATTCAGGAATTGTGGTTTGATGCAATTCAATACTTTGTGTACCCATCTGTGATCTTAAACTTTAATAAAATATTTAACAAATTAACAAATATTTAATCATAATCATTAATACAGATTAAATATACATAAATGCATCAAAATGAATAAAATACACTGCTGCATTGTAGACCATATTTGCCTAAATGACAACAATTTAAACACTAACAATGTTTTGAAATACTGAAATAAAATCTAATAATCTATTTGATTCTGATTCTTAGTCTATTTGCGTATACCTCTGCGCTTGATTTGTGAGGCATAAACACATCCTTAGGCAGTAATTCACATCTTTCTTACAAGCCTATTTAAGCTACTGGAGGGATGCACAGGAATGTAGGAGGTAGCTTAACACTTGAATTTAAAAACATGCCTCCGCTCTACATTTTAGTGTTTTGTAGCCTGAGAAAGTAATATCATCTATAAAAGACCCTGTATTATTTTAAGGTTTATGAAAACATTGTTGCTAATTTTATTAGTGGTTTTCAATATAAAATGATGAGTTTGTGTATCAGGACTTGAAGATTACAGAACACTAACAATACTGCAATAATCTTGATAGCGTAACAAATTTAGTCACTATAGTCATGACATTACATTTCCAATACGTTACATCTCGTTTCACTAAATACATGGAATTAATCCATGTATAAGAGATGTCAGATTCATAGTTAAATAGGGACACTGCTTGACTAGGCACACCTATAGATGAAGACTGAGGGCTAATGAGCAGATCCTCCTGAGCGTGCTCGCTGCCTGGAACAGTCTGCTGATCACTCAGGGAGCTATGGGAGGCACTGACTGGCTGCGAGGCCTCCTCGTGCACCTCCTCATCGCTCAGCCTTTCCACCTTCACCTGCACATCCTCTTCTTCCTCCTCCACTACGGCTGTCCCACCCACACCCATCCCTCGAGGACCTTCGCAGGAAAGATACTCGACCAATGCCCGGCCACCTGGGTCCTGCCCGGATGCACCACTAGACTCCAGGAGCCCTTCAGGAAGCTTGGCCTTCTCAGGAGCAAAGCGGCGATCCACTCCAAAGGGGTAGGTCCAAGAGAAGGCCAGAGAAGGCTCCAGGGCTTGTGCAGAACTCTCAGGGAACGATGATGAGGAAGGTGAAGGGTTAGGAACTTGTGGAGAGGAAGAAGAGGCTGGCTGTGGGCTTGCGAAACCTTTGCGCTTGCGGCGTGACTCACGGCACACAGGTATAGGCCGTTCGGCCACGCTACACTCAGAGGACACTGGGGATGGTGAGAGGGCGTCCAGAGTTGTGAGGGCACAGCTCGCAGTACCTTCAGGGGCCTCCTGTGTCCGGTGAAGATTAGCAGCTGCTGCACTACCAGTGGCTCCGGCAGCTGAAGAAGAGTTCCATAGGATGCTGGACTTCATGAATTCAGAGCAGGTATTAGCCACTGCAAACATCTGCATGTAGCTGGCAGCAGCCAGCACATCAATGATGTTCTCCGTGCTGATGGAAAGAGTGGAAGTGTAGGCGTACTCCAGCAGGGGAGCAAAGCCTGCCACCGTCACATGATGAAGGTCCAGCACAGGTTTGTCGTCCTCAGCCCCAGTGTCTTCCTCGATGAGCTTACCCGAAAGCTTGGTCTTCAGGAAGTCGCTGCAACAGGCTAGCACCACCTTGTGGGCGGAGAACAGCTGGCCCTGGACACGGATGGTGACATCACAGAAATGGCCTTCACCACGCAGGGCATTAAGCTTGTCGAGCAGCTCTTGGCTGTGACTTGGGGAGTTGTGAGTGAAGGTCTTTACACCCATCCTCGCTGCTGATAAAGGATGTATTTCCTGTGGGGAGAGAGGTAGTCAATTTTAATAGGGCACTGACTTAGGTATACACTGACTAAGGAGGAGCAAGCAAAACTTAACCAACAAGTTGCGTTTAAGATATCAGATTTTAGTGTGAACGATTCATTAATGAATACAAATAGAAAAATGTTTGAACTAGATCACACAACAGTATTACACTTTTTAGCAAAAATACCATAGACAAACAAAAGAATATATTATAGTAGAATGGCCTGGTCAGCAGTTAACATTAATATTCAAAGGCATGTTTTAGGTTAAGTTTAAGCCGAGTCTCTCTCCATTTTCAAGAAGCGTCTTAAGACTCTACTGTCCTTCACCCACCTCAGCACATAAGCCTAGCGGTCAAGTACGAACTATTGCTACCTGAAAACCGACTAAATGTCTCCCAGATAGTAATGTTCCACTTAGTTTTACTGTAGCACTTGTCAACTCGTTTTATTGTAGTAGTTTTTATAAGCACCTGGCATATGTATTTATTGTGGCAGTTGTTCTCTGTAGTTATTGTAAGCACTTAGCATATGTATGTATTACAGTAGTTGCGGTCTGTTGTTTTTTATTTTACAATTACGAGAAATGTGTTGGTCTTCCTTGTAGCACCAACTTCAGTGTTGCCCTGTGCAGTGCTAATGCTTGATTGTTTCCTCTGTTCTGGAAGTTGCTTTGGTTAAAAGCGTCAGCCAAATGAATAAATGTAACTAAGTTCAAAGTTTTAAAAGGAAAAAAAAACTTAATGTCTGTATAAGACATTACAGCACACAAAGCAAAAATATGTACCTGTGTGTCTATTAAAAGATTTAACTTTCCATGTTTAAGTGATGTGAGATGTTCAGCACCATTATTTCCTAATCACCTTAATGCAAAGACACCCATGGTAAAAAAAAAAAAAACCAGTCACGTGTCCTGAAATATAATTTGACTAAGAAGCCACTAAGAAAATAAAACAAAACTGGAAAATTAAATTTTCATGTGTTTTCTCATTCAAACTGCAAAAAACTTCAAATCACATATGCTGAAAAAACAGATTTGACCTGTGGGTGTGTTTAAGGGTTTCAGTTGACCTGTTTGATGCGTAGGAGTAAAATGAGTAATGAAAATGTGAATTTCTAAAGGACTCTCATCATAAAAAAGGTTTTAAACTCACAGTGATATGACTAGCGATAAGAAGAGTCCTTAAACACTGCATAACTCTTTACATTTTAAGTGAGTGATTCAGAAGTTCTGGATCCATGGGAATGGAAAAAATCCCTAATGACAGAAACCAATCATTCGTAGCTGCTGTCTGGTTTTACTGGGTTGTCTTTTTGTTACTGCATGCATCACATGCCACCTTAGATCACACAATAAGTAGGAAACCTGACTTAATCGAAAAACATCACACAGCTGAACCACAGAGCATTCACTAATGCAGTTTGTTGATATTTAACCAAACTTGCTTAAATTTAGTGCACACTTCAGTGGAAACCTGCTTTTACAGCTCATCTTTTTAACTGCCCAGTGTGTTAGTCAGTTTCTAGCTTTTCATCAGGGATCAGTTCCTGAACTCAAGACCACTACTGGCTAGAAATTTGGGCATGAGTGACAGAGATGCAAAAAACCGAACAACGTTATTAGGACTGATACATTACCACCATGTTGGTAGCAGTGCTGATAAAGATACACTACCCAAAGAATATTAAGTGGTCCCCTTTCCTCATAACTCAGTGTCAAACAGGAATTCTTATGACAGACAGAAAATATAACAAATGTAGAATTACTTAAAAGTCATGTATTGGGCAAATTTGAGATTATCAAACTTCTCCCCCCAAAATTTTTCTAGAATAACATCTGCATAAAATCTTTGTTACCCAGATCCTGATGACACTTAACTGAGCCATGAACACAGACTCCAATGCACTAAGCAGGCTTCATTCCCAGAGCTCAGAGGGCAAGACAATCCACAGTCCCTGACCCATGCAGTGAAAACGTTACAATTACCATTTTTTTCACATCGCTAGGACATGGTCCGATCACATCTGTACGATTTGCCAAATTTTGTTTGAATCCAAACTTTCGGAGTGTGCAGTGAGGCACGTAGCGGAACCTTTACAAGACACTGGGGAGGAATTCCCAGATAGAGCAGAATCAGAGTGGAGCCCCTCTGCTTCAGAGAGGCACTGATTTTTCATTCGGAATGAGTGAAAATACCTGTCTGGAACCTCAGTGAAGCTGGTCCCCTGTGTCATGCAAAAAGTAGCGAGGGCATTGCTGTTCATTTGTGCTTCTTTTGTGCTGGTTTGTGGTGTAAAAATAAACGTTTGTGTCATTTTAACTTCGTAAATGTCACATATTCTGCCCAGTGATATGTGGTTATGCAAAAAAAAAAAAAAAAAAAGAGCAAAATTATTGGATTTGATCCACTCACAACACCCACAAACATGTCACCACCATTTTGGCAGCAGTGCTGATAAAGATACACTACCCAAAGAATATTGAGTGGTCTTCCTATGGTGGTCCCTTATCATGGATGGACTGGTAGAAGGTGACTGAACTTGCAATGGAATAAGATTTGCATGGCATAACCACAACAGAAATTATCTTGATATACAGTATTTCATCATTTATTTTTAACAATGACCCCAAAAAGAATGAAAACAACAGTTCCTCTGGGCTTAGAAAGGCTATTTAAAAAGTATTAAACGTAGAAGTACTACTATTATTATGTATTATAATATTACATTATTATTTTTCAGGCATTAATGTAAAAGCAGGATTTTACTGTTGTGGTTTCATTTCAGTTTGGCCTTCTTGGTCCATTTAGTTTTTCTCTCTTTGCCGTTGCTGCAAAGAGTTTGCCGTAGCATGATAACATGGAGAAATTATTGCTAGGAAAAACACTGACCTACTGAATATCCATCCTTGTGCACAGCCCAATGCTTAATTTTAGCATATCTAAAGTAATGTCACACTTCTGTCCAAAATATATTTTTCAGGGAGGGACATGTGTGGCGCCAGTTGACCTGTGGTCATGGAGGAAAGATGATGTGCATGTACAGGCGAGATTCCCTGTTCAGTTGCATTTTTTTCAATACCAGTAATAAGCAACTGTGGTATAATAACCATCAGATTTAATTCCACAATATAAAAACTCAATTTTCAGAAAAGTTGGGATTTTTCATAAATTGCAATAGAAACAAGAATGTGCGATTTTTTTAAACACTATTGAACCCTTTTTTTACTTAGAAAAATTCTGTGTTTTTTTCTAATGAACTAAAATGCATATTGTAAATATTAACAATGTTAAATTTGTTACATCACTTTCCTTTTAATTACACTGTTTACTTTGTTTATACAAGACATTAGCTGCTCAACAGTCTGGATTAGCTGTTATCTGAATCTCCTCTTCATGAAGCTCCATACATTTTTAACAGAAGACCGACCTGTACTGCTGGCAGGTAAGTCAAGCACATGCACTCTATGTCTATGAAGCTATGTTGTTGTAGTGCATGCAGAATGGGGCCTGACATTATACTGCTGAAATAACCATGGATGTCCTGGGAAAAGACGCTGACTTGATGGCAGCATAGGTCTCTAAACTCCCAAAATACACCTCTGCATCAATGGGACTGTCAAACTTATGCCTCTTTCTTTGCGTAATAAAGTATCAATTAGAATTTCTTGATGCAGGAGTGGGCTGTATTAAGTGACAGATGATGTGGATATTTTATAAACATTTCACTCTTATTTTGCTCAGTACCAAGTTTTTTTTTAAAGTATTGCAAGTGTCAAATTCTATGTTGATCCATAAAAAACATTGGAAATCTTCTCTCTGAACATATGTTGAAAAGTGGAAAAGAACCTATGTATGAAAAATTCAAGAGGTTTTATAGATCACAAAATGTTTACTGCATGGGGTTTGTGATATGACACCGTCATACCACTGCAACCTTATTACCAAGCTTGGTTCTGGGAAATGTGAATTTGCAGTGTTGTGGGGTCGCCAGGACCAGGATTAAGAAACACCACAATGAAGTGTAGATCAAGGCCTGTTCAGAGAAAGTTGAAGGGGCGTGGCTCTTCCCCACGAGTTGCTTTTGTTTATGTTCTCCCGAGAGCGCGCGCTCACGTTATAATCCGTTACAAAAACAGAGTCTATGTGAACATCTGTATAAACATTTACCACACTTGACAGTGGAAGTTCAGGCCATTAAGATGTGGTGCGTCAGACTGTCGCTGTAGTTCGCTGCAGGCGAGGCGCGGACGAAATGAAAGACAAAGTCTATTTTCGCCTGCATTCCCACGGAAACAACGAGCTACATAACTACTGTAACGTTATCAGACACTTCTCCATAAACTGCTAGGAATACGGCCTACTTTCACGAAATGGCAAAGAAACACACACATCCTCCAATCTTTTTTTGGCTAACTCAGCTAGCTACCTGGCTAACCTTTAGCTTAGTACGTGACGCCGACCGTCACAAGCTAAGCTCCGTCCGCATTCGGCAGCAGCACGTTAAGAAAAAATAACTTTCACATTTCTATTACTCACCAAATTTATTCAGAAGGATAAATTCGGAGGTTTTGTGGGAAACGATGGGGACATGGAGCTAGCCAGCTGTCCGAGTTAGCGAGTGCTAGCTAGCTTGGGCAACGCTAGCATGTCGTTGGTGGCATTTGAACGAGGAGTTTCCCTCCTTTACGAAGATACCTTCACATTCCGGCCCGGTTCGGCGTACAGCTTACGATCGGACTGAACGCCAACACCCCCTGGACAAAGACACCCGAAAACACGAGAAGTATTTCAAAGTCTTGCCGTATCATATGTTACTGTTTTGGGCCAGCTGCTCTGCCCCAGCATGCCGTGCGTGTGGTGGCGCTCAGTTACACCCCCCCCCTCAAATTTCTGTCAGTTTCTGACAGACTGACAGTCAGTGGACTAGATGTCTTTGTAAGTTACTGTGTATACTGTCAAATTTCAGATAAAACTGAAAAAAATATATGGTTGTAATCATAGTTGCAACCAACTTCTAATCATATGTATTTACTTCTGCTCTCATATGTATGTACACACACACACACACACACACACACACACACACACACACACACACACACACACACACACACACACACACA
>JBBPDA010000081.1:12626310-12646655 GCA_037974385.1 Arnoldichthys spilopterus | reverse complement strand
ACACACACACACACACACACACACACACACACACACACACACACACACACACACACACACACACACACACACCCCTTTTCCATACTGTTTAATCCCATTTCTGTTCTGTTGGTTCAGCACATGGGTTGCCTTGCTGTTGTGCACACATCTCACTTTGGAGCCGTATTCATTGACTGTGATCAGACACTTCCCTGACCATTTTTCAGCCTTTTATGTGTTGCACTAAATAAAACATCACAATTCAGTTGAGACACATTTTAATGAATGATTTCAGTTCATAACAGATATGGAGGACAGACAGCAGCAACAAGAAATAAAACACAATTAGGTGTCAATGTAGAAAAAAATAAAATAAATAGCTTAAAAAGGAAGCTATAACAATAGCATCATACAGACCTTCACTGAAGGGATAGAATGCTTTAGTTTCAGATCTACATAATTTCAGAACATTTCTATTTTCATTCTAAATAAATGCAAATTATTTGACTGACATTTTTTTAATTTGGGGGTCTTATTCAGCTGTTTCCACATTTTCTTTTGGGTTGAGGGGTATAGCCAAAAGCAGGACAAAATATTTCAATTTCTTGTCTCTCGTTGACTTTACTGAGCATCTATCTTACTCTATTTTCATTTCACAAATTGGAAATGACTCTTGATACTGAAAGCATTTTTAGTGCTCTTCTGCCCACCTAAGCAAGGTGGTCATCCTGTCTGCTCTACTCTGTTGTGTTAGACTAGTGTTAGGACAGTTAAAGAGGGTATTATGCTACAGTAATACCCTCAAATACAATGTATTAATGTTTCATTTCTAAAAACCCCGGCAGTGTTTGCATTAAGTTGGTGTATATAGTGATCACTAAAGCTTAAAAACAAGAATTCTAAATTTTTATGTATTATTCACAGAAAAAGCTTTTTTTTGATAGTCCACTGGATACACTTAGATCTAGGCACATAAATAGGCACTACTAAGCTTACGTGTAGTTACAGACCATTTATTCCTGCAATCCTTGGTACTGATTTTTTATGATTCCTTTTAGGTGATGTTTAGTGGATGGTAATGGGCATAGTAAAGGCCAGATTTAGATCACATCTTGATGCTGTTGTACATAAGTATTTTGATAGCTTGGCTATAGTAAAGAAAAGCAGTTTTGATGATCTAAAGGGAGCATATTCACTGCTGTTCTTCATAAACTAAAAAGCATCTCAATTTCAATCACAAACAAATTTTAAAAGCTGATACAAAATGCCCTCACTGTATCCAATAGCTCTCATGATGCATACCTTTGTGGCTAACAATGTTCCAGTGTTGAAATATGTAAAATCCGAACGTTTTCCAAGTGTAATATTAACCAGCATTTAATTTTGAAAATTGGTAACAGTTAACAAATGTATAGCTACAGAATACAAAATGGCAAATAAATTAAATGTGCGAAATAAATCAGATAATAAGAGTATGAATGAAATATAAAAGCAGTCCGGTACAGACATTTCTACAGAGACAGACAGACCAACTTGTGGAGCTGATGTGTTCATGTCTCAGGTAGCTCTTAAATTTTAAATCTGTTCTCAGTTACATTATAACTCTGATGTGGGTTCAAATACATTGTAATACGGAGGTATTTCACCAGTTGTATTTGAAAAGAGCTTCAGCAGGTTTGTGCAAAGGCAATATTCCTTTGTGGTAAAGAATCCTTTCCTGGTACGATAGGATAAAAAGCTGGTTGAAAAGCATTAGGATATTTTTTCTGTGTATTGAGGTAGATTTCAATGGGGTAAGAAAAAAAAATTCAATAGTGGTTAGATAATTTAAAAGCAAGATTTGATGAAAAACTAAGAGAATTAATTTGTCACACAGGTAAAACCTTTTACCAAATGCCCTGGTTAAATTGGAAAAGTGATTTCTGCACCCATGTTGTATGTTAGAGTCTTCTTTCTTACTTCTGAAGCATGGTCAGTTGGCTATTCAAAAGAAAAGGATGTTTTTTGGTGCTAATAGCCCCCTCATCCTTTATCTACACTATGAGTCACACCTATGCCACCACCTGCCCCTGCTTTCTGAAGGGGCAAATACTTTAGCAGTCCTGGTAAAAACACTGCCCTGAAACAGCCTCTGGTCTCTTATCTGGGTTGCACTTTTCTGGTTCCACAGCCTGGCCGGTGTAGTTTATGCAGAGCACAGTTCGCCGGCGCTCTCCGGGACCACAAGTCCGTGAGCAGCCTGACCACGGCCCCATCTGCCACACGGGACAGGGCAGGTCCCCGCATGGCCGAATATCAGTTGGCCGCAGGTCTATGTCACAGAAGTAGGATGGGAATCCTGCCCTATCCTGACACTCAATGCTTCTCCTGGACCAACCAGCACCACAGCTTTTGGAACACTCAGACCATTCACCCAGGACCCATTCAGCTCCCCCGAAAGGTAAAATGACATGTGGGGAGAGACCACTTTCTGTGCCAGGTTTGCTGAAGGGCACATCCCTGGGCAGGAAGAAGTTGTATTTGACCCTGGGTGGTGAGGCGTCCCCAGCTGTGAAAAGGAGCTGGATAGTGATTGTCTGCTTGAGCTCCTGGAAGCTGAGGAGCCGTTCCAGCGTTGTGGATGAGCCACTGTACCGAAGGACAGCGCCACGCACTGGAATGTCCTGTTCAGCTGTAGACACTGAGAAGTTCCCATTTAAGATGTATGTTCCATCTTCAGCCTTCACTGCCAGGTAGTTGCCATCATGTTTGATTCCACGGTGGCTGCGCTGTTTGACGTCAATGTTGGTGGCTCCAGCAGGAATAGTAACAATATCATTGTAACCAAAGCTGTGGAAATATAAGGTTTCTGTGAAAGTAGTTACCACTTTGCCCTTCTTAACATTTATTCAGTCCAATCTTTTGATATTTTGAGTACTTATCCCACTTACTTAGCTTTGTTAAGAGAGCCACTTATTTTTCTGCAGCCTGTCCCATCTCCTCCACAGACACCACACTTGTCCAGCCTTAGGTTAGAGCCTATGATTTGGTCGCAGCCTGCCTTGATACACTGACCCTGGACACAGATAGATGTGGTGTCTGGACCACAGGTCGTACCATCCACAACCTGGGCAAGCACACAAAAGAGCATACACAAAGTTCCTTGAAAGTCAGAAAGTTCTTTTTTGTGCATTTTAAGTTTAAAAGTAAAGTAGTTTTACAGTATGGCCACATGAAAGGCAAAAGAGGCAAAACCATTAGACTAATGAAGTAAAACCAACTACATGTAGGCAGTGTGAGAAATATCAATTGCATAAAAGTGCACTCAGGAGCTTAAGGCAATAGTCAGGTCCTGAAGTTAAGGGAGCTCAAATTTCACCTTTTATTACAGAGAGAAAAAAAATCACGCTTGAGAGTTTAGTGGCAGGGCAAAGATACCATTAGGACTGTGGAAAGAACGTGATCTGCTGAAAGGATACAGATGTTAAGCTTAGAAGCAGCAGATCCAGAGAGGTAAGAGTGGAGAATGTATAAACCCCATTTCCAGAACAGTTGGCATTTCTCATAAATGCAATTAAAAAGTCACAAGAATGTGTGACTTGTTAATTCTTGGTGTTTTATTTAACTGAGAAATGTTCAAAGAAAAGACTTTAAGTGTTTTCACTGATCAACTAAAATGTTTTTTGTAAGTATTCAGAAATAAGAAGACTAGTTGTTGCAGTTCTGCAACTGGAATTTTTGCCCATTCTTGTTTTATACAGTACTTCATTTGCTGAACATAGTAGCCATTGTCTGATTCTCCTTGTCATGTAGCTCTATACATTTTAGACAGAAGACAGATATGAATAGGGCAGTCAAGCATACGCACTGTGTGTCTATGAAGTCACATGGTTGTAGCGCATACAGAATGAGGCCTGACTTTGTCTTGCTGAAGATCCATTGACTAGGAAAAGACTTTGCCTTGTTTGCTAAAATCCCAAAACATTCCTCTACCTCAATAGCACCTTCACATCCATGCTTTGGGCACTGAAGCAGACTGTGTTAAATGACTGCAGTTTTCCAAAGTCTTGCCGAGTCCATGTGGCTATGCTTGTCACAGCAGAATGAGCTTAAACGTCATGCACATTTAATAGTGGCTTTTGCCCTTGTCCTACAGGCACTGATATTCATCTAGATTCCCTGAATCCTTTCACAATATTATGTACTGTAGAAAGACCTTAATTTTTTGTAAACTTTTTTTTTGGAAATGGGTTTTGTATGTCACATTTAATTATAACAGCTGATTATACCAAATCACTGGGAAACACTTGCAATGAATGATCACCTTAGCTTCAAAAACTTTAAATTCGCTGCTTTGCTTGGCTCTGCAAAAAAGTTTGCACCTGTCCCTAGGTGAAACTCCTGCATATTTTGGGATCCACTGCTTCATGTTCCCGTTCATGTCCAAATAACGGTTACTGTTGTATTTCTCACATTGTTCTTCTCTGAAGCTTTTACCTGTGGAATGGAAAACAGTTAACAAGTCACCTCCAAAAGATTTGGCTAAGTGCTCTCTTGTGCCCATAACTGAGAAAATGATGTGAACTTTTACTTAAGACAATGTTTCTGCACTCTTGCTTTCCCAATAACTTGATCTGTGCCTCCCAAAGTATAAATATAAACTGTTACCATGGTCTCCTGGGCAGGTCTGGATGTTGCAGGACTGGTATTTGACCCTCTGGCCTATGCAGTAGGATCCACCATTTTGTGGCGCTGGGTTTGTGCACTCGCGATGGGAAAACTCAACCCCACCACCACAGGATCGAGAGCATGGGCCCCAGGAACCCCAAGTGCCCCATCCACCATTCACTCGAAGCTAAAATACAAGGAAAATCAGACAGAAACATAAACTAACATCACTCTTACTCTGAAACATAGTGAGAATCAAGGGAATCAAATGCCAGGTGACTGGGAAGATTTTTGTGCTTTCACATCTTTATTAAAACACCAGGTTAGGTTCTCAACCTATTAAGATTTTTCCAGAGTTGATTTCAGTTGTTCAGTGCCAGCAGTGAGTTCAGAGCTTCTGGCTGGCACTTCATGACCTCTGCCCAGAGGTGTGAAGGCCACACAGACGTAGCCTGCTGTCTATGCATGGTGCTCGTGGCATGTGCAGAAATACCACATTTCATTTATTCCTCCTTTTATGAGTTGGCTAAGAGATTTCTGCTCACAGCCAGGCTGCCTGGCATCATGGGTTGGTTTTTCTAACAGGCCAGACCTAAATATAATCTTCCTCTTTTAGGAGGCTTTACTGAATACAATGTGACTACTTCTTAAATGGAAGATCCAAAAATAATGCAACTTTTTAAAGACTCCCTGCAAATGAACACCAAGTCTCAGTCTCTTTTGCGCCTTTTCTCCCCTCCCTCTCTCTCGCCAGCTGCAAGAGAAGCAGCCAGTCTGGCATTTAGGAGAGGGATTTGAAGCAGATTGATTATTTTAAGCACCTCTGAGAGGGGGCCCAAGAGGAGGTGCTTGCTGGATTTAAAAGGTGGAAAAAATTGACTGTCTGACAGTCAGGCAAACTCGTCCAGACACCTAAACAATGTCCCGAGAAAAATGCGTCCGACTGAGCAAAGAGTGATCTTAAGTTAAAGGTTATTAGCAACTGAGAGAGACAAAAAAAAAGGTTGCCTGCATGAGCTACACTTATGGAAGCAAGATTTAAAAGGAGGGTAAACAAAAAGGGGTCTTAAGCCTGATACAACGGGAATACCGTTTTTAAAAGACAGCATGACCATAAATCTGCTGAGAGACATTTACAGTGATTTTTGTTCCTTCCCGGCATTTTTACATCATGATGAGTGAAACACTCCAATAAATCAAACGGAGGTGACTCATGCATGCTCGGTCACACTGCTCGTGTGCACATACCTCCGCTTGTCCCGCCTCCTCCGGTGTGCTCAACATGCACAGACCTTTATGGCAAGTCTTATCTTCCCCACAGGGCGTACCATCAGCCCAAGGAAGGCTTCCATTTCGGGTGATGCATTGCAGCTTGTTCTCCTCACGGCACCACAGCTGGACACAAGCTTGGTCTTCTGGGGCATTGGGGCAACGAGTGAACTCCTCTCCAAATGCCTGTTGGCACTGCCGGTCCTGATCATATGTGTGGCCAGGAGGGTCGGCCTGTAATGGGATGGGCTTCTCAGGAGCATCCAGCAAACAATCACCTAATGGGGAAGCACATAACATATTCAGGATTAAGAAATTAAAGCCATATTAACTCTTTAAATTAGTGTCCTTCAAAACTATACAAATCAGCCATAATATTAAAACCACTGACAGGTGAAGTGAATAATTGTGATTACTTTGTTACAGAGGCATCTGTCAAGTGGTAAGATATATTAGAAAGCAAGTGAACAGTTAATTCTTGAAACTGATGTGTTGGAAAAATGGGCAAGCCTAAGGGTCTGAGCTAGTTTGAAAAGGGCTGAATTGTGAGCTACAGGACTGGTTATGATGGAAAGGTGTCAAGACACCTACAGCTTGCTACATTATGAGTTGTGCAGCTGCATACCAATCACAGTGCTGATGCTGACTGCTGTCCTACAATGAGTGCATGAGCATCTGGACCATGAACCAATGGAAGAAGGCTGGTCTGATGAATCACATTTTCTTTTACATCGCTTACCTGGGTTAAGGATGGCACCAAAATGCAAGCATTGGGAAAAAGGCAAACCAACAATAGCAATGTGAGGCTATGGGAAATGTTCTGCTGGGAAACCTTAGGTCCTGGCTTTGTAGATGTAAAATGTTCAGAAATGGATTGTTCAAGACTTGTTGACTTGGACTCCATATTCCCAGTCAGTTTGATAAAGCATTAATGGAATATTCTGGACAAACTAGCCTGTAGTGCCACATATAACACCATACTTTCAGGGGTCACGTGAAGTCCATGCCTCAATGGGTCAGATTTATTATGGTGGCACGAGGGGGACCTATACAATATTAGGCAGGTGGTTTTAATATTATGGCTGATTGGTGTATGTAACGCACACACGGTTCACTCAGTGTAGTTACTGAACAATTGATCTTATAGCTAATAGCTGTCATTGTGGGAGCGAGAGACATGCACAGAAATACAGAAGAGAATAATAATGCAATAAGGATATTGCACACTGTATACCTACACATACTGTATATGTGTCAAGAGAGAAACCTGCCCCTTTAATTACAGTTAGCATAGTTGCTCTCTTCCGTTCACCAACTGCTGCTGACAGATACTGATGCTGATGTTTGAGTTTGCCAAAGCAGTCTCTTATTTTCAGTAAACAGGTGTGCACATCTTTAGCTTGAGGGAATGATTTTCATTGCAGAGAGATTTCACTGGCCAAAAACATTTAAACCCCCCCACCCCCCACCCCACCCACCCACACACACACACACACACACACATCGTCATGTGCGTAAGTCGGAATAGTCTCCCATCTGGAGATTTCCATTATGCAACATATTATACTGCAGCTCCAGTCAAACTCACTTCATCTCAAAGATCTGAATCCACAACACACAAAACTTCCATGTCAACCGCATAGCCCCCCTGAATTGTACTTTCTTTCACTTTATGTATTGTTTTCAAATGGAAGAAATTATTTTGGCTTCTCAATTACTGACATCTTGTATGTTTCATTTTGAAATGTAGGTAGAGGGCAACTTTAATCATTCAGTAGAATGCTTTCAGCAATATGAGGCAAACCCTTTTACAGTTTACATACTTAAAAATTGTTTAATGAGTTTGCAACAGTGGAAAATAACTGAGCCTCACAGCTATATCAGTACTCATGTCTACCTGTGGCAACAGACAGCATGTGCTTGGCAACGCATAGCGTCTGAGTGAGGGAAAACAGTTGTTAAAGCTGGAATGTGTTAGTCACTGAGGATGACTCAGAGGAAGACCGGGAGCAGGAGAGCGTAGACTGAAATATCGACCAAGATAAATCAACCCCTGGCGAAAATATGCCTGCTATTTTTCAATGGTTATATTTTTGCAATGTCACTTCTCTCTTTGTTTTGGCTTTTTAAAAATGCTCTACCAAGGTGTGAGGTGTCCCTTGGAGAGAGAGAGAGCGATTGTTGGAAACATTGGACAGATTCCTGTAGCAACCTTAGGCATGCCTAGTGTGTGCCGTTCACCTGAGTACATTACGTCCACACAAGGGCAGCAAACCACCAGAGAGAGAGAGAGAGAGAGAGAGAGAGAGAGAGCAGGAGAGGGAGGAGGAAAGAGAGAGCATGCTTTACATAGGTTGTCAGTTTTGACATTCTCAGCAAAATTATACAGTGTGGTTTCACAGGTCTGTTATTAGTGGTTAGGGAACGAGTTAAGGCAGAAGTGTATTGTAAAAAAAATGATAGAGTATGATAGAGTGTAAGAAAATAAACTTGTGAAACTGAGGCCACCATATTACAGGCAGATTTTTTTTTACCACACTCTAACTTCAAAATTACACAGTCTGTCTTCTGTGGCACATTTCCATTAACTATATAACAACAGCTTGATGATTTAGGACAACTGTCTCAAAAACCTTATTGAATAATATTACTTTTTGGTTTGCTTCTTAGGGGAATAAGGTCTTCTTTCATGCCAAAACCAAATGAAAATTAAAAACCTTGCGTTAAACTGAGAAAAAATGTCAACACAAGAACTAAGATATCCAGACTGACCAGTGAATTACTGCTCCCAATGTGCTTATGGCTTGGTTGATGAACTGTCTAGAAGCCTAATGCTTGAATCAGTACTGTGATGTACAGAGAGTCATACCATGTCCATTGTCGAAAAACTCTGTAATGTAAAGTGCACTGCATGGTGACCAGGGATGAGTTTTGTTGAGATGCACAAAGAAGGGAGCCATCATGTGGTGTCCATCAATATGCCCAAACAATTTCTCACAGTTTTTGGAGTCATCATGTGGCATGCTGAGTACGTGCCCTAAAGGGGGAAGAGAGAGAGAGAGAGAGAGAGAGAGAGAGAGAGAGAGAGAGAGAGAGAGAGAGAGAAAGAGGAGAATTCAGTGTCAGAATGACAATGGCACCATGTGGTACACTGTTGTTTGATAGTTGTGTCGTAACAACACTTCTGTTCACTTCAGACTTTCTCTAGAGAACAATCACTTATAGTCAATTATCCAAGCATACCAGCTTGGCACAGCTGCTTCTAAAACTTGACAAATACTGATTATTTTTCAATGGGCATATAATTATATTCTCTTTATATGAACAGTGGTGGCCTGGACGCTGCCTTTGAGACCTGAAGGTCGTAGGTTCAAGTCCTGGCCCAGGCACTACTGAGGTACCCTTGAGTAAGGTACTGTCCCACTACACTGCTCCCCGGGCGCTGCTGATAGCTGCCCGCTGCTCCACGTGTGCATGTGTGATGGGTAAAATGCAGAAGTTGCATTCGTCGTTGTGGTGCTAGAGTGTGTTCACAATGACAAATAGTTACTTTCACTTCAAAATAACCTATGACACACCTATTTGGGAACTTTATTATAAATACTTTTATTAACATGATCTAATCCAATGGAATAAAAAAAATATTCTCTTATGTTATTACAGTTCGGTAATTCCTTAATAGTATAAATATGACAATGGAAACTGTTTAAGGGAGGGAGAAAATAAGACACACATTAATGAATGACTTGGTCTAAATTTGGGCCATCCACTTTTGTACAAACACCCAATGGGGGTTAGATGTCAGCCATGTCAGTCATAGAGTGGAGTCTGGTGGCATGCGAGTGTGTATGTGTGCGAGTGTGTATGTGTGCATTCACACGCAAATGTGACCCATACCAAGCTCATGTGACATAGTGAAGGCCGCTTGGAGGCCGTTGTCCTCAATGACTGAACAGCTTCTTTTGGGGTCACACATGGTGCCCACGTCAGCTACACCAAGGGTATCACAATGCTGATGGCCACAGATGTCCTGGAGTTGCAACAAGAAAGTAAGAGTGAAGATTGGGGAGGAAGGTGGAAAAATTGGGAGAGCAATCAGAGGAAAAGAAGAATGTGGGAAGGAAAGGGTTAGAGAAGGGGGACACATTTCAGACACTGATATCCAGACATCGCTCCATTAGTTCCAGACAGACCTTTTTTCCCCCAAGTAGGCTTTTGCCAGCAAAACATATTTGTCAGTGTTTCCATCGTAAAATGAAGCAAATACATGGCAGACTGTGTGCTAGAAAGAGCAAGGGAGGGAATTTAACTGTGTGATGGCTGGACCACATGGTATACTCCTAGAGCCTTAAAGAGGGCTTTCTTTAACATGTGTCAGCCCTGACTTGAGTGACCCTGACTAGGGAGGATGCATCCCATGGAGGCTTTTGGAGACAAGCAGAGACACCCCGACCTCCGCTAAACACAACCACCTGCGTCTCCATCCGGTCCCAGCAGAACCAAGACCACCATGAGCTCAGTTGTGTTACATGATCTGGGATTCCGTGCCAAAACACGGCTTGGGCTGCATGTTTCGCTCATGTACTGCCCTAACCTTCTGTACTTGGCAGTAGTGCAGTCTTACATTCACTGTCTACACGACTGGACAAGGTGCTCCCTGGTGAGCCATGTGGTCACAATTCTGGTAAATTATTTCCTGTTTTGAAGCATCTGAGATGTCATGCAAACAGCCAGGGCTATTTAATCAAATGATTGGGGTGAACATATCTGTACACTTCATCTAATAAATGTGTTATTTTCTTGAACAGACTTGTTGCAGAGAGTTGCAGTGTCTTTAAGTGCTCTTTCAAATTGTTTAATTCATCAAACGACCCACATACATTTCATCTTAACAATGAAAATGGAATTAGGTGTTCCACTCCTCACATCTCCAGGCCCTTTCACAAGTCCAAAACTAAACCAGCAAGTGAAACTTGAGCTTCATTGCAATCATAGCATCATTATTAGCTACAATGTAAGTAAATAATTAAGAAAATTGCCCTAATGTAATGTTATAAAAGTATTCCTGAATATGGAGTCAAGAAGGAATTTTAACAGACATTCATCCATCCAGTTTATCAAATACTTTGACCCGTTCTCGTCTAAGTGGGTGTGTTTTTTGTGGTCTGGCTCACCTCTCTGGTAAATAAGATGGCGGTATCATAATGCTCAGGATGCCACTGACTGGAAGGGTTGAAGAGTTGCTGCCAGGCACAGAAGTTGCGCAGGGACATGCCTCCATTGCTGGACAACTCAGGCCCCAACTCCTTATCCTCTATCACCAACATCTTGACCACAACCAGGTTCACCGCATTCTTCAGGCTTGGATGGGCATAGAGTTGTGCAGCCATCCCCATCAGGGTGAGAAGATAGTGCTACACAGAGATAGACAGAGGAGAGAGAGAGAGAGAGAGAGAGAGAGAGAGAGAGAGAGAGAGAGAGAGAGAGAGAGAGAAAGAGAGAGAGAGATTGTAATTCAGTCATTTAAAGGTCAAAAAGTTGTACAGCTGAGGAGTTTGAGCACAAATGAAAAAGTCCTAAGCACAGCTGTTCGAAGGCTAAAATGTGATGGGCTTTGGACTGGAAAATGTGTTTAGTTCAATAAGACACTCGGAACATTATTCAAGCCAAAAGCAAAAGGACACATCTAAATCTCATCCAATAGAGAGTTTAGTTTACCCTGAAAGCTAAAACAACGAGGCACAAGAGACACTTTATCAATCTTCAAATCAGAGAAACTTGGAAGGGCAGTACAGTTTGCACGTGTTCAGAATTCATCTCTTGGATGTTGCCATACACTGTTTTATAATTTTGACTCTTGGCTGAATTCTCAATGGACCATTTTTGCATATGCAGACGCAACATGAAAATGCTGCCTGCATGAATAAGAGACTACTTCTCCACAAAACAGAAAGGGTGTGAGTGGGCGGTGCAGAGCAACCCAAATCTATAAGCCTCTGGGACTCAAATATTTAAACATTTGTGTTTTTCTTTCCGTCAATAAAATGGGTGGAAGGAGCTCAAAAACAAACTCCTCTTGGCCTCCACTCTCTTCCAGATGGTGCTAAGTCAAACTCGAGCCCCTCATGCCAGCAGTTTTATTTCATCCCTCTCTCTCTCTCTCTCTCTCTCTCATCATCATATCTCCAGAGTGAGAAAGTGTACATTTAAAAAAGAGGTGTCTTATTCCAGATACATTAATATATCATCACAGACAAGGATTTCACACATAATGCCAGTAAAACCTATCATTCTATTTGTGAAAAAGCCAGTAATACACTGTTTCTTAAATAGTGGTGGTCTTTGTGGTTTGTACTGCATTTCATATATTTCAACAGCTTCACAGGACCTAATGCCAGTCTATGATATTCACTGTTAGTCTGAGGCTACATGAGCGCTGGTGCTGGTAACCCCATAACCATCTTCTTTCTTCACAGACTCAGCAATGCTGCAAATTGGCACAGAGAAAAACAGCTACTATAATGGAAATGTCATATGACACATACAGTCCCCTGAATCACCGTTCTCTGCTAAAATTCCAGCCAATGTTTTAAAAGCACATATGATATCAATTCAATAAAAAAATAAAAAGAGATATTGGGGAACTGTTGCAAACCGGTCTGGCATCAGTCATCTTTAGTTCATTATACACCATTGAAAAGTATCAACAGCACAGTCTTAACAAGCTTTCTACGTCCTCTGTTTATGGGGGGACATGCCAATAGGAAAGAACGATCAACAAAACAGAGAGCTGTAAATATTTGTGGCTACATGCTTTGTACTGAAGGTCTCGAAATAGGCTGTGCTGTTTCACTCATTTAGAAAAAGAAAAGCAGTGAAGATGGACACAGCAGACAATTATGTAATAAGCTCATATACAAAACATGGAGCATCTATCCCATCAGAAATCCACCTTGTTTGCTTTCGAGGCATTGCAACATTGTAATGTACAATGAAGGTACAATGGTGGAAATACTGGGTGGAAGTGAAGGATCACAAGGGATGGGATTTATTGGTCCCCATGTACAGATTCTAAGAAAACTATATATCCAAGACACATCCTGATGTCTATTTATCACTCTTTTATTTTAAATGCACAATTCCAGAATACAAAATGTGCATTCTATTAAAATCACAGCAAGGGTACCTGAGAATGCCATGTAATTTTCTTATCTTACCTTATGGTGAGTCAGAAAGCTAAATATGACAAACAATGCAATTGAACTATGTAAAGAAGGCAAAGATTTAGGTTAATGGAAAGTTAGATTTAGGTTAGATGGAAATGGGAAAGCATCATGCCTTGAGAGCATAAACATGACACCATAACTAAAAGTGAGTTAAGTAGTTAAGGACACTTTTTAAAGAAACAAAGTTATTTTCCAATGGTGGGCCCATTCATTTGTTTTGTCCACTGGGGCCCAAAAGACCCTAGTTACACCACTGATAGGGAACATAAACCCATCAGCTGAACTGGGACAAGCAAAAGTTTTATTGCACTCAGGGGTAAGGGGGAGCAGACGTTTACATCCAACGCAAGCAATGGCCACTTAACCTTTTTCCCAAAGAGATAAAAGGGCCTGCTACATGTGTTATTCTCTTTGCCAGACCGGACACTTGACCGAGGAATGTTGGTGGACTGCTGTGTGGGTTTTTTCTCTGCATTCACCTCACGCCACTCACATTCATCAAATTCTCAGCACCCCTGTTTAAGCCGGGCATCTATTACGGACCTCAGTAATCAGCACAATGGAAAATATTGACATTAAGTAAATGACACGTTTGCAAGTGAAATCTTTGATTGACAGAATTAGTACAAAATACAGCCTGTGTTTTATAGCCTGCTTACCACATTCTGACATACAAAACTGTATATCATAAGGACACCACTGTGGTCCTAGTCTGAAGCGGAAGCCCCCAAATGATCAATTACTTAATGATAGTAATAGTAATAATAATAATAATAATAATAATAATAATAGGTTAATAATAAAAAGAGGAAAACATCATGTAAAAGAAAGGTTTTTGGCTTTAAAGATGGGATAAGACATAAAGTCACAAACTTTGTGGAAGTCAGTTCTAGAGTTTAAGGGCAGTAGCACTGAAAGACCTTTAACCCATAGTGGAAGGAGGAGTACAGATGAGCCAAACTGTGTAGGACTTTGAAGTTTTGTAGATTTTGAAGAAGTATTTTAAAGATGAGACTGGACTGGTAGCCAGTGCAGTTGAAAGGGAAGGGAGTGATGTGGGATGAACACTTGCTATGTAAATAGCAAGTGGCAGCAGAGTTCTGGATAGTGTTCTGGCAGCAAAGTTCTGGAAATACTGAAGTTTGCATGGAGAAGTGTCTTGAGGTGAAGTAGGAGTGTTAATGCAGGTAAAACATGTGCGGCAGCCTACCGGCCTGAAAAAAAAGTCAATTAGTTTGATTAAGACATGAAAAGGCTGCACGATGTTATTTATTTGTTTGTATTTTTTTGCAATGTTGTTAATTGTGTAGTGTGTAAAGGAGATATTTAAGTAAGAATTGTGGTGTATTCTGTGTATTGTACGTTTAACATATCACAGTAAAAACTTTGAATCTTTTTGACAGGTGTCTAAAACGTTATACGGTCGGCACCAAGGTAACCTTTGCCTTTTACCTTAATCTCGTCTCCATAAAAACGCGTCATCGAATAGTCTGCTACCACCAGGGTCTCGATGAACCTCGCCGATGACATGAATCTCTTCTCCCGTCTTTTCTCGCCCATCACTCCTGGGTGGCTGCGATCTCGCGCTCCATTGCCTTCGCTCTTTGACGCACCCCGGCTCGCGGCCACCACTCGCCTCTTGACGACGTGAGGCTGGGAGGACGTTCCGCCGCTCGCGACCGGATGGATGAAGTATTCGTTCCCGCGGGTGACGAACGTCCCTTGGACGCCGTGGCAGAGACTGACGGCGACCACTGAGTCCGCGTCCCCATTCACCGTGCCTGAGTGGAAACAGCCCCTCAGCTCCTCTCCTGTTTCGGACACTTCTTCGCTGAGGTGTTTGGCTTTGATACGCCGAATGCGCAGCGCGGGAGACACGAAACGGTTGTCCGGCCTCAAGTCGAGTGTGAACACGCGACCAAACGCAGTGACTCGGAAGAGCTGCCTCTCCGCAGACAACGCGCCGGCTTTCGGCGTCAGTCTTAAGGGCACGGTCTCTTTTGACTCTACAAACTCACAGCAGGCGGTGTGAGCCAGCAGGAGTGTGGCCAATATTACAGGTAAATGACAGCTCATGGTAAACGGAATGTTCTGTAAGAAAGATGCAGATAAACGTTCGAGACGCGTCTAAACAAACAGAGCCACTTTCGCGCAGGTGTGTGAGGTGAAACGTCCAGCTAAAAGTCGTACGTGCCTCTCCGTTTCTCTTTCCTTCTGTTTGTTCTCGCTCAGAAGCTGACGGAGCTCGTCCGTCCGTTATCCATCAAACCTGCCAACGCGACCCAAAGTCACTATAGAGTTTTGTCACATAAACGCTAATGCGCGAGCGAGGACCCGCGCGTCCCACGGTCTTCTTGTTTCTCTCCCAGGCGGTAAAAGCACGAGCGTGTTCGGCGGGACTATTTATACGCTCTTGATTCCACTTGACGGTGCGCGCAGGTTTTTTTTTTATTTTCGATGATGCGCGCTCCTCCGCCTCGTGCAGCACAACGCTAAGGACTCCACGAGTTTCCCGCCACGCCCCCCTTTTACTAGGACTGCAATTCTGACTTAACGGGCACCTCGGCCCACGCCACATGCGCTGGGATTGGCCAGTGGTATCCCCGGCTCCCGCACTGGATTTGGCAAATCCAGCAGTCCGCCGCCGAGTCAGCCAATCCTAGCGCCGGAGGCGGGGTTTTTCTGAAGACGGGTGGAGAAAGAAAATATATAAACGTAGTGTATGGAGTGCGCGGTGCCGTATTAAGTTTTGACCCAAATCGAAGTAAAAGACAGGTTGCGTGAGACTAAAAAAGAAGCAGATTATCAAGGTTAAAACTCCCTAAGTAGCCTGCCGAGCTCTTCATAACGTGTTAATACACGAAGCGTCTGCCAGCACACGAACTAAAGTTGTTTATTCTAAAATGATTTAAACTCGACAGCGAAAAGTCTGAGCAACAACAAAGCAATGCTGGTGCTAAGTCAGCAGACCACAAATATACAGCAATAAAAACGAATTAGGAAGTAAATGTGAATGTGGAACTGAGCAAAAAAAAAAGAGAACCAAGTCATTTGCACAAACAAATCCCACAAATGTTTTCTAAAGTACATAGTCCCCATCCACCTTGTGAATAGACAGGCTGCTTTACACCATGCCATCTGAGCGAGCATGAAGTAGGTGATGGGACGTTATAGAAGGTGTGTGCGTATATATAATAGAGAGCGCTGTTTTCAGTCACACTGAGGGGTCTGCTCATTGTGGATTTTGTTGCAATGTTTCGATCATTCAGTGAGCGGCGCTGTTGTACTGTTTGTGCTGTTTTCAGATAAAATGTATTGAATTAAATGTAAATACGTACACACAGAGTACACACATTAATATCTATAAATGAATATAAAAATCAATATAATTTTAACCTCTGAAAGCAGTTCCGTAATAATACTCTCAGCCCACAGTTTGATTTGAAATGATTCATGACACATTTTTGTGTTTGCACATCAATATTCTCTATATTTCGAACACAATTTGAATGACGTAAAGTAATTATGATTTTAAGGGAAGAGAAGTGTAAAATAAAAATAACTGCATAAATATCTTATATATAAGAAAATTCCCCGCAATGTTTTTTCACAATGTATATTACATATTGTGGTAAATCTGTTGTTTAGACATAATACATATTGTGGTAAATCTGTTGTTGAGACATGATACATATTGTGGTAAATCGGTTGGTTAGGCATGATACAGATTGTTCTATATCTGTGGATTATGATGCACTTCCTATTGCTTAAGCAGAGTCTGAAGGAGATGGAGGGCCTTTTTAGAAGTTAGAACTAACTACTAAATACCTGGAACACTCCACAAGACCTGCTGTTTGGCTTTGACGATCGTCTATCTATCACAATAAGGCTGCTGTCAGAGTTGCTAAGATCCTTGTGCACACCCATTTTACCTGCTTCTGCTACATCAATTGAAGAACTGACTGCTCACTTGATGCTTAATATATCCCAGTGCCATTGTAATGAAATAACTAGACTGTCAATGCTATTAACTTAACTAGTCAGTGGTGTTAATGTTTTGGCTGATCAGTGTATACACACACATATACACACATACGCAATATATTTATATTTTATATATACATTTGTAGGTTGGCCAAAAGGTGATCGAAAGCTGAACAACCTTTCATTCACCAGCAGGTGGTGCTCTTGGATTTTAAAGCCTTTTCCTCCACCATCTTTGACTTCTGGCTACTGCTTACCTTCACTGTTAGCAAATATGCCTTATATAACTATATCACGAGCACCTGTGTTGACAGACTCAATTAATGCACCCTTATTTTGGCTCTTTTATCATATTAATGATGCCATCATGGAAAGTTAATTTTCTAAAAGTTTACAGAACCCAGGCTAATTGTGATTCGTATTGAGTTTCATCCTCAGTGCTGAAGGTAAGTGAATATCAGCCATAACATTAAAACTGCCTACCTAATAATGTGTATAATAATGTGGTCCCCTTTGCACCAATAAAGCAACTCTGACCTGTTGAGGCATGAATTTCACAAGATCTCTGATGGTGTGCTGTGGTATCCTGGGCTTTTATGGATCAGACACATGGGTCAGTTTTTCCAGCACATCCCAAAGATGCTTAAAAGAATTTAGAGCTGGGGAAGGTCAAGTCAACACAGTTCCTCAAACCATTTCTGAACAATTTTTTAAGTGTGGCCGGGTGCATTATCTTCATTAGTAGTAGTAGTAGTAGTAGTAGTAGGTTTATTGTCATTTTCACAGTATACACAGTACACAGTAAAAACGAAACAACGTTCCTCCGGGTCTAAGGTGCAACGTAAACTGTTACAATGAAGGAGTGTACTTGGCCTGCAACAGTGTTTATGTAGGTGGTACATGTCAGAGTAACATGCACATGACCCAAGGTTTCCCAAAACATTGCCTAGATCATTATGCTGCCTGTGGCTGCTTGTCTTTTTCCCAGAGTGCATTCTGGGGCCATCTCTTCCCCAGGTAATGACACCCACCACCCATCTGTCCACACAGTGTAAAAGAAGATGTAATTTATTAGACCAGGCCACTTTCTTACTGATTGAATAAAATTACCTTTTTGTTATTAATACTTCCTTCATGTGTCAAGCCAGATTCCCCCACATAGAAATCTGTATTTGTGCAATAAATAAGAAACACATTTACACAATTTCCATTTCCTCCTTAACTCATGGGCCAAGATATGTTTGTTCTTTAGTTTTGCACTGGATTTAAGAGGATGAAGCACCTCAGAAGTGCTTTAGTGGGTTTATGCACCAAAAATGTCGTACCTCATTTTTATATAATTGTTTTCCAACCTCTCTTAATTCTCTCTCTTAATAAACAGCTTGCTATTTTGGTTACTGTGGCTTTGAGACTGAAATATGTAAATGAGCTGTGTTAGAACTGGCTGCCCAGTATTGTATCTTATTCAAAAAGCAGCCCAGACTGAAACATCATATGAAAAACATGAGTGAACTCTAGGGTACCCCTTCATGTAATAAATTATGATGATGTGACCACTGTAGCAAGAAAACTGTGGGTGGCCTTTCAATAAAAAGGGGTACTTTTAAGTGTCTGTGGCAATTTTACATCACACTGTCCCAGAGTGTGTCTTATCCAATAGGGAAAATGGGATGCAGTGCTGTATAGGTTACTGCTGCAGGTGTATATCATGATGTGGCCAATTAGGTGCTTCTTTAATGGAGAAGTGCTTCTCCAGTGAATAAAATGTGCTTTTAAATGTCATTAAATACATGTGTGAGAATGTGGGGAAGTTTTCTAAGGAAAAGAAGAAAATCAAATACAGTCCCCTACAGTCACTCCTACAACATGCTTGGGCTTTTCCAATGTGGGTGTTGTGATGACAGCCTAGGTTTGCCACCAAATACTTTTATAGCTTTTTGTGAGCTGGTGGGGGCTCATTTTTGTGCCCATGCCCAAACAGAGTGAATCCGTAACTCCATTGCACTTAAGATGTCCACTATAACTCAAACCAAATATGCAATTTGTTTTTGTCATACCATTTCTTTACACCTTTGGAGCGTAACCTACTCAATGACAGTGTGACGAGAGGCTTCTCTGGTGTGTTCTGACAGCATATCTGTGGTTATAAATGTGTTGCATCGCACTTTCCAGAATCCCATAAATATTACTGTTGTCTTTTCTGCTGTGTACACTGGATATTCACACTGCACAGAACCTCAAGGAACCATTCCAGTAGCATAAAAGAGGATTTCTTTAAAGCTTTTGAGAATCTGTTCATCTCTTCTTTAGTAAAGGCAGTGGTTCTAACTGTCAACCCTCACAGAACCATTTTAATGCAAAAAAAGGTTTTTCCTTATGTTGGGAAACTTTTTAAAATATTTTGTTGGAACAATATAGAAACATTTTTGGTTAGTGTACATTTCTGTATATAAATCATTTCATATTTGAACAAGCAATCTGGTTTAGTACAGTGCCTATAGATAAAAGTTAGGAAAAACAGCCTTTTCAATAATTTATTCAACAAAAATATCAATAGAAACAAGTTTCTTCTGTGGAGAGAGTAACCCTTGGTCTCAGAAGCTGGCATTGCTAGTATCAGTATTACTAATATCCTCCTTTTACAGTAATAGCTTCTTGTGTTATGTTTTGCGTTGGCTTGCTGAAATTCCCGCTGAAAACAGTTCTTCCATGCAAAACACCCTAGGTTAGTCAAGGGTTTTCTTGCATGTACTGCCCTTTTTAAACCCCATCCAACATTTCAGTTGAGTTCAAAATATTCTTTGGTTCTTTTTGAGCCATTCCTTACAGACAGACAAATTGGGACAGGTAGATAGACAGACAGAAACAGGTACATAGACAGATGAACAGACATACAGTTACAGACAGATAGATTTACAGATTAATAGACAGATTGGGACAGGTAGACAGACAGATAAACAGACAGACATACAGATAGATAGATAGATAGATAGATAGATAGATAGATAGATAGATAGATAGATAGATGGACGGACGGACGGACAGACAGACAGACAGATAGATAAGCCTAGTGGTCACATATGATCTATTGCTTTCCGATAACCAACCAGATGTCATCCAGAAAATAATGTTCCATTTAGTCTTTACTGTAATTTTTTTTAATCACCTGGCACATGTATCCATTGTTGTAGCGGTTCTCTGTAGTTAGTGTAAGCACTTGGCGTATGTATGTATTTATTG
>JBBPDA010000081.1:12603434-12615264 GCA_037974385.1 Arnoldichthys spilopterus | reverse complement strand
TAGTGCCCGGGCCGGGATTCGAACCTGCGACCTTCAGGTTGCAAAGGCAGCATCCTAACCACTAGGCCACCACTGCCTAGTGCTGCTCGATGCAAGAGCAGATGTACTAACAGAGATGCTACAACTACAACTTCCACTAGAAGTGGATGATAAGCCAAAAATATATCACAATAAGAAATTTTCACAATATCCATGTGTTTCAATATTTTTTTTTTTTTTTACACATTTTGATAAAGTGGAACAACATAAAAGGAACCACTAGTGCCATGTATACAATATACCATTCAAAACTATGAGTCAGATAATATTTTATAATATAAATATTACATTATAAAAGTTAATATTTTTGGTGTTTTACATATTGCGCTGCCATAATTCCAGTTAAAAGAGACTAATTAAGTTACTTTTGTAATGTAGTTCCAAGTGGTAATGCTTTTAATTTCAAGGTATGAAATCTGATGCTCAGGTTGTACAACTGCGTTTTGTAGGCATATTTGTGTATAACATTGAAGTTGTTCAACCAGCACAGCTCAACAGCTGCATTTCTAAAACTATTTCATCTATTAATCTATGTACAGTAAATGTGGTATTGTTTATTTATTTGTTTATTTGTATATATATATATATATACACACACATGTAGGAATCTTAGTGTCTTGAGATAATCTGACTGACATTAAACAATAAATGTCTCTGGGGGACATAGTAACACAGTTACTATGCCAGTGGCTACTAAACTGAATACCATAGATAGTAAGACATGCGAAAAGAGTGCCATTGTGGTCCAAGCCTTTGAGGAATTCTATAATATTCCCACATGATTTATTGGAATGCTACATAGCTGTATCACAATATCCTATTGTGTTACATTGGTGTTAATCCCATGCTTAGTCTACTACAATGGCATGCTGTAACACAATGGTTTTCCTCATACATTATTTCCCAGCTGATTTGCTCTGATGCACTACATCCCATCTGCTGTGTAGGTGTTCAGCTCCTCCAAAGATGTACCAGACTAAGATCACTGATTGCCTTTTTAGAGGGTGGGGGTAGGGGGCATTGGGTTGGTGGACCACCTTTTGATTTTATGAAACTTTCAACATTCTCCAAGACAAGACTCCACCAAATATAAGGGTTTGTTTACAGTTGGCCTGCACAGAAAAGACTTGACCAACCAGCAGCTGGGTCCACACAAACTAGAAAGAGGTATAATGGATGTATAAAGTAGGTCACAGTTAAAAACATGAACTTGTTTAGAAAAAAGAATAAGAAGGACAGAAAGAATATTTTTCTTCTTCCTTTTTCCACTTGAGCTGTCTTGCGATTTTGTTAATGGCTATCCTCCCTCTCACATACCCACATCTGGTTCGGGTTTTCAACGGTCGACAACTGCGGCACATAAACAATTTGTCACACTCATTTGGGATTTCGCCCTAGATAATGCTCTTTAACATTCGACCAAAACTGTGAGCATGTTTGGCTTGAAATCCAGAGCCTGAGATAAGTATGTAGCCTTAAAATGCTCTTTACATAGCCATAGATGTGCTAACCTGTCTTCACAAAACATCCTGGGAGAGCTGACCTGGGAGCAGTGTCCACATTCCTGTTTCAATTGTAGTTAGTACATGCTGTTTTGATGGTACAGACTCTGGAACAGCACTTCTGCAAAGTTCCACATGGACACATTCTCGCAGTATTGACGTGTTATATGCACCACTGCCAGCAAAAGCACAGATTTTTTATGTGCTTCTCTCTGTATTACGGTTGTCAACCAGTATAAGGCCTTTCCTTAGGTTGGTCGAGTGAGGGTGTTGCTCCCTGGGATCGTGCTGACAGAAAACCCTGTTATTATGATGTACAATCAACGGGGATCAACGGATATTTTGGGCAAATGTGCTTTAAACAGTGTGGTAAGAAGAATATAGGTCAGCTGGAAACTTCTTCTCCTTGGCCAGAGACACCGCATTTTAACAGCAACGGTTACCTCATGTAGCAGCAGAGCAAAAAAAAAAAAAAGAACCAGAGACATTTTAACAGGGCATCTGGAATATCTCTCTGTGAATCAAAAACATTTAGGAGGAGATTCCTGAAAGAGATTGGACAGTGGGCTTCTCTAGATGCTTTATGGTAACTTCATCATCAGCCTATTCTAATCACACTTAAAGGATAATTTTTTTGGATTGTGCCATAGCTCCAATAATGCAGTGTACATTAAGCATGAGTCTGGATGAAAGAAACCTTTAGTGGACTGAAATACTAAATCAGGCTACTTAAGTGCTTTCTTTGTGTGTTTCTTATTATTCAATTATGTCTAACTGCTTGATTGGACACAAATTGCCTGAGCTATAAAATATTGATGCAGACAGGGAAGTAATTTGCCCTGAATCAAAGAGCTCAATTTCTCCATTGTTTTCCTCAAATCTGTTTATTTTCATGCAAGCTTTAATTAAGCCTTTTAATGTTAATGCTTGTGTAATACTAAGGAGGACAGTCAGCCATATGTTACATTCACAGAGTACTACCAAGATAATTTACCTATTCATAAAAAAATCTTATAACTTTGTTTCTTGAAGCATTAAGAGTGCTGGTGCATGTAATATGTGTTTTTTCCACTGCCTTATATATAACATGCTATTATACATTAGGTTTTCCAGTTACCAAGAAAGGCTTTCATTATTACGTTTTAGCTTAACTTCACATCTTAACTCTCTCTGTCTGATCCAGGATCTATGTGGGGCTTCCACCTGTGACACTCTGGGCATGGCAGATGTTGGCACCATGTGTGACCCTAAGAGGAGCTGCTCTGTGATTGAGGACGATGGCCTGCCATCCGCATTCACCACTGCCCATGAGCTTGGTGAGTATGCTGTGGTTCTGCATAATGAAATACAAACCTAATTTTCAGAAGAGTTGTAAAACCAAACATTTGGCATGTTTTATTTATGTCAAGCTTTATTTAACTGGTTTTACTGACCAACATTTTACTGACAGAGGCATGTTTACAATTGTGGAACATCATCTTTCCTTTTAGTAACACTTTTTAATCATTTTGGAACTAAGGAGACTAATTGTAGTTTTGCAATTGGAAATTTCGCCCATTCTTGCTTAATATAAGACTCCAGCTACTCAAAAGTCCATGGTCACTGTTGTCTGATTCTCCTCTTCATAATGTACTATACATTTTCAGTGGGAGAGATCTGGACTGGCAGCATTCCAGTCAAACTCTGTGTCTATGAAGCTACGCTGATGTAGCCTGCGCAGAATGTGGTCTCTCATTGACCTGCTGAAATAATCATGAATGTTTTATGAAGAAACATCATCTTGATGGCAACACCTCTTTCTAAGATCCTAATATACGCCTCAGAGTTAATGGTTCCTTCACAGTGCACCCATTCAATGGGCATTGATGCACCCCTAAACCATAACAGATGCATGCTTTTGCACCTTTTTCTGATAACAGCCTAAAAGGTTGTTCTCATCTTTAGCACAAAGAACTTTTAAAATAAGGGCTAATCTGACCACAGCACATGGATACACAGTCATAGATGAGCTTGGGCCCAGAAAACTTGCAGGTGTTTCTGCATAGAGTTTATGTATTGCTTCTTCCTTGAGTAATACAGTTTCAAGTTGCATTTCTTGATTCAGCAACGAACTGTATTAAGTGACAATGATGTTTTGAAGTTCTTAGCCCAGGCAGCTATATTTGTCACAGTAGCATGATGGTTTCTTTGGCTGAGTGCTCAGAAATCACCATGACCGATATTTGCTTTGAATCTTTGATGGATGCTACTTTTATATCCAGTCATGACGCTCTACCTACTACTAATTAACCTGGTAAATGTTGAGTCTTCCAAAACTATGTTACTTCAATTTTCAATCTTAAAACTCTGTCTCAACTTTCGCTTAGTCAGTAAAACTGTTGAAAATCTTTTTTTTGTACTTTTGCCAAATAAAGGTTTATTAGGTTCAAAGGTTCATTAACATATCACAGATGTTTGTTTTTTATTGTATTTTGGAAAATGTCCCAACTTTTCTGGAAATGTGGTCTGTAGTTGTGATGCAAACAAAGTTATTCAATTCAGTTTAATTCAGTTCTATTCATTTTTTGTAAAGTGCTTTTAACAATAGACATTGTCACCAAGCAGCTTTACAGAAATATATAAATTCACTGTGGCTTCATTTGAAATGCTTTTTGAGAAACTTATCAAGTGAAGTTCTTCACAGCAGTGGTAATAGGATTACACCACTATTTAGATGTACACAAGGTGGTTACAGATACACTGCCTCATAGCAAGAACATTTTTTATAATAGTTTTAAGATAAGATTTGGGTCCAAACCATATTGGCAGTGCGGTTCATTCAAGAGGCTGTAAGGCAGATTAGTGCCCAAACGTATTATTTTTATTATTTTTTAATATAAAACTCAGTTCATCATTAACATTGTATATAAACACTTATGTTTAGGTTCACAGGACATTTTGGATAGTAGATAAAATTACTGTATTTGTGCTGTAGTCATACTGATTCCTGGTGTTTGTCAACAATGGAACGAAAAAATTCAAGTGACCAGCAGCACTCAGCTGGCAAATCTGCATATTTGACCCTCTAATTACTTTTTATGTTATTTTGGTGAAAGTAGTGTAATGTAATGCAATTTTATTCTTTTTTTTTAGTAAAATGCCCTTTCACACATAACAACATTAACAAGCTGAATTGGTTCATGTTCATTTAAAAACAATCACAGTGAACACAGCAATACAAGCATTTAGCCTCTTTTATGTAGTGCTAAATAATGCAGTAGCACACAAACTTTTTGAATTTCATATGTTAATTCATTTTACTGCCAAATGTGGAGATTTACACAGCCCAGCTACAATGTGGGTAGATTTTAAAAAGTTAAAAAGACAAATACAAATTCATTGAATGCCCTTAGAGAAATTTAGTAGAGACTTACTGAAACTTTGGAGGAGTTGCGCAGTGTAGTGCACCAGAGCAATGTTGCTGATGATAAGCTTGATAAGCTATGGTTAACTATATACACGATTTAGTCATTAATTTCTTAAAATGTGGATTAAAGGAGGCTGGGGGGGGGTAACTGGACACTAGCTGTTTGTATTTAAGTGTTAATGCTTCATGATGTTTACTTTTAAGGACAGCAGGGTTAGAATCAAAGTAACCTACCACATATACCTACAAAAGTGCACTGAACATCAAGTGAGTCATGCTCTTTTGCAAGGAGAAACAGCTGAGGTAAGATAATCAGCTCTATTTGCAGATCTGCTCTATTTGCAGTCCATGTGGGAAGCCTCATCTCTGGTTTTGGTAAAGCACATTTACAAGGCCAGGGCAGGAAATGGGGAGAGCTGCTTGAGATATTGGAGAAATGACTCACATAGCTGTGGCAGGATCACTGACATGATAATTGCCTAAGTTGAACAAAGTGGTTATTCCAAAGCAAAAAATCAGAATTTGATTTGCTTGAGGTGTTCAAATGACTGATATACACTTACACAAAGAAATGATTAAAAAGTTCTTTCTCTTCTCTTCTCTTCTCCTCTCTTCTCTTTTACTCTCTTCTCTTCTCTTCTCTTCTTAGGGCATGTCTTCAATATGCCTCATGACAATGTGAAAGCATGTGAAGATGTGTTCGGAAAGTTGCAAGACAATCACATGATGTCTCCAACACTGATACGGATCAACCGCACCAGCCCATGGTCTCCCTGCAGTGCTGCCATCATCACAGACTTCTTAGACAGTGGGCATGGTAAGTCAGATCAGAAAATTTGGTATGTTTTCTCTGCGTCTAGACGTAACTTGCCAGGCACCAGATTGTGGTTGTCTAGCTTCTGCTGGATTGCTTACTCTTAAGTTCAACATGTGGTAATTCTGATGTTCACTTTCAGTCTTAACTTGTGGTTGTCTATTTTCTCCTACACTGCCACCTCCGAATCTCAACATGTGCTAATTCTAACATCCAAATTGAGTTTCAGCTTGTGAGTGTCTAGCTTTCCTGTACTAGAATCTCAACTTCTACTAACTATAGGGGTTTATAACTGAATAAATCTAGTGTTATTTTAAGACTCAGGTTATTGTTGTGATTTTCTAGGGGTTTTTTTTATTACGGTAAATCTAAATCTCTGCTTGTGCCAACTCTAAGGCTCAACTTGGGCCTCAACTGTTGTTGTCTAGATTCTCCTACATTGCTACACCAAAGTCTCAAATTTTGCTAACTCTGATGCCCAGCTTAAGTCTTGTCTTGTGGCTGTCTAGTTTTTCCTGCAATATTAACTCTGAAGCTCAGCTTCTTGTAACTCTGAGGTTAATCTTGTGTTATGCCGGCCACAATGGAATCTTTTTGGAATGTTTATAGGACATTGTTAGTATTTTAGAGGAGCACAGCAGTGACAAGTGTTAGGAGTGTTCTAAACTGGGAGCAAATACAGACACTCTGTCATCATAGATGTTAGCAGAAGTCCTGTAAAGTTCCAGGTTGAACCTTGGACCACAAATTTTAATTGAAGTGAATCACTGTCTACCTCAGAGAAAACTCCAACTGATGGTTCACAAATACACTGCAGTGAGTTACAGGCAGCTGTCCAGACCACTTTTCTAAAAGTAGACAGGGTTAGGAAACCCAAAGTGGTCTGGCTTGCACTGGCTGTAGGTGTAGGCCAACCTAGTTTTCCCACGCAGGTTGAAATAGAAACTTGTATTTTATTTTTTTTGACGGAAAAAGTGATAGAAGACTTCTCAAGTCCATTAGAAGTATGGAGGAAAGGCAGAGAATGGAAGTGTGTATAACCCTGAACCACTTAAAGGTGAATTCCATTGGTTTTTCAGAATTCCTGTATAATTAGATAAATTAAAATTCTTTCTTTCTGAAATCTTCTATTCTGGATCACCTTACTGAGATGGTTATAGCTGGGGTCAGGACCGGAACCTGGTGCTAAATTAATTGGGCCCTGGGGCAAAATTTTTAAAGAGTATTGGTAAGCTCTGGCGTTAACGGTATTTTGGTACTGGTGGAATTGATAAATCAATTTTTTTTGTTTCTATGTAAAGGTAATCTTTCCCAGTTTATCCGTTACAATATAAACTTTTTAAAGTTTCTCTCATCTGCGTGCTGTGCATAATGAATGGGAAAACCATATCTATTAATTTCTATTAAAATCCAGTGGAACTGGCCCTGTTCATGAGAGTGGAAGCATAAGCCCACCATTTAGAATTGTTGAGGTATTAAATGATCTCTAATAGACTTATTTATGTGGTATGACATACTGTATCTTTGAAAGCACAAATGTATAGACAAAAAAAGACTAAAAGAGTAGGGTTAAAATTGTGTAAATGAAATTTTCTGTCAAGCTAATATATAATGACGTGTGAATCTTTGGATACACATGTGTGAGTTTATAGTCTGCAGCCACATACACACTTTATCTTAACTAATAACCACTCCAGACAGTTGACACAAGGGCATTATGGAGCAGGTGACTATGAGGCCATGCACTTTACAGTGCACACACATACATTCACACAGTGTGATCTACAACTGTGTGAAAGGAACAAGGGAAAGAACAAACGGTGCTGACATAAGTGTTTGTATGAGTAAGGGCTCTCTGTGATTGCACTGATTAGGACGTTTACAGTAGGACCCCTGGGGGCCTCAAAGCCTCCGATTAATAGTCACACTCTCTCAGACTCGTTCATTCTAAACAAATAAATGCAGATGTGATGAATCTAAAGATGGGAGTTAAACAAACATCTGCTAGTCATAACTCAGGCATTCGGTCAATCTTCTCCCAGTTTGATGGAACTAAATATCAACATCACTAATGAAAAGGTCCATGTTGCTTTGGTGTAATGACTAATTATTAAGATGTTTATCTTATGCTCATTTAGCTTAAATACAGTTTACATAACACCCTATGTCTTTAAAACACGTTTTTCATATGAATTGCTAATAGTACATGGTGAACATGGTGTCAAACCCTACACTACAGTTATCATTGTCATTTTGATAGACCTTTGAATCGCATTAAATATAATTACTAGGACTGCCACTGTATGCCTGTTCAGTTCAAGATTCAAAGATTTATTGTCATATGTGAAGTAAAGTACAATTTACAGATTACATTAAAATTCTTACTTTAATGCCTCCTTCCCAGACTATACAATTAACAGCGTTACAAAATAACACTAGAAAATATATACTTTGCAGCATAACAACATTAGGCTAGAAAATTAGCAACACTACATGACAATAAATACAATAAAACAAATAAAAAAGGAGTCATTTCTGTTAATAATGCGTAAATATAATTAAAAATGTAACTGAATAATGTCACATCTGTTTAAGACTATTAATGCATTTTCCTCACCTGACTCTTTAATCCTTCATGGTTCCAAACTAAAAATATGTGTGTTGCCTCTGTGATTGAGGACCTCTCTTTCAATGATGAGACTCTTTCTTTTCTTTTTAAATGGGAAGTTCCACTTTTCTCTTAATAAAATGGAGAAATTTGCCATTAGTGGAGAATGTATTTATCTCCAAAGTACACTAAAGTCTGAAGTGTCTTTTACAAGAGGAACAGATGGTTAATGCTGGAAATACATATGTATCCTTTTGGCATCTTTACATAAAAAAAAACACATCAAATTGGAGTTAATATTGTGCTTCCTCCCTGCAGGTGAGTGTTTGCTGGACCAGCCTCAGAAGCCTTTGACCCTCCCTGATATTCTCCCTGGAGTGTCCTATGGTCTGGAAAGGCAGTGTGAGCTGGCATTTGGGACAGGCTCTAAGCCTTGCCCGCTCATGCAGGATCCATGTCAGCGGCTGTGGTGCACAGGGAAGACCCGTGGGCAACCCGTCTGCCAGACACGTCATTTCCCCTGGGCAGATGGCACCAGCTGTGGGGAAGGCAAGGTCTGCATGCGTGGCATTTGCATAGAGAAGAAGGAGGTCACCAAGGCAAAGGTGAATAACAACGCAGACGTGCAAAAAACAGCCACTTATAACCTTGTTACTAAATTGGATAAACATGCACAAAGCAATCAAAGATGGCCACTCATAAACATCATAAACATCTTTCAAGTTTGGAAATTTTGCTCATAAGTATTATGGGCCATGCACAGATGGTCCAAGGCAGTGATTGTAATTGTTTGAATTGTTCACATTTTTATGATGCCACTGCAGCAAAGTTAAAGTTTGAACTATGCCTGATACAGAAAAAGGTTTGTTTTCCTGGTTGAGCATGTTTTTTCTACTTTTTTTTACATTTGCTTACATCTCCTAAAGTTCTGTTTTAACCGCTCAACCAAATTGCCAACAAGACCCAATTAAAATTTAGCAGCCAGTAAATAACTGTGTGAATTGCCAATCTTAATGAAATTTTGTAGGCTCATTCATAAAGGCATGTAGATACTGCCATAAGATGTCACAACAACAAGCATTTTTTATCTTTGTTTCTTTTGTTAAAGACAAAACAAATTTTCATTGATTGGGCCAGTTTGCTTTGACTGCTGATTGCTGCTTATTCACTCAACTTTATTAACATCAGCAACAGATTTATAGCTCATTATCCAATACATGGCCTTGAGCATGGTGTGGGCTGCTCCAGAGCATCCCATTCTGTGTGTATATATGTTACAGTATAGTTAATCAGCTAAGACAAGATGTTACTTATTATGTTTTGCAGAGGAGGTATGGGGCTAATGAAGGCTTCATTTACATAAGCTTCATGGCTCCATTGCAAAACCAAACATGCACACTTTAGAGGTCAAACATGTCTTGACTGATCAATGACATTTGGTGTAAGGGTTGACAACTGTGTACATTTAAAGTGCTTTAAAGTGGTACTAACAGTCACATTCTACAACACTTTAATCTGTCCAGGAAGTCTCACCCTGCTGTGATAGGACACATGAATACTGCTGATATTTGACATTTTACTGTAGAGCTGTTAAATACACTTCTACAGACCCTTTCCACTGCTATGTTTTGTTGCTAAGTAACATGTCCATGAACAGGTTTGCAGCTGGTTCCTTGAATGCATCAATTATAGATCTGAGCATTTTCCAACTTTGCAAACCTGGTTTAACTAGGTACACAAATGTGTAATTTTCACATGTGTGGCATTTATTTAAATGTTAGATGTTTGTTAACTTGTTAGTTGGCATTGCCTGAATGGGTTAGGGTTAGTCAGTTCTGTACGTTTAGAGCTGTGGTTCTTAGTCTAAGTCTTTCAGAGTTTTTAGGCTGCAAACACATCTGATGCAGCTAATGAACCAAGTCTTTCCTGAGGTAAACTGGGTGTGTTATTGCATCAAATGCAGGGCAAGTTCAAGAAGCACTACTTTAGTGTAGACCATTAGCCCTTAAAAATTACAGGTATTGCTGGTAATAAACGAATGCTGTACTTTTATATAAATTATTATATTTTATCTTACTGAAACAGTAACTTGCGTGTAAAGCAGATGTTCATTGAAGATAATTTGTTAGGCGTATAAAATTTGCCAGATAAAGAAATAAATCAAATCTTAATAAAAATGTTAGAATTTAGATTCTTTAGAGCAGATCCTCCCCTGTTCACTGATGCAGTCCAGCTGTAGTGATTCAATGAGTAAATTTGGTGTCCAAATATTTCCTCGTTGGCTTAGCACTCAAACTATAAGGTTAACATTTCTAATACACATAAACACAAACTATTTGTGTGAAAATACATTGCTAGAACTTCTCTCAAACCTCTCAAATTGTATCCAGTTCTTTATTAACAGGGACTTCCCAATATAATATAAAAGTCTTAATGACTGATCTTGTATGAAATCCACCTGTTTTTTTTTTTTTGTCATTGTCACATAAACGGATTCTATATCAGCACTCTTACCTCCGAATGTTTTGTGAAAACAGACTATAAAACTGCCTTCTAAATTAAAAGATTAAATTATCCTGATCTCTCTCTCTCTCTCTCTTTCTCTCTCTAGGTGGACGGAAAGTGGGGTAAATGGGGAGTATTTGGCACTTGCTCTAGGACCTGTGGTGGTGGGGTGCAGCTTGCAAAGAGAGAGTGTAATAACCCAGTGCCAGAGAATGGTGGCAAATACTGCCAAGGAGTGAGGGTCAAGTACCGCTCCTGCAACCTCACACCATGCCCAGACACTGGTAAGGAAACAAAGTCTGATACATTTTTGTTATAATAATATAAGAATGTAAGAAAAAAAAGCTTACAAAACTGGACGTGTTTGGTAGCTAAAGCATACTTTTTAGGTTTTGTACAAGAGCTATGATGTTAAAATAATTTAGCACCATGCAAACTGCCTAAATCATTCCACACTTTAATCAAAACATTCTGAGTTGCTAAGTAATCTCAAATAGACTTTTGTTTTGTCTATGAACATCTTCCACTACCTGCTAAAACATATTAGCAAAATTACCCTGGTAGGTCCAATTCAAGAGTAAAGAAACAAGTGTCATACAAATCATCTGCTTGATTTGGGATAAGGTGAACATTGTTTAATTTTGTCATGTTTGGCAAAAGGATTTCTGTAAAATAGTGAACTGGAGGTGTCATTTTCGAAATGTAGTTCAAACACTTCATTGCATTGTTCTTTTGAACTCTTAAATTGTTGTTTAACTGGTAAAAGAATTCCAGTGTTTTTACTAATCAACTTTGTAAATGTATTTTTAAATATAAACAAATCTAAAGTTTAATGCCAGTAACACATTCAAAATAAGATGGGATCTTCCACCTTGATGGCATAATATACACACATGGACAAAATTGTTGGTACCCTTCAGTCAATGAAAGAAAAACTCAAAATGGTCACAAAAATA
>JBBPDA010000081.1:12556031-12587926 GCA_037974385.1 Arnoldichthys spilopterus | reverse complement strand
TACAGCCATGAGTCTTCTTGGGAAAGATGCAACAAGTTTTTCACACTTGGATTTGGGGATCCTCTGCCATTCCTCCTAACCTGATATGTTTAGACAAAGGTTTTCGTACATGATGGAATGTAGGTGCACGCACAAACTAATCTGCTCTCAACAAAGGGCATGAGCATTAGACAAATTTTACACCAGCAAAACCCTGAACAAAGTGAATAAACAAATACACAACACGCACGGCTCACACCCAATCCAAGCAGTTACAATCTCTTAAAGCTATCACACAAAGTAACTAACAGAGTTAGTTGAGCCTGTAGGCTTCCTCAAGGCCTTTTCCTGCTGTTTTTAAATGATCAGCTCCACCCCCAACAGCACCATTCTTGTCCCTGATTGGTCAAGCAATCTCTCCACCTGAATTTAAGATAGGCAGCCCGCTCCACCTATAGAGAAAGAGAGACAGGAAAACAGAGACAGAGCAGAGGAGGGCACAGAGGGAAAATGCAAACAACCAAAAGGGGGGGGGGGGGTTATTATTTTTATTAGACACATTCATCTTAATTGCCCAAATCCAAATAGCACCTTTGTAGACAAGCCCTCCATAAGAACTGGAAATTAATGCTTATGATCTCATTTTTCTATCAGCCCTCAAATCCATGCAGCTGTAAAATGAATTATCAAATATTTATCAACAAATATCAAATAAATAGACCATAACATGGTGGAACATTGCGGACCACTGCAGCCAGATGAAATGGATAATCAGTTATTGTAAGGATTGGGGGAAGCTTGGACCCAAACGCAAGCTCAACAACACAATTTATTTGCATTATGTAAATAGATAAGTCCATCAGTCAGAAAGGCAAAACCAGTCCGAGGTCGAATAGGGAGCAAACAGGTATGAACTGGGCTAAGGCTAAGGCTATGGTCTCAGAGAATGAGCTAAGGTCGGTACACAACTAAGGGCTATGGATACTAAGGCTATGGAAAATACACAAGGGTCAACTATGAAATACAAGGCTTATAATACTGCTGGTGGAACAGACAGTAGGCTTTGCACCCTCCTAGTGTTGGGTGCGAGCTTTAGTAATGTCCCTGATTAGTCCCTTCATCCACGCCACCTGAGCGAGGCTGGGCGTGGCAGCCACACCTGGTGTGACGGATTCCGATCACCAGGTGGCGGCACCTCTACCTGGGCTCCTTTCTTATAGTTATCATAAGATGTAACACTTTATTGTTATTGTCAGATTACAGATATTAAAATCCCAAGAATAGAGATAAAACTGCAGTACCTTAAAAGAGGATGATTTCATGTGACCAATTCCAAGCCTCTGTTGGAATATCCACTGGAATATGTTTCCAAACAATATGACAAAGTGTAAAGTAGGAATGTGTTATATAGACTTGAAGTTATATAACAATATCTTATCGTATATTTTCGGTAAAGATATAAATGACAATAAGAAAATAAGCCATTCACATTGTTTTTGGCCACACAGTCCTGAGGGCTCTGCAAATCTGGACCTTGAATTCAGGTTGAGGATTTTTTGTAAACACAAATGGCTGACTGAAATGTTGATGTAAGGAGCGAAATCTGGACTGAAGGTTCGGCTTTGAAGATCTCTGTACTAAACTATACCAGTTAAATAGGAGGAGGGTCACATTTATGCAGAGTTTTCTTTATTATCACTCTCAAAATTCAGTTCATGAAGACATTTGCTGACAAGGTAAAAAATGGAGAAAATTGCTGAACTTTACATTCTTGTGACCCTGCAGGAAAGTACCTTACAACCAGGACTTTGATGCCTGACTGTGTGACTACTGGACATCAAAGACCACCCAACTCTGCCGCATTATAAAAAAAAGAGGCAGAAAGAAAGAGTGAGATGGGACCAGAAAGAAAGAAAGAGAAAGAGCTCTAGAACTTTTCAAACCAAAAAACTCTTAAGGCCAAAATGAGAATAAATAAGGCTTTTCAAATGTTAATGTAAATTAGGGTTGCCATGGAGCTTTGGGGGGTCTGAGCCCAGACTTCTGCCAGAGGGTAAGGTCTGTGTGTTTGAGTTGAGGCACTGGGAGAAGGCCTGTAATCGAAACAACCTGCTAAGTCAAAAAAAAGGCCCAGTCCCACCGACAAATTAACTACCTTGTGATCAATGTCTTCCTCTCTTGGTCTCTCTGCTCCTCCTTCTCTTCCCTTCTTACATATGGAGCCCAACTTTAATAAATGATGGGATAAGAGAGGAAGGGAGGGTGGATACGTATTGGGGGGTTGACAAAAGAAACTTAGAGGAAAAAAGAGATTTAGAGGAGAAGAAAGAAGCACAGATTGTAAGAGCTGAGTGAATAAAGGAAAAACAAAACAAGGAGAATGAGTGTGAAGGAAATTGACCCATCAAAAACATGGTTGTGAAAAAGTGAAATAAGTGCAAATGTTTTGAATGGGTTTATACTCTCAGGGCAAAATGTCTTTATATAGATTCTCTTAGTAAAAATAAGACAAGACACAAATTACTCCCTTATGCAATATGCTTCAAAAAAATGGCCTACATTTCTCAAGCCAACATTCCAGCAACTGTGACGGCAATAGTTATCACCAGCCAGGGCCTGGCGATATAAAACTCGTTGTGTTCTTCTTCACTGACGCCAGGAAGAATGCAACCTAAATCGCTCCACCTGGCCATACTGATTCCCACCACTTTCCACACAGGATGTCCAAGAAAACTAATTTAAAATGACAAAATTTGCCAACAGTTTTACTTCTGACCTCAGGAGCTCTCTGTAATACATTCCAGTGCCACAATGTCTATTATGCTCAGACATAATTGTGAATTCAGATGATTAAAGTGAAGCAGAAAGATCACAGACAGCTTACTTAAAAGAAGGTATTGTCTTATTACAAGAAAGTGAAGGTGGAATTAGACCAGTAGATTAAAATATAAGATGCTATCAACAAGGCCCTTGCTGAGTAATTAAGTGATTATGACTTTGAAACCCAATGTTTTGTCCCTGCAAAGAGTTTTATGGTACTCCAAACCCATAGAATACACCACTCAGCACTGATTGGGATGCAGCTGCTGGTGCATTTTGCATCTGGGCTTGTGCCATCCTTATTTCTCTAGGGCATCTACCGGAAAAACTTGTGTGGATGGAGAGTTCGCTAATTTTCATGACATTTATTGCTGTAGAAGCTCTATTATGTCCATTTGTAGCAAATTATAAATTACACAATTAATTGCTCCGTCATTCATCATTGTTAGCCATTATATTTGCCCAGGGAAAATATTGCTTAACCAGTAATTGCTTGCACAGTCTTGGCTGAAAGATATGTTGAGCTTGCAAGACATTAATGACCTACTGCTAAATCTTTAAAATGGTTGAATTGGTCTGTTTTTGGACAAAAGGATTTGCCTTTGTTGTATGATGGTGGGCAGTGGTGGCCTAGTGGTTAGGACATTGCCCTTGGGACCTGAAGATTGCAAGTCCTGGCCTAGGGACTACTGAGGTGCCCTTGAGCAAGGAAGCATCTCAATACATTGCTTCCATGATGGCTGCCCACTGCTCCATGTGTGCACGTGTGATGGGTTGAATGCAGAAGTCATATTTTAGTTGTGGTGCTTGAGTGTGTTTACAATGACAAATACACTTTTGTGTCAAAAAACAATAGAACATCTCTCTGGGACATCTGTGATCAGTTCACCCAGCATAACCTCTCCTAAATCATTGTGTCTTTTAGCTAATTAAATAGAATTAGCAGTAAGCATTACATAATCTAAATGTGTTGAGATTTTTAATCATTCACAGTCTGAAAAGATCCGGTACCATTTTATGTGACGTAGACCCTCCTAAATTAGAAGCACTGCCTGAGGGGGGAGACCTGATTAATAGGTGGGAAATGGCCACTAAGAAAACTTAAAAAATGTTCATTGTAATAATTCAGTAGCTAGTACCTGAGATATCTTTGAAGATGCATTTCACTTGGACATTGATGTGCTTTAGTTGTAGCCCTGTCGTGAGATTTGCCTGCCCACACATGACACTCTATGTCAGCCAAATAGATCTTTCTCTTCAAATTAAATGGTTCTCAAATCCCAAAAAGTGAGTGAGGTCAAACTGCTCAAGTCTCCAGATGACACATCTACTGGACAGAGATGGACTGTTTTGTGTTATGATTTGTGCAAAGCAACCTGCACATTAACATGCTCAGAACAGTGGAAATGAAGATGAGCTTTTAGGAACAAACATCTGCCTTCACTTGGAAATTAATAGCACAGATGTGAATATGGTTGATTCATTCAAATTCCTAGGGACCATCACTTGCCGTTCCTTAAAGTGGGATAGTGGTCTTTCCACCATTGTGAGGAAACCTTAGTAGAGTCTGTTCTTTTTGCGGCAGCACAGGGAGCTCAATGAGTATATCCTGACCTGGTATTCCCTACTCTGGGAATTACTGGCAGTGTTCTCACCATCTCAGACATTGTCTGGTTCACCTGTTTCACCATTAGTGACCAGCTTTTCTGCACTACATGGGCATTGCTTTTGTTTTTGTTTTTTTCCAGAATAATGAAGAAAACTAGGAGTATCCTCATAGACTCCAATAAACTTAGAGACAGAGATTCAAGGCCTTCACCTTTGCAGTGTATTTTCAGCTATCATTCTTCTGAAGAACTAGCACTCACATTCACAGCTACTCTGTTTTTTCAATTACATGCTTTAGCTTCTCCTATTCAGTTATCTGAATAAATTTAGAGCAATTCACCTAGTTCTGCAGAGTGTACCGAATGTGGCACAAGCTCTTGTTTGTTCTTGCATATCGACTTGCACATTGGCAAAGCAAAAAAGCATGCAGTGTGTCATATACTTCGCAACAGAGTGGTTTTGGCATACTTTTGGCATCTTTATGACTTCTTCATATGATCTATGACTTCATATATTCCTCTAAACAATACTTCAAAATGATGAAAATCTGATTAAATCTTTAAGCCAAGTAGGTAACAACAGGCGTGAAAGACACTGGTCATTGTTTCATGCAAATTCAAGTGGTATATTTGTACATACCATCTCATTCTTAACATATACCTGAGCCAAAGCCTTTTGTACAGGATACCCCAGTTCTGTCCATCTAAAGGCACTTTGGCACTTGTTTATACATTGAGTTTCAAGCTACGTCGTTTTGAAAAGATAGACTACCATTCTGAAGGAAATTTGCCACTGGAAAGAAGTCTGATGTGAAGTATATTTAACACAGAAAGAGAAACTGAGCAGGATGTGAACCTGAGATGGGAAAGTCAGAAAAATATGAAGAGGAATGTGGAAACTGTCTCTGTGAGAGCAGCATGCTGAGATGCTGGACCAAACCCAAGCAGTTCCTCCTTAGTCATGAAGGAAACAGGCATCATACTCGCTAAATTACAAACTAAGCAAATTCACTGTAAGATATGTCAAATTAAAACATGCTGCTAATATTGTTACATAAAGCCACACAATTTATTTATTTTAAGATTTTTTTATGATGCTGTTGTTGGCATCATTTCACTGAAGAGAGTTATTAAACCCTGACAAAAGAGACTTACTCAACTACTGTCATGTATTACACACTGGGACACCATGATAGGCATCACTAAATAGCCCAGTGACATTTTTTCCAACTCTGAAACATAGACTTGACCCGTCATTCCACAGAGTACTGTATCATATAAGGCAAGTTGCACTGCCAAGTTTGCAGGTGCTTGCTGTAATTCTATATGTCTCTTTCTCATGGGAACTTTTTCAAGATTAGTGATGCTATATGGAACACATTAACTAGAACTAAGCCATCAATGGGACATTCCAAAGCCTATAACTATATCGTCACCTGGGACAGATTACGTACTTTTCACAAACATTTCAAAAGCTGTGAAAGTATGAACTTTTAAATCTTCCTAAGCACACATGTAGGCAGATGTCTTATTATAAGTCAACCAAGTCATATAATATCTGAATTAAATATGTTGGTTTGTTATGATTCAGAGTATTTGTCCCAAAAGTAGTTGATCAGCCAAGATGTAAATGGTGTCAAAAGATAATTGTTTTAGTTTGACCAAATAATGTAATGACCAAACCCACCCCTTCAAGGAAAACACCATTTACATCTTGGCTATATATATATAAGGTATACCTCTTCAACAAATGCTCATTTCTGATATTGCCCCAGGGAAAACTTTTAATGTGTTAGCATGTTTGAATATATATTTGACCTTGTATGTAAAGATTCCTTCAGTAAAGAGGCCTAACATGGGCTGCTGCTAATTGCCATTTATAGTCAGTGATTACAATAAATGGTTGTGAGAGTATAGAAAATGCAAATAAAAAAAGAAAAAAGTGATTTCTAAAATTACTTTGACTTGTATTTTATTGCAGACAATATGAACACAAACTATTTCATGTTTTGTCTGGTCAATTTCATTTGATTTGTAAATATACATCCTTTCCTGTCATTCAGACCTGCAACACATTCCAAAAAAAGTTGGGACAGGAGCAATTTATGGCTAGTAATGAGGTAAATTGGTTATATAATGATGTGATTTGAAACAGGTGATGTCAACAGGTGATTGCAGTTATGATTTGGTACAAAAGCAGCATCCAAGAAAGGTCTAGTCCTTTAGGAGCAAAGATGGGCAGAAGATCACCAGTTTGCCAACAAATAGGTGAGAAAAGTATTGAAATTTTTAAAAACAATGTTCCTCAAAGAAAAATAGGAAGAGATTTGGATATTTTATCTAACATAACATAATTAAAATATTCAAGGAATCTGGAGGAATTTTAGTGCATAAAGGACAAGAGCGCAAGCCTAAGCTGAACAACTGTTCAACCCTCAGACGGCACTGCATAAAGAATCGTCATTCATCTATAAGCGATACCACCACATGGGCTCAGGACTACGTACTTTGGCAAACCTTTGTCTAGTACCACAATATGTAGTTACATGCACAAATGCCAGTTAAAACTACTGTGCAAACAGGAAGCCCTATGTTAACAGTGTCCAGAAGCGTCTTCGACTTCTCTGGGCTCGGAGGCATCTGGGATGGACCATTACAAAGTGGAAACATGTACTGTGGTCAGATTAATAAGTATTTCAGGTATTTTTTGGGAGAAGTGGAGGAAGAGGGTATGGGTACTTTACTGGCCTGCCTGCAGTCCCGACCTGTCTCCAATCAAATGAAATGAAGTTGACCAGACAAAACATGACATATTTTGTGTTTACATTGTCTGCGATGAAATACAAGTCAATTTAGAAATCACTACTTTCTTTGTTTATTTGCGTTTTCCATACCGTCCCAACTTTTTCTAATTTGGGGTTGTAATGTGTTGATGCCTCTATCACTTTCTACTGCTCAATCTGATATTAGCTCTTCAATCCAACACCTAAAGGCCTAACCAGTGAGAGAGTTCACAACTTATATTTACCCAGACACTGAGGAGAAAAGAAATCTAATTGTAACTGTATTGTATTCAGTGCAATCATTACATAGTTTCTGTTCAATAAAAATGAAAGCAAATCTATTTTTTCAGGTTTCTGAGATCATTAGGATTTTAGATTGCTTTTCCTCACAGCTTTGCTTGTCAGAACTTCACTGTAAAAAATAACGGTGACAATGTTTAATACATTATGATGTGATTTTTGTCATTAATTTTAAGGTTGAGAACCGTTTGTTAATGTTTGTTTGTGGAAAATTACTATGGAAAAAAGAGGGATTTTAAACGTGTTAATGGTCATTTGCTTCAAAAATAGGTGCTTCAATATAAACCTATTTGCAGTAAATTATTTTTAAAACAATATAAATATCCTCATTATAAATTAAGAACCTCATTACAATCTGTTTCTATGATACATGCAGTGCAACTGTATTATATATTACCTTTTTTATTGCAAAGTCCAGCTTTACAATATATTACCAGCAGCTGTGTTTGATATAATTTGAATTCCAAAAAAATACTGTATAAAACATATGGTAAACTATTACAGTTTATTGGCATAGATTTTACAGATAACAACTCATTCATTCATTCAGTATGCTAATTATGTATTCTAGACAGGGTCATAAGGAATACTGAAGCCTGTTCCAACACTAATAGGGTGAAAGGCGGAGAAAAACCTTGGACATGTCTAAGGTTCATCACAGGTCAGACAAAAATTCAGACACACAGTTTATCATCTCGAATTCACCTGATGTAGGCTACATGTCTTTGGACTGTGGGAGGAAATTAGACCTCCTGATAGAAATCCATGCAGACCCAGGGAGAACATGGAAATTCCACCCAGAAAGAATCCCTGCTGAGAAATATATTCAAGTCTGTCACGATTCGTGTTTGTTGGAAGTAAGTGCAAAGGAACACGAAAGATAAACAAAGACTTGGGAAAACAACAAACAGAATCAAACTCACAGGTTAAACAGGGTTAATACAACAGATAACAGACCAAGACTAAACCAAACACAAAAGACTAAATACTGAGACATGACAAGATACACCTGAGTAAGGAAGGAGCAAACAAACAAGGGCTAGGTGAACAGGGTGGAACTAAGGCGGGACAAGGGCATGGCTAGAACATAAACAAAACACGAGAGGTAAGCACATGGCGGGAAAAAGTAAACAAACCTAGACTGAAAACCTGACAAGTTCTTCTTGCTGTTAGAAAACAGTGTCTGCATTACCATCTAAAAACAACCTTACAACCACCTAAAAAACTCTAGCAAGCATAAACAATTGCTATCACTGCTGCACTGCAGTCATTTGACTTCATACTGAGCTTAACTGAACCTGATTGTTGGTTTAGGTCAGTTATGGTAAAAAAAAAATCCACTGCATTTCATTGTTTCTTTAATAAGCAGACCTTTTCAGTGAGATTCCTCACTGGAAGTTAGACAAAGGCATGCTAGTTGGAGGTGGTTCTGTTAAGTTTTTGGATCTCTCATAGACATTTTAAGAGAATCCAAGAAATGTATTTAATTTTTATTAATTTGTTTATGTACTCAGAGTTTTATGATAATAAGAAACCTCAATGGTTGGATAGAAAAATTTTTTGTAGAAATTACAATAAAAGTCTCTTTGAGGTTACTAAACAGCTTGGCATGGCTTTAGTTAATTGTGTGATGGCATCAGTCAGGTGTCAGAATAACACAGGGCACAGTTTTACCTCAGTTTTGGTCCCTTTGTTCTTCAGTGCCCCTTCTGATTTGTGTTACTATTCTGTCCTGTATGTTTTACCTTTCAGTTGATATTGTCTTATTTGAGCCTATGAGAACAGTATGTGCTCACATTGTTAATTTTATTTTGTTTTCTTCTTATTTATGGAGAATCTTCACTTGATTGTAGTGTCTGAGATCATAAAATTGGCACATAAGAAAAACCATCATTGACATCCCTATTCTTATTGTTTTGTTTCTGTAAGATTTTGTTGGATTGTGCTCTGTGTCATTACATACTCATCTAGTAGGGTTAACTGGGTAAAATGTACTGAATGGAGTGACCTTTATATTAGTATTTGCTTGTTTGCTAGTAAATTACTACAGTTTTTTCTAGTATTTTTCAGGTGTTGTGGATAATCTGCTGTTTGGTTAATATTTTCCCTTTAATACTGTAATGAAATCTCGGAGGCTTCAAATGCAGGGATAAAATTTAATGTTCACAATACAAAATCCAAAATATGAGGCAAAAAGTCAAATAACCAGAAAAAACAAAACAAAAAAACGCTCAGTAAGTCTAGCCTAGGCAAAAACAATACTTTGCAAAGTAAACTTAGCACATCCTGCTTTAAATACTTCATATACAGGTGATGGCGATCTGACTAATGATGAAGTGTCTGAGTAAGAGCCGGAATGGAGTTCTGAAATTTGGACTCTGCTAAGACCCAGCTGGCTTATAATAAATACTTAGTTAATTGATTAGCTAGGCTACTTATGGCTACACTGTACAGGTGAATAGGGTAACTTTTTAAATAAGAAATATTACAGTGAAATTTTACCAGCAGACATTCCTACAGATATTTCTTTGTCAATAAGTTTTTTTTGTTTTTTTTAAAGTACATGTAAATCACTGTACCTACTACCAGATATTATCCATTGTATGAATCTGTAATCTGTATGAGACTTTATTCCTCATTATGTTTTGTTATTACTTAGTAAGTTAGTGTTATCTTTTTAACATTTTTTATTATAAAATTTTGACAACAGAGGACTAGCAAAATAAGAATTTCACTGGACATTATTACTGCTTCCTTTTCTCTTATTTGTTATTGCTATCTGGTGTCGACCAGAGGAGGAATGCGTTCCCCTTTCTGAGCCTTGGTTCCTACTGAGGTTTCTTCTTACAGCTAGGGAGATTTTGATTGCTTCTGTCGCCTTTGGCTTGCTCATTGGGTGCTCGGAACTGGATTCTGTAAAGCTGCTTTATGACCACATTAGATGTAAAAAGCACTATAGAAATAAATGTAACTTGATTTGTTCTACTGTGCAAATGACAATTAACTCTTGAATCTTGAAATATGCAAATGAGACATTATTAGGTTATATACATACATTTTTATAAAAAAAACAATTATTTTTAAACAAAGTTTTACTTGTGAAGAATTATACACAACAGATTTTTAAAACTACAGTTTTGGAAACAGTTGAACAGTTGTTTTGGAAAATATATTAGATGTGAGTGGACATTAAGTTACAAAACACACTTTGTTTAAACTTAGACATACATAAGATGCATAAAACTACACACGCTTGGATTTGGATAAATGCAATTTATCTAAACTCTGAAAAATGACTTATTGTGATTTCTGCAAGTAGAGTCTTGTCATTACTCTCAACTGTATTGCAATAATGGTAATGTTAAAAGAATGACAGGTGTTCCTTAATGACTGGCTCTGAAAACAGTTCCTGCAGACATCCCACCTCTCCCCAGAGTTGTGAGGGTCTCCTGTAGATGATAACCAGAAATTATATACAGTACTATGTCACAAAAACAACAACTTTTAAATCTAGCAAAGAAAGAGAGGAAGGGACCTGATACACTGGGAGAGACAAACAGAGTGATTGACAGATGTACCAAAAGAGAGAGACAGTAACCATTCTGACTGGACTCTCTTTGTGCTAAATAGAACAGTTTTCTCTGTAGGCAGACAGTAATGTCTCTCTTTCCTGTTTTCCATGGTGGTTTAAATGACCAATGTAATCCATTCTGATGTGATCCACTTTTCTGTCTCAAACAGTTGCATTCAAATGCATTCTCGCAATAAACAAAAGAGTAACAAAGTGGTCGAACATAAAACCTCCATAAAACTAGTTTTGTAGTCAATTTGGATATAAATGCAACAAATTTTGGTTTTAGCTAAAAAAAAGAGAACTTTACAGCAAAATAATAAAACAAAGCATGGACACAGCAGCTACACAAAATGGCTGACAACTATTTTAAACCATTTTCAGATTACCTTTTGATATTAAATCTTAATTAAAAAAAAGTTTTAGCCATTTAACCAAGAATTTTGATAATATTCACACTTTTGTTTAACTCTGTTATACTAAGGAGCCACTCTATCTTATCCCACATGATATGGCCAAACTTGGTAGACATGTTTAAAGCTACAATAGAATAAATAAATGTGTAAAAAAAAATAATGTGATCAAATATTCTTTATATTCCTTCATGTCCAATTGTCCTGTATAAATACATTCTTGTGGGGATTGGAGCTACCTTCCTGAAATGAGTTTTTGCAGGGTGGGATGTTTGTAACTAAATATTTGTACCCTATTTTTTACCCCTTTACCAATTATTCCTGATGCCTGGCCTGTTGTATACCACTAATAACACTGCTAACCAAGCACACTCAGCGTAGGATGTTTGCTTCATTAAATAGATAGAAGATATTTACAAATTATTCCATTAGAAAGGCCTTCGATGCCCATACAGCTGTTATCCAGATGTAAATAAGTTTGGAGTTGTTTAATATTGTGGTACCACTCAGACAACTTCAGAAAGCACTAGTTTGACCATCAGTGCTGTTGACTTGGCTCATATTTCATGCCACGTGTAGCATCTCAGGGTCTAGCATGCCATGTTGCAATCAGAGATTCATTGCTTATAGCCACCTGTGCTTAGAGTGGATGCTTTACAGATGGCAGTGCTGTCACTGGTATGCCTCAAACATGACTTCATAAAACAGAGTGACGTGCGGGACTTCCTACATTTATTTACTTTCCTCAGTAAACGGTGTGTATTCATGTGTGAATGGTGGTCAGTGTAAAAAAGAGACAGAATGTGTATGTATACTGGTGCCTGTTAATGTTCATTGTAGTCTGTATGTGCTGGACATCATGTGTGTGTATGTGTGAGTGTGTACACATGAGTTCATGCATCTGTGTCAGCACAATATACTAAACCAATGAAACACCTGTGCTGTGTTTCTTTGCTTTGCATAAGAGCCACTGGCACACAATCCTTTTGTCATAACTGAAACCTAACCCCAACAACAGGATGATGAATTTATGTTATAAACTCATGTTTTTACTCTATTTATTATTTAAACCAACCATGCCCCTCCCACAAAGTTTTTCATGTATTATAAAAAAGAGGTAACATTATGCAGTATGAGAGCAGGAGGACTATGCTATGGATCTTTGCTGTCATTGCACATTAGGAATGAAACTTCTTGCACCCTAATTTAATTTTCAGCTTCAATGTGAAAATAAAATTTCTGAATTACTAAAAGTAATACATTTATTTTGGTGACGTTTGCAGAGCCACACTGTTGTAGCCCATGCAGAATGTGTTCTGGCATTGTCCGGCTTAAATAATTGTGGATGGCCTGTAAAGAGATATGTCTCTCTAAATTCCTAATATATGCCTCAAAGTAAAAGGTAAAAAATGTGCAACTCACCCATACTGTGGGCACAGATGAACCTCTATCTTGTGCTACTATGTACAAAAACTGCCATATAAAGTTAAGTTTGGATAAAGTTCATGGTTTTGGGTGTGGGGATTAGCATCTGTGTGCATTTCTCAGGCTTTAGGGCTCTTGGTGCGTCCCATTACTGAATTCTGCCCTCAAACACAGGCCACATGTGACTGTAATCACATGAAACCATGCAAACATCTCAGGCTGCTGATCTAGAATCAGTTCCTGAAGTTTAACTGCACTTGATTGGAATGGCTTTCTTAAATCCAAAAGGCAGTCCTCGGGCCAGCATTCATACAAGACAAGACAAGACATGTATGTATGGTAGCCATGCTAATAGTGATTCCAGATGGAGGACGCCTGCTCTGATGTTTCTTTTGTGGAGATGGATGAAGGGTGGTGAGATCTAAAAGTTTTTGCCCAGGATTCTCCATTCTTGCTTAAATGAAACACATCATTCACTCCATTGATGGGAAAACACACAGCTAGACCTTTGGAACCATGATGCTGGATTCATACAAGATGTTGGAGAAATGATGTAATCTGATTCTGTAGTTATGTCTTTTTGTTGTATGTATGTTTCTTGTTCAGGTGTCAGGAGCAATTTGCCAGGTTGTATAACAATATCTATTGCCTATACCTTTTTTAAAAAATTTGGTGTGCTGATATCTGATTATCCAATTAGCTCTGACTTAAGGGTATGTACTTTCTCAGTACAAAAGAATTATGAGTGTCAAAAGTGCACATTATTGGTCTAGAAGAAAGTGTGCCAATTTGTATCATGTTTTTAAATATCTGTGCAAAATGTTAGCCATGTAAACCACAGGTCTTAGTGTTTTTTTTTTAATGGGCCAACAATGAAGTCCAGGCTTTATTGAACCTTTAGGTGCCACAGGAAATGCAATACATTTTGATCCAATCATGCAATCTATCCTCCATCTTCTTGTATGCGTTCAGCTTATTGAAGTGTTTCTACTGGTGGTGTGAATGCAAACAGGAAAAACACATTTAAAGGTGTGTAGTTATTGGGGGTCCTGGTAGAAATGCTTTACAGGTACAGTCCAAGCAGTGGAATTTGCCATGTCTTTAGAAAAGTTTTTGAATGTTCAGCTCTAAAATGCTAACACAACAAACAGCTTTAGCTCTATATGTTCATGAAAATCCTTTTGATTATTTAACACACAGTGCATACCTAAAACACAGCAAAAACATGGTAAGATGATGTCAATTAAATATGCCTATAGTATGTACCAGAATGTCTGTACATACCATGTGTGATGCTGTTATATGCTTTGAGTATATTTTTAAGGTGTGTACAAAATTTTGTGTACAAAAAACTTTTGCAACCATTTTCAGTCAAATTCAATCTGCCAGCCTTGCTTGACACTAAAACAATCTTGCATAGTATGCACTTTTTGTGGTCTGTAGTGTATGTTAGATTCACAGTCACAGAAACTGTGCTTAGTTGAAGTAAATTAGCCTAATGCATGACTGCATGTGCAGTTAGACTACTGCATTTATATCTTTATAAAATTATATTACAAATTCTTTGCCAGTTACCAGTGAAGTAAAGAAACAAAAGTCATGAAATGTCAGCACTTTATTAAGCCATGCATAGAAGATAACTAACTAACTAAGCCATGCATAGAAGATAACTAACTAACTAACATATCTAATAAAATGAATATTACCACAGTACCCATGATCTGATGTCATTGTGGTAATGTGTAGCCAATGTTATGCAACAATCACATTCTAAATCTGCAGCTGTGCATGCTAAAAGAACATTATTCTGGGCAACTTGTAAGAGATGAACACTTATGTCAACAATAGACTGCGTAGCTGAATTTACTATTTAGAAATGGTGTTTAAATACATTTTAACATAAAGTGCAGTTTTGCTAAAAGAAGGGAAGAAAATAACTTTTCACCATAACATTAAGGAAAGGTCTAACTGTCCAGTTCTGTCGATATGAGCAAGCAGAAGCCTACAATTAACAGGCACGGTCTGCCCCTGAATGACAGGGTAATCATATGGCCTGTCTTTTCCATTTGCCTCTTGAGAAACTGGTACTTTTAAAACAGAAAGAATTATTTCCCATCAGCCTTAGCTCTTGACCCATGTAATCAGTTTTCATTCTGTGCTTTCTACTGATAAACAAGCACGATTATTGTTTTTCCATTCAGTTCTAAAAAGGAAATGCTAATTTACTCAATAGTGACATGGCAGCCATCCCAGGAATTAGAAGCCTTTAAAGATTGTTCTAGCTGTAATGAGTTCCACTATGGCATCTGCATATGGTGTGGCTACACCACGGAATTGATTGGAGCGAATCTGATTGATTGCATGCAGCATCTAAGATGGAAGAAGGCTCGATTCAGTACACTAAATCCCTCTTTGTGATATCTCCATGGTTATTTGCTGGACGAAAATTCTGACTTTGTGTTTGACCATGCTCCAAGTCCCCCAAACAGGAATGTTCTCCTTGAACTTCGTGGGACCTGTCTAGCTGGTGCATTCACCTGGAAATAAAGTCTTGAGGCCCTTCCTATTCAGCAGCAACAAACATTTGACATTGCAATTTTTGCATTAGAAGACAAACTAGTAAATCAGAGAAAAGCCTCCCGATAGGTCTAACTGACAACACATAATCACCATTTTAAGTTTGTATGATCACTTTTTGCATTAAGAGTACTGAAAATTCCTAATTAAACAAGAATAGTTCTTTTGTCAGGAGAATTAACTTGAATACATATTATTAAAGTGTAAATAAAGGAAGTTACTAAAACAATATTACATGTATGTTTTTGCCAGTTTTAAAGGCTATATATGTTTAAAGGAACAGTTGGGTCAATAATGCTAATGTCGCTAACAAATAATAAAAGTCACTGATTGACATTATTCAAAGGATAAAGTGTCAGCCATGAGTAGATTTTATTTATAATTGGACTATTCCTTTAACTTAAAAGTTAGGATACATAGCTTCATTAGCTAGCTAAGAGACATGAACAAAGCAATAATTAATTTAAAAAGACTTTTAATTTAAAAACATCAGAGCACTTTAATAGAAAGAAACTCAAGTAAAGAAAAAATTAAAATATTATGATTTAATTTTACATAAACTTATACAATTTGTTGATACCAAATGTCAATTAAAAAGAAATGTAAATCACATAAGCAATACAACATGAGAAGAAGTATGTTAGCATGAATGACATAAAACCTTGTTTTTTTTTAATGATCAATGATTTAATGTGTGTTAAAATGTGGTTAACTAAAACTTCAGTAGTGATGTTCTCTGTGATACATTATAATGTAGAGAAGACAATACTAAGTATGCATCAAGCTCATCTATGACATTGATTCAACCCCATTCTAACAGAGGTGTCACAGAAACAGGCTCACTAAATTATACCTTTGTCTCTGTGTTATGTGACTGGCTATGTTCCACCTTCATCCGGAGAGCTCCACCATACCTCACTCATCACTCACTAGGCACTGAGACTAGGGGAGTGCCTGAAAGTCCTCCTTCACCCAGGAGCTCCACTAATATGGGGGTTGAACAGCAGTTGAGCTGTTGGTTGTTTGCATGTCTTCATTTTAGCTGTCACAGTAGTTCCTCAGGGTGCTTTCAGCACCTTCTTTTATGCACAAACTAGCACCCACTGCAGGTGTGTACAGCTAGGTTTGGTTGGGTACATAAATCAGTGGATGAAATATATAAACTATATAAGCACACACACACACACATACACACAGTGGTGCTCGAAAGTTTGTGAACTCTAAAAACCTGGATAAACAAATTAAAAAACTTGACAAATCTATATTTCTCCAACTCTGCTACACCTCAGGCCTAAATACTGAAAGGAATTTGTTTGAATATCTCTGTACTGTGATGAAAAACTTTAAGAATTTTATTTATGTCATTTGTAGACCCCAAAAATACAATCCAAACTTTACCGAATTCTCTAAAAATGTTGTCAATCATTTTCACAGACTCTTTTATTATAGTACTAGTTATTTTAATGTTTGCACTGACAACACAAATTACAGCACTGCTTTATTTGACTTGTTTGATGAGGTATAGCACATAACTGGCTCATTTCGCATTCATGGTCATGCACTTTATTTGGTTATCAGCGAGAGTCATAGTATTTCTATTGTGAATGTTAAAGATTTAGCTCTGTCTGATAATTTCTGTGTTTTCTTTGATGGGCTCATTGTTTCAATCACTTAAACTAGATCTAAAACCATCAAAAAGCAACCTAAAACTATCAAAAACTACATTAATGAGAATACCAGTGCTTTATTTATGGAAGATGCATTTTGTATAATGCAAGAATCAGTGGATGACTTTAACTTCAATGTTCTCAGGGTCTCTTATGCTAAAGCACCTGCTGGTGAAGACTAAAAATAATTCTGGTAAACAGAAAACACAATGGAGAAATGACACTCTGGCTGCAAATTAGAAGAAAGAATGTAGAATGTCTGAGCAAAATGCTTAGGTTCATTAACATGTACAACTCTGAGTCAATCTCTTTTCTCTTTCATAATTAATTGGAATGCTGACAACATTTGTACTCTGTTTGTCACAGTGGATAGGTTATCTAATCCCACTATGCAATTAACAAAATGTTTATCACCGCAATGAAAAAAAAAACTGGCCTTCGTGTCTGAATTCAGAGCTGCATCTTAAGCCATCTACTTCCTGTCTCGATGCTCTGACCAAAAGCTTTTTAAAAAGTGTTTTCAGCTGTATCACATCTGAAATTCTGTAAATTGTAAATGGCTCTGTTTTCTCAAAAATGAGATCTGAATGCCCTGACAGGTTTAGGCCTATTGCAAATTTCCCATACCTAGACAAGCTCAATGAAAATAATTTTCAGCAATTCCTGAATTTAAATAGTTACTTTAACATTTTTATTCAGACTTTTAATGTCAAAGTACTGATGGTTCCTAAATGGTCTCTTGGTACTGCTAGATCTCAGCTGAACTGTTGTCACTGTAAGTCATGAACAACTGATGGACAGATTAGAATTAGATCTTTTTTGGTCTGGCTCTCATTGGCTCACAAGGGTCATCAGATGGACATTTATTGATGCCTATGAATCAGAGAAAACCACCATGCCCAGCAGGATCCATCTTCAGGAACCCTTCTGTTGAACTTGTGCTTCCTCTTGGCCAAATTCTCCATTAGTATAAGTTGGCTAATCATAACTATGCATCCACACTCAGACCTATCTAGCTGTTTTATCAAATTATTTCAGTCTTTTAGACTCCATGTATTAATGCCTTGATGCAGTACATGGCTCTGTGTGGGCTCATATTTATATCACTGTGACAAAGAAAGTTATGGATGACCACTTAAGAGTTTCTAAACACAGTATTTAGAAGGGTAGAATAGACACTGATCAGCAACAACCTTAAAACCTAGGGGTATCATGATACCAGATTCCCCACCTTGTCTGATCTTACAGAAAAGCTACTGTAGAACAAATTGCTGGTCAGAGTGCCCATGCTGACCCCTGTCCACCACCAAAAGGTCCTCAGTGTTTTTTTTTCTCCAGATTTTCAGTGTCATGATACCAGATTCTCCTTCTTGTCTGATTTTAAAGAAGAGCTACTGAAGAACAAATTGCTGGTCAGACTGCCCATGCTGACACCTTTCCACCACCGAAAGGTCCTCCATGTTTTTTTTTTTTCCAGATTATTAGTGTGAGATTTAGGTTAAGTAGTGAAAAAAAGTACAAAAAATTGAGATTCTGAAAAGGTCTTGGTTTAAATGTATGTTTCTTGGGAAAAACCATAGAAAATGATGTGGACGTTCTTTAAAGAAACATCTGTTGAAAGGTTCTTTAGAGGATCCAAAATTGGTTAATCTATGGTGTAACTCCAGAGATCCCTTAACATACTATTCTTTGTAATGTTGGAAAACTAATGTATTGAATTCAACACCTTGGCTGAGTTCTTCACACCACTCTCAGCTGAAGTGTGCTGATGTCGCTGAAAGGAAGAGGCCTTTTATTGCCAGATGTTTCAGTGCAACCAACACACACACATACACACACACTGGACTAGCTCTGCTATACACCCCCTTTAAGCTGGCACATACAAAACAATGAGTAGGGGAGTAGAGCATAATTTATTTAAAGCAATAAATTTTGATTCTTTAGCACAATTATGCACAGTGCTCCAAGCAGAAAATCCCCATAGGGCATTTTGGCAAGTTTACTTAGCTCTGTGTGAGAACTTGCCTCATTTCCTTGAGGAATTGGATAAGGGGGTAAGGTGTGAACATACCAATTCTTTGACTTTATGACAGGGATAAATGACTGCAGTAATCCACTACCATATAAAGCAGAGAGAGAGACTTTCACTGGAGGTACTTTTGCAAGTTTCTTAAGGTTGCTTGGAGATTGGCGTTAGGCCTGACTTCTCTTCAGTTCACATATGTAATGAACGGCTTGTGAAGGATGAGTACTAGCCAAACTGAACTGTTTGTCTAGGATGAGTAGCTATACACTAAGTTTGCACCGCATAGTCAGTCTATGCTTTGATTAAAAGAGCATTCACCTAGCTAAGAATCCAAGTGGACACATTGCAGAGAAAGATGCTGTATTACAACAACATTGCTTAGAGATGGACACACCACATTCAATCCCAATAAGAAATGTAATAGAGACATTTAACACTGAGGTTGGTAAAGGGCTTGTTAGAACTGTTTTGTTCCTCAGCCTGGCACCAGTTGTTAATTGTAAAGTTCCCTTAATAGGTTTTCCAGCCCCTACTGTGTGTAAGAGAATACTCCTGACTGGTCTATAGGACACCTAGACCATGTAATGCTTACATTAGTTGTTCTCAGAGTCATGGGCTTTTGCTAGCAGGGTCTGGATGAGTTTCATTTTAATGAATCAAGCTCAGTTGTTTATATGGCTCAAAGAAAAGTTCCCATTTTTTGTGTACAGTATGATGAACCAAGTTGTGGGTAAGTTCATAATACATGTGAAATGTGAAAAACATCATTAGCAACATTTAGAATGTTTTAAAAGTATTTCAAAAGTAATATTCAAATCTCTTGGCAAATCAAAGTTTTTGAGTACCATAATTGTGATGTCTTTGAGTAATGGCTAGTTTTTTTGTAGTGTAATGGCTATTTCTAACTAATACAATTGTGCCATCGTTAAGTATTGTAATGGCAGCATTTTTGAGCAAGTTAATGCTGCATCTTTGAGTTATATAATTGTGTTGTCCTTGAGTAATGTAATGATGATGTCTTTGAGAAATGGCTAAATTTCTGAGTTATATAGTGGTAATGTCTTTGAGTAATGGCTAGGTTTCTGAGTAATTGTAATGATGTGGCTGATCAATATAATTGTATTGTCTCTGAGTAATGCAGTGGTGATGTCTTTGAGCAATTTTAATGCTATATATTTGAGTAATGTAATGGTGATGTCTGTGAGTTTTTAATGACAATTTTTGTTGAATGTAATAGTGATATCTTTGAATAATATTGCAGAATGTATGAGTAATGTAATGACAATAGCTTTGAGAAATGTAATGGCAATGGGTCTGAGGAATTTATATATATAATATGATGGTGATGTCTTTGAGTAATATAATGTGGATGTTTTCTTAATTAATGTAATGGAGATATAGTAAGGCCAAGATTACTGTTGTGATAATTTAGCAATGTGAAAATTGAAAGAAGGAAACTACAGACTTTGGTGTCACTCTTTGGCTTCTTATATAATATGGTGGTGCAGTGGTTATTGCTGTTGCCTTACAGCAAGAAGGTCCTGGGTTCGATCCCCTGGTCGGCTACGGGTGCCTTTCTGTGCGGAGAATGCAAGCTCTCTTCGTGTTTGCGTGGGTTTCCTCCCACTGTCCAAAGGCTTGTGTGAGGTTGATTGCATTCTCTAAATTGCCTGGATGGGTGAGTGTGTGTAAATGGTTGTTTGTCTATGTGTTGCCCTGCTATGGGTTGCCCTCCTGTCCTGGGTGAACCCTGTCTTGGGCCCATAGTCAGCTGGGATTGGCTCCAGCTTCCCCGTGACCTGAAATGGAAGAAGCTGTTTAGGAAATGGATGACTAATGGATGTGTGCATGTGATACAAACATAAGTCAAACTTTTTAACTTTTATGACCCCTCTCTCTCTCTCTCTCTCTCTCTCTCTCTCTCTCTCTTTGTTTCAGTTCGGGCAGCACTGCTCTAGATTACTTACTAAATTTCTCTTCTCACTCTTCCATTCCAGCAACAAACTACTCATCCATTCCAGCTATGGGCTTAAGTACTATATGGCACCACCTTTATGGAAGTGTAAAAAGATGCTGAACTTAGTTGAAGCAAAACGTTTTATTAGATGTAAAACATCTGAGCAATATGTCTTCACAACAGTAATGAATGTACTTGAATTTGAAAAGAGCCAAGCTGAGATGCAAACAAGCTTCTTCTGCTTATAATTATAGCTCAAGTATAAGAAATGTTCTCATATCCAGCTTTTTTCACCTACTGCTTGTTGGAGTCTCCTGCCACCTGCTAAAGTCATTAGTGACCTGCAGATTGGTTCCACATGTTACAAATGTCCATAAAAGCCAAAGACTTTGGCAAGAAACTGGGTGAGAATGTGATATGATATTGGAAAGCCATTGGTTACACTCAGTGTGGATTATCTTGGAATCAATAAAGGATATATGCATACATGAATAACGCATGTACACTAAATAATTGTACAATAATAAAGGGGATATCCACTCTTGGCATATGCCAAAAAGTGTTCTTTAACAGATGTACACATGTCAAAAACCTTTTTAAAGTAAAAAAAAACAGATAATGTAAAGGTCTAGGTTTTTCTAGATTTATTCAAATAAAAAGTAGTACGTTCACTCAAATACACCTAAAATGCAGAGAAAAATCACTTTGAATTAACATTCTGTGATTCTGTAACGTATACACCCCTTGTTTTCCGCATTTTATTGTGTTTTTTGATGCCCCTTCCTTGTATTGTGTGTAGCCATGCCCTAGTCCTGCCTCACACCTGTTCTCGTTTCTGTATCACGTCCCCTGTCAGGTGTTTCTTGTTTCAAGTTGATTATTTATACCCCTGTGTTTGGTCTATCGTCGCTGATTATTGTCGTCATTTCATGTCGTCATGTCAGCCTTGTTCCAGTGTCCCTGAATTTCCAGTTTGATTTCTAGTTTATGTTTCTTGTTGTGTGTTACTGTGTTTAATAAACCTTTCCCTCTGATTCACTCTGCGTCCTAAGCATAGGGCCTTCAACATATAGTCACCGCTGGCCATTGAACATTAGTTTGTGGGCTAACTGTACATCAGTTTCACATAAATAAATATTACACCAGCGCAGTTACTGTCTTTTGGTAATACTTGTGATGGTGTAACACATTCATGTGAAACTGATGTAAACATTTGAATGAAATCATTTAAAGCCTTATTTTTTTTTAACTGCAGCTGCATGCTATAAACAAATGTAAAAGCTCATGTATTTTAATTTATAACAGTTCATAACAATTCAGATATTCAGGCTCATGCGTGGTATGACTATCAAATATACATTAGTCCTATTATTGTGACATGGAAGTTTGATCCACAGCGATGCCATAGCCATCCATGAGCATGCACATTGTATACTGGCCATATGTCTCCCTTTATTGCTCAGTGTTATGCTAGCCAACAAGGTTGTCTGTTAGCTGAAGTAACAGCATTGACAGCATCTTCCAAGTACACTGAGCTGTCCAATATTGTTGCATTATTGGCAGTTTAAATAGATGCAGCGATACTTCGCGTCTTGAAGAATGCCTTTCACTTGAAGATTGTGTGATGAGGAGACCTTGTTAGCGGGTGGATTTGGACGTAATTAAAATGGGTAAAATATTTTAAAATGTGCTGATGTAATAAATAATGTGTGTCTGAAACAAAAAACACACTCTATTGGTGGAATGTCTCCAAATTACACCACACCCAGCACAAAACTACCCCCCACTTTAGTTTATCCCCCAACCTCATAATTCCCTCAAGCACCAAGCTGCACCCCCTCCAACTCCTACTCCACAAATCTTTTGTCCTGATCCCAGCACATCCCATTCCACCCACTGACCACAACCCACCAGCCCAGGGTGAAGTAACAAGCTCCGCCCTTCTCCTACAAAGACATGGCCCCAGCTTCAGCATCACAGTGTGACATTAGTTCTGAGGTTGCTTCATAATAGGAAAGCAGACATGGTGTCTCGTTATAGCACTGGTTTTATTATTTGGAATCTCATTTTTTCAGTTGGCTGAGGTGCAACTGACAGCCAGCGTGTCCATGCAGCCAGAACATTAAATTGCTTTTAATGCACATTAAGAAGTTCCAAATTAAATCCAATAATAAGAAGCAGGCAGAGGCTCATTGACTATCATGGAGTTCTCTTAGCTGTAGTGTGCTGATGTGTGTTATGAATGACTGAGCTTGTTGCATGCCAGCTGTGTGCTGATGTGGCCTTGCAGGAAAACATCCAATGCATAATGAAAAAAAGATTGAAAAACGTAATGTTTGTCAAACCAGTAACCGCTGACCACTGCTTGGGTGACTGATTCTTGTCTTTTTAAAGACAGATCTATTATATCTCAATGTTGGCCTAGTTTTTGGACATTACTGAAAAAACCTAACATACCGATGCAAAAATAAGAACAGTGGCAGTTTTATCATCATAAATTACTGACAAGTGACTGTGCAAGCTTTTATCTTTTCTTGTCATTTATCTACTACTTTTTTAACCCTCAGAAGTTTCTGTTTTCATAATCTGAAATGAAATATTTGTCATGAAATTGCTTTCAAAAGTGCAGCATTTGAACTTTCAATAGCAAATATCCTGTAATACAATTTTGACTGGCCTCTCGAAGGCCTGAACAAAAAGAGTTAACCTCCAACATAATCAAAAACTGACAAAGGAATCACCCAAACACATTTTAATTTTCAGTATGTGAAAGCAGTTTTTTTAAAAAAAAGACATGCCTGTAGGCCTCCTGGAAGTCCAAGATATGTCACTGACTGTAATAACAAGTTGTGGCCTAACCAAATTATCAGTGATAAAAGAGATTGCAAGATAAGGTCACAAGGTTAAACATATGTCGGTCAAACTGGCATTACTGGATTAGAATCTGATCAAGAAAAGATATCTAGCTGACAAACCTTTAAAAAAAAAAAAACATTCTTAAGAGATCATTAAGTTAAACATGACTAAAGACTCAAAGTAAAGCACAGAAAAAGAGCAAGAGAAGCTCTACATTACCTTTAGAGAACAATGACGTCTACAGTGTTTCCCACTTTACTTGACCTTTGAGGTTAGAATTCCTTGTGCACTGTCCCTAATAATAAACAGTCACACTGGCCTTACTGGAAAAGAGCTGTTGCAGCAATCCTCACCTCATTTTTGCATTTAATCCATCATATTTTTGACTCCCTGATCCATCATAGCTGCAGCTTCAACACACTCTTCCATCGAACTGATGTGATCTTTCCAACAGGACAGCCAAGGGTGGCCGGTATTTTTGTGTTCAACACATGCTTCATTAAGGTAACACAATCTTAAATTTGTTTGCACTTTTTTAGCATTCTAACACTCCTCTTTCTACAGTATTGTATATAAACCCCACTCCCTTTGAGGGAATACCATTCATTGAAGTGTTTAAAACAAAAATCACATAATATTACATAAATACAGGCACCTCTGATAAAGTAAAAGTATAGATATTCCTGGCCAAAAATTGCTCTACAACAAGTGAAATTTGTTGGGTCAGTATTTTACTTGAGTTAAAGTACTGGAGTCATTGCTTTTAAAACTACTTAAGTATTAAAAGGTACATTTTCTTTCTAATGTCAGTGCTTTGCTGCGTTGTTGCCACAATGCATTGACAAAAGCTAATGAGTCAGAAACAGCCTACTAAAATAACTAACAAGAAAAGTAAATAACATTGATTATCTTGTTGTTTTGTTACAGTAACACCTGTCAATGAGTGGGACATGTCAGAGAGCAAGTAAACAGTCAGTTCTTGAATCTGAAGTTTTAGATGCAAAAAATTGTGTGATGAAAATGGTCCAAGAGAAAACAACCAAAGAATCGGATCAACAGGGTCATACCCTTAGCACACAAATGTGAAAGTGTCTGTCATTGTGAACACAATCAAGCACCACAACGAAATGTGACCCATCACACATGCACACATGGAGTAACAGGCAGCTTTCAACAGTGCCCAGGGAGCAGTGTAGTGGGATGGTACTTTGCTCAAGGGTACCCCGGTGGTGCCCAGGCCAGGACTTGAACCTGCAAACTGCAGTTCACAAGAGCAAGGTCCTAACCACTAGGCCAATGCTGCCCACAAATGTATGTGGTGAGTAGAGCCAAGCTTGTCTGGTTCGATCCCAAAGAAGAGCTGCTGTAGCACAGTTTATGCTGGCTATGATAGAAAAGTGTCACACAGTGTACCACAGCCATCACAGCTGGTTTAGCAGCGTGACGGGGGTGTGCACAATTTAAGGCAGGTTTTCTAATTATGGTGATAAGTGTAATCACAGTTTAATCAACAGGACAGCCAGTGTTATTATTTTTAATTACTTATTATTTAACTTAATTTCATTTTTTTCAGTTGGCTTTCATGCTTCCTCAAAATGACAGTGAGGTTAATTCAGATTGGCATTAACTTGTCAACATGCTATAATGTTGTAGGCTAGGCTAATTTTTCTTCTATTACACAGCATTGCCTAAACTTTTTTTGCCTAAATTGCCTAAAAACAGCTGGATGAACTTTGTCAAAACCTGACCACTGTTCTTAATGTAACCATGGCCTATATGAATCCAGTGCTTTAGAATGACTTTAGTCAGTAACAATAACTCTACATATTTGCTAGCTAACTATTAGTTTGTGTAGGCAGTAGATGTACACAGTCTCAAATGGTTTCCGAGCTAACTGACTTACTGTGATTTGTTTTTCTCTTGTGATGAACACAGTATGGCCCAATGAAAATTGGACTGCTGATCAATCCAAGCCTTGCTATAACATAGTAAATAGCAAGAACCTTCTTAAAAATGAAGTGGTATCAAACGTACAATATTTGTCCTTTAAAATGTAGTGATATGCACCAAGTTTTTTTTGGATGAGGGTCGAGTGTCTTACTTGCATTATAATTTTACATAGCAGTAGTGGCCACACAGCAATGTGCTAACAGATGCAAGCTACCTCCAAACTTTTTCTGCACTTCATCTTTTTTGTTTTATGGTGGGGGCAGCCAGCATTAAGGAGCAATACCACCTACTACTGTGTTAAAGTGTGAGTCACACAGTTAATGGTGCAGGATTATTTACGACATTATGTGTACCAATATTCCAATACTGGTGTGAATATTGTGACAACCTTAGTGCAAGCCTTGTGACTGAGGTAGTAACTTCTAGGGTACAGCTTTATTGCATTTAGTTAAGAAGCATTAGTCCCCCCCCCAACTCCTCCATTGTTTCTTATGTCTCACTAAGTGTTTAATTTATTTTAAAGTATTCTCAATGGAAAGACCATGAAAGATGTCAAATGAATTTTACTCTTGAAGTTAAATGTTTCAGTCTCATTACTAATGATTTTCTACTTTAGAAGTTTTTTGAAGATGTACAGATTACTTGCTGTCAAAGTTACAGCCTAATTCTCATGATTAATAAGTGATAAAATGTTGCAGTGAGACCCTGGAACATCTGTAACCTACTCTTTTTTAGTAAGGCACAAAAGCGTTGGCTTTAGGGAGAGCAAACACATGGAAGCCAGCACAGCCTTCAAAATGTGCCCATGTTTTTTTTTGCTTGTCCTATGAAAAACGGAACAAAGTTGAGCTGACAGAGCACAAAATAAATGTTTTTGTTCTTCTCCTTTGATGAAAGGTCATGATGTAACTCAGTATCCATGACAATTCGAGTGAAACACATTTAATTAAATCCAATGGTGTGGGTTACAAGAAAAAGGAGAAAATAATAAAATGGGAGGAAAAAGGACAGATGGAGTAGACCTCCTATTACAGGACAAGACACTGAGAGGATGAAGAGCATATGAAGTGGTAAGGACAAAGGTTTTCATTCTTTCTGAGGATCAGGCAACACAATGTCTAACATGTGCTGACTTGTCAAGATATAAAGTAGGCAACAGACTCTGCATCACTTCCAGTATAGGGCCAATCTGTGCCATTCAAGTTCAAGTTCAAGTTCTATATATATACACAAATATATAAAGGAACCATGTGAAGGACACATTGCGTAAAGAGCGAAATGTACAAAAATGTAAAAAGTGCCCAGTGGAGAGCAATATTGCACATTGGATGAAGGCAAGAGAATTCACAGTTTGACAGTGTATGGTGGTAGGTTATGAGTTCAGTAGCGTGATGGCCCGGTAATAAAAACTGTCCATATCCGTGTGGTGCAGGCAATTATGCTTCTGTAGCGTCTGCCAAATGGTAACAGGGAGAACAGATTGCGTGCTGGGTGGCTGTGGTCTTTAATGATGCTGTATACTTTTCTCTGGCACTGCTGGTGGAAGATGTCCTGAATGGCAGGGAGACTGTTACCGGTGATGTATTCTGCAGTCTCCACCACTCACTGAAGTTTTTTCCTGCTGTGGGCAGTGCTGTTCCCATACCAGACTGTTATGCAGCCCGTCATCAAGCTCTCAATAGTGCACCTGAAAAAGTTCGACATGATGCTGGAATTCATGCCGAACTTTGAAAAAAGAGGTGCTGGTGAGCTTTATTGACCACAGTGTCTGCATGCAGTGTCCAGGATAAGTCCTCAGTATTGTGCACACCACGGAACTTGAAGCTGCTGACCCTTTCCACCTCAGCATCACCAATGTGGAGGGGCATGTGTCTTCCCCTTTGCTGCCTCCTGAAATTTACAATTTTATTACAATAATCTCTTTAGTTTTGTGACGTTCAGAGCGAGGTTGTTGGCCTGGCACCAGTTGTTTAGAGACTTTGCCTCTGCTCTGTAGGCCGTTTCAACGTTGTCTGTGATGAGGCCCAGGATGGTTGTGTCGTCCGCAAACTTGATGACGAACTTTGCAGCATAGTCATACGAGAACAATGAGTACAGGAGGGGAGAGAGCAGGCACCCCTGTGGTGCACCTGTGTTAAGGGTCAGGGAGGAGGAGATGTGGTTGCCAATCTTTACTACCTACCCTAATTGCCTACCCTAGCTTTAATACAAACCAAAGGAAAAACAAGTGCTCTGTGCTTCATCAACCACATGGCCGTATCTCTACATAAACATCATTATATAATCCTATTTAACCTCTTGAGTGCTATATCCCCTGACATGTATTGTTATAACAAGATCACATCTGGCCCCAAAAGATAAGTAATGATATGACACGGTCACAGTGAGGTCTCGGAGCAAACTATGTGTTCTGTTTAGTAGCTGGCATACACTCCACCATATAATATCTTACCACTATGTCTTCAGCCAGTGTTGCAGGGCTTTGCCTTGAATGTGCAATGCTGAAGTACAGTGCCAGCTTAATACTCAATTAAACTCATGAAAGGCTTGCAAATGTAAATGAGCTGAATCAGGTGTCTTTAATAAAAATAAACATTTAAATCAGTGCTGTGGACTGGAAGGAACCCAGTTGGACATGCCTGTTCTAGAGTATTATAAAGAAAAATATGACATGTTGTTTGTGAAAATTACAGTAGACCCCCACATTGACCTGTTGTTGATTCAGTTCAGTAATTCAAGCCTCTAGAAGCACCTGAATGTGAGAATGAAACTATTCAGGACATTTTGTTCTATGTCATTTACTATATTCCTGTGTAATGAAAAAAAATGTGTTGCTTCAAATACTTAATTGCCTTTATCTCTGAAAATGAGCAATCTCTTAAAATCAACTATTCATGTTATCATTTGCAAAACAGGATGTTCCTTCATAGGGATACTCTTGTGTGCCTCACTTTTCATTAAAGACGTCTGTGGGTAATGCAACCCAAAGGACAAGAGCCAATTAATTATTTGGTTTCTGGCCTCCAGCTTTGGCAGGAGATCCAGAGAAAGATAGGCTTATTTTGGTATTTTCTTTTCTCTAGAATGGTATATGATATGAGAGAGGGACACTACATTGAGCTTCAGTGAAGTCAACTCTACAAAATAGAGCCAGGACCCTAAATGTAATGTGTAGACTCCATATACATAATTTACACTTTTTGAGGTCCCTTTCTTGTCCTTCATTTTATTAACACTGGACATTTATTTCAGAGATAGTGAAAGACAGACCAAATCAGGAGTTAATAAGAAACAAATGAAACCAGCAGGGAGCCTTAAAAATGAAAAAGTAGGAGTGTAACTCTGCAGAAGAGAATGGAACGTGCCACACGTAAAGAACCAAAAATCCTTCCACGCCACAAATCAAAAGTTGCACAGTCATTTCTGGGAAGTGTGTGTCCCACTATGAAACTATGAAACTTTAGTGAGTGTGACACTAACTACTATCAGTTTAGCATGTTTTTGTTTCAGTGACTGATTTGTGGGTCTTATCTGCTTGAGCAGTACACTGAGCCCAAGTATGAATGTGAAAAGGCTTCCAAATCCATCATAACATATTGATGTACATAGGGAAAAAATCTTCATGTCCTCAAAGTGGTTACTTCACAGGAAAAAAAAGAGAAAGAAACTTTTTAACCATTTGAGAGTCTAGAATTATGTTCTTCACTTTGCTATAGTTCACTTTTTTCTGTTCTTCACTTTTGATATATATATATACATGAAAGTGACTCTTTGTCATTGTGAACACACTCAAGCACCACAACGAAATGTGACCTCTGCATTTAACCCATTACACATGCAGCAGCGGGCAGCTACCAACAGCGTCCGGGGAGCAGTGTAGTGGGACGGTACCTTGCTCAAGGGTACCTCATTAGTGTCCGGGCTGGGACTCGAACCTGTGACCTGATGCAGAAAGTCACATTTTGTTGTGGTGTTTGAGTGTGTTCAGAATGACAAAGAGTCACTTTATATATATATATATATATATATATATTGTATATATACACTAACAGGAACATGTCAAAACAGGGTAGGTGGAAAGTGACAAGAAATTAATATGCACATAAAACTCACTCACCAATTGCTGATTCATGCCCTGCTCACTTTGCTCTCATTCTGGGCATGGACATGAACTGAGTGGAAAATAAACAGATATGTGCCCATATATAGCACGGTAAATGATTGTGTCATGCTCACAAGCACACATTTATATTTCTGAGAAATAGCAGTAAAAAGATAAATGAAATATTCTAAATGTGGGAAATTATTAATAGTTTATAAAAAATGTAAGAGTGCACTGAGGCGAAGTGGATACCACGAACAATTACATGAGGGTTGACCAGCTGCAGGTAGGTACAGCACACACACAAGCATGCACGCATGCGCGCACACACACACACACACACACACACACACACATACACACACACACACACACACACACACAGTCAGAACCAAGAGTCTGATAACATATTGAGTTTCAAACAAAATGGAATAGAAGAAAAAAAAGGGGACAGTGACAGCATTCCCAGAGCAGTTCAGCTCATGACACATCAAACTGACCTCCTCTTCAAAGCAGCACACACGGAACTGATTTACATTTGGCCATGAACGTCAAAAAAGCATGTCCACAAAAAACACAGTAAAGTCCCACAGTGTCCTCAGATTAATTTTATAGTCATTGCCTCTGTATGGATGTAACTGTGTTACTGAGTTAAAATGAAAAAAATTATTATTTTTTAAATAAAGTGCTTACTTACATTCATTGGTATGCAAGGAATAAACACCTCATGGATATTTTCAGGCAATTTACCATTAATTAGCTCTTTGAAGGTAGGGCTTCATCATTCCAGCAACAATATTAGAATATTTTAATCTCCCAAGGTGTAAACAATATACTGTAAAAAGGTTCAACATGGTACACAAGGTCTGATGAAGTGAGATTTTAAAGCATGATTAATACATTTTTAAAAAATTGAGATATTTTCCAGAATACAATAAAACACAAATCTGTGGTATGTTAATTCACATAAATCTTTTTTACATCTAAGTTCACAAAAAAAAGATTTTTAATAGTTTTACTGACCAAATTAACCATATTTTGCTAATATGCACAAATTTAAAATTGGATGGCTGCAACACATTCAACAAAAGTTGGGACAGACTTAAAATAAAATTGAAAAGTGCACATGTATGTCACATCAGTTGGGAAGACACTAGACTAAGCAGCTAATTGGTATCAGATAAGGTATCGTAATTGCTTGTAAAAGTAGTATCCATTAAAGACTTGTTGCAAACAAAGACGGGTCATGGCTCATTCTTTTTGCCAAAATTCCTAAAAGAATTGCTAATCAGTTCAAAAGAAACATTTCTGCAGATAGCAGAAATGTACATCTACAGTACATGATATTACAAAAAGATTCAGAGAATTCAGAGCCATTTCAGTGCATAAAGTTGAAAACCACCGCCATGCCAAAGATGAAAATGACTATCCATACTGTCACCATCTTCAATGCAAAAGCCAGCTTCTGTGATGGCATGGATGTCCAGGATAATGCCAGATGACATTTTGCATGGGCAACAACAGTGTGTGCTTCTGCCAGTACAGCTCAATCTTTTATTAAAAATGTAGGGTGCATCATGAAGAAGAGACTTTGACAACCACAGCCTGTTAGGCAGCTTATATCAAGTCTTATATCAAGCAAGAATGGACAGAATTCCCACTTGCAAAACTACTACAACTAGTATTCCCAGTTCCAAAATTATTCAAAAAGTGTTACTAAAAGAAAAGGTAACATTATGGTAAACATGCCTCTCTCCCAAATTTTGTTGCATGTGTTGAAGCCATCAGTTTCTATCAACTTGTGAAACTAAAGTCAGTCTTGTCAGGTCAGGTTCACATGAATGAACATATCACATATATAT
>JBBPDA010000081.1:12526729-12551286 GCA_037974385.1 Arnoldichthys spilopterus | reverse complement strand
ACGTGTGCACGTGTGATGGGTTAAATGCAGAGGTTGCATTTCGTTGTGGTGCTTGTGTGTGTTCACAATGACAAATAATCACTTTCACTATATAGTAGTCCAATGTCTCTGTAAATGGGGAGTGCAATGGTTAATCCCTCTTTCATTATAAACTGAATGTCTACCATAATTTTGATCTCAGTAGTCTCTACAAAAAAACACTTGTGTAGGTTAGTAGTATATGTAGGCTGTAGCTGAACTTTATAAAAAAAAAAAAACAGCAGCACAGTGTGCTGAAAAGGTGAAGTGCAGTAAGTGCAGTAAGCACACAAAAAAAGGCAGAAAAAAGGTCAATCTATTCATAAAAAGGCACACAGTGTGATCAACCCTTTAATGCAATAAAGGCTTGATTAGCTGAAACTGGTACTGGATGAGCACTGTAAATACTGGGCTTCTTTAAAGAGAGTTTTGGGACTGGTTAAGCCAACACACAACCTATTGTTTATTGCTTCATTTGTATTTATTATTGTTTGTGAAAAAATAAAGGCTTACTGCCTGGACAAATTTACATGTCAGTTTCTCAGATGGCCCAAGGCATTTGCAAAATATATCATAATAAAATGGCATAACAAAGTATGACAACAACTAGCCAAATAGCTTTCATGCTCCGACTTTTTCATTTCATTTGGCATTGTCAGATTTATGCAAAGGTTTCAAATACTTAAACAATACAAGGTAAAATCAAGAGGCCTTACATCATGCAACAAATGTAGTTTAATGACCATTTCTAGCTATTACAGTTATGTGGACGTTTCACAGAGGCCTCATACTTCAGGATAGTACAGGCTTGTTTTTTTGTAGGCAGCATACATTAAGCTTATGCAACAGAGGGAACATGTATGTATGAGTGAGATGAAGTGAGGAATAAAGAGCCAGAGAGAAAGAATGATCACAAATAACCTCAGCTTTAAAAAAACAGAGAGGCACTCTCTCTTCTTTCTTTCCCCATTCTGCTCTCCATATGGGAGCCACTCTATCTGCCTCACAGGCCACTTGGTCTAATTCATATTTAGTTTATTTATCAAATCAAATGTTCTCATGGCAAGGGCACAGCTGCTTCAGGGAGATATTGAACCACATTTTTCATGTGAGAGGGGAAAATGCAACACGTTATGCAACACGTTGGTTCCAACTGCTAGATCATGTTCCTCAACTTCCTGTTTAAGATATTAGCCTGATGGACACACATAAAATGTTCTGATTGCCTGTTGCATGCTGGTTATTAGGCAGTTCAACATTAATTTCTACTGCTCCAGTTAATAAGGTTTTTCTCGACTTAATCTGTTCTTGTAAAACAACTGTACAGGCAAACAAGTATAGCAGGATAAAGGAAAATGCCACAGAACAGAGTGTTCTTCTTTATCCTGTTTCTGGAGATCCATGCCATCTCAGAGTTTTAAGTCTTCACTCAGACCCACTTACATCTTATTATTATTATTATAATATCTTATTATGGAGCCATTCATGAGCTGGATCTAGTGTACTGGTGCTAGAAATTGGGGGACATGCAGATAACGTCAAAAGAGACAGACGTCACTTTACTGAGTGGCAGTGTTCCATCTGTAATGAGACAGAGCTGTTTTAGATTTCCTGACATTCACATGTACCTGACTGAACACTGGGGAAAAACACCAAGAAGAGCCTTAAGTCAAACAAGTGAATGAAACTCAATTCCTGGCCATGTCAATGTTCATGAAGGACTGGTGCTTTGGAAAGTTGTAATGATTGCTGTAGACTGATCATTCTAGATTGTAAACTTAGTACATAGTTTGTTTTACTCCTAAGCGGTTTCCCTTACTAAAGGCAACCATGACAGTGATATCAATGCATGACATGTAGACATAGAAGCTGTGCACTTGTAATTTTTCATTGATTTCATGATGGTCTTTCTGCAGCATTTGATACTGTCAACCATCAGGTCATCCTAGCTTCCCTTATTAACCTTGGAATCACTGTTTTACCTACCACTGCTATAGTAACAACTTTTCCTCTCCTTTTTTCTCCAATGACTCCCAGAACTCTTATACCTCAATGACTTTTCCTACTGGAAAACACCTGAAAGTAAAAACCAGCAAAACAGAACTCCTGTACATCCCAGACGACACAGTCCCAAGACCTGCCCTTGACATCAACTTTTGAGAACGCCATCCTCACTTCCACAATGCAAACCCAAAATCTAGGAATTACTTTAGATGAGGAACTCTTACTTTCATCTTTTATTAATAAACTTTCTCAACCCTGCATCTTCTCTCCAACATCAGGAAAATTTGTTCATTCCTCACCACAGATGCTACTCACAAATACTCATCCAGTAATTTATTATCTCAAAACTGAACTACAACAACTCACTCCTGGCTGACCTCCCTTTCATGCCACAAGACCTCTACAACTGATTCAGAATGCAGCAGCATGTCTGGCCTCTCGCACTATTTTTCTGTGTACTCTAGTCTGGTCCTTGTGGAAGAACTTTTTTTTAAACATGGGTGACTTTCAGCTCCTTACTTAAGTCTAGATTTATTAGTGTGAGAGACATGTTTTGTTTGTAGACTAAAAACCACCCATGTCCACTGCTCTGCTTAAGAGCATCTGCCAAATGATGCAAATGTAAATGTAGTGTGAACATATTGTTTGTTAGCTGTGTTTCACAAGTGGGATAACAAGGTTGAGTTGAGTTGGTTCACTTCACAAGCAGAGTAAAATGCAAAGCAGAAGTTCACAGGCACATGGGGATATTGAGAAGCACCAAAAGCTCAGGCTTTAGGCCTTTTACTGCTGCTCCAACCCCCCCCCCCCCACACACACACACACACACTTCTAGCCATCCTATGTCTACGCACACGCACGCGCACAGAGCTTCTCGCCACATCCCTAGCTCTCTGATGATGTCATCTTCTCAATCACTACCAGATTGGGGGTTTGGCCGAGCCAGAGGGGAACGTCAAAGGGAGCAGGACGCACACACGTGATGGGCCGTTACTTTCTTCTTGTCAGCCTGCACTTAAAGGGTCCACACTGCTAAAGCCCACTTGCATGCTATGGAGCTGACATTCTGTTTGCAAAGGCTTACTGAAGAAAGAAAAAGAAAATTCTAAAGAGTTCTTGTTATATTCAAAGCCGCCTGGACATGCACATTGTGTAGTGATATCATCTGCCTGTTTTGCACTGTTAACATTTTTTGCAGTTGCAGTATTAGCTTTTGTGCAGAACAATTTCTGTAAGCAATTGGTAACCATTCCAGCTTCCCTACTTTATATATGCCTTCTAAAGCCTCTTTTTATTCTTATTAATGACTAATATCTCTTTGGAATAAGGAGAGAAAATCAATGGAAAGTGCAGATTCTAAACCTTCAGTCTAAACCATATTTGTATTGGTTGGCTATAAGCAAACAACCTCTTTAATATAGTGCCTACAAGTAAAGGTAATACACTTGAACATAAGTAAAATAAACTTTTTCAATCATTTATTGAACACAATATCAACAGATGTAAAGAAAGTCAGTTTGGCCTCAGAACTAGTACTCCTCCTTTAGAGATAGCTTGGTAGGCATTTTGCATAACTGTCCACCAGTTCTGACACTGGGTTGCTGAAATGATTGACCACTCTTCAATGCAAAACTCCATAATTTTCCTTTAAGCTGTTTGAAGGTTTCCTTGCATGTATTACTCTTTTCAATCTCAAAAAGCCCTATAATATAGTGGTGGCCTAGTGGTTAGGGTGCTTCCTTTGGGACTTGAAGGTTGCAGGTTCGAGTCCTGGCCCATTTTAAATCAAACGATATATGGGTCTGATCATACCAAAAACCTACCACCTCACTTGTACCATATTTACTTTTGCCAGTAATTGTACTGTAGTAGATTTCACTCATATGGAAATTATGTATACATTTAAATCAGAGAATGCATGTTCTTCATGTTTTTTTCCCCCTTTTTTTCAGCCAAGTTCATTTGTTTCATTGCACTTCCTCTCTGCCATTCAGCCCGTGCTAAATTATCTTCAGCCTTGCACCACATGTCAACGACAGTAGAGTTGTTTTTAAGGCAGCTAGGCATCTGGACCTTCTCAAGGACTCTCCTTCAGCCTCCTAATGCTAATCAAAGCCATTTTGCTAAAAGCACAGTCTTAGAAGAGCTGCTGAAATCAGGGGCAGGCTTAGACTTATGGGAAAGGGGTAGAATGTAGTACCCATATGTAGCAAGACCATCCAAGAGAATGGTTAGAAAGGTTATTGGACTATTTGTACTTTTGTGGCTGCAGCCAAATTCCCACATGTGCACAGCTGTACAATTTACCACAATGCACATCTGAAGTGTAGATTGTGTAATGAAATTTAACTGTGTTTAGATGTTTAGATAGTTTGTGTAACTTCTTGTTGTTCCTCAGTAACCAAATACTCCTGTGATTAGACAGGACAAACTATAGCCAAATGAGAAATCCTAAATTGATTTGTTTCAAATAAAGACAGCAATGTTTCATTACATTACAATTGTTGACCTATCTACACCACCAGCATTATGAGATTATGAGTAAGGTTCACTGGGGATGAAAAGCCTTTAGCATATGAAATATTTTCAAAGTAGGTAATGAATGTGGCTGAGCTTGACTGAATTGACTGAGATTGTTCTGTGCTATCTATATAAAGTTAGTTAAACTGCAAATAAATAGTAGACAGTAATTGTGCCCTAAAATCTATAGAAGTGTGAATATATACTCATTTTTACTTAGAAAATCAACACATATCATTAAACTAGGGACATCCAAAAACATTTGCATACAACTTTATGAGATGGGCTGGCACATATTTATAGTATACTGACTCCATGTTGGGGTAAGTACACCCCACTGCAACAACAGGAGTGCTTGGGTAAAATTCTGATACTGCATTTGCCCACTATTACGATTTGCAGCATAATACGAATTATGCTGTGACAAATCGCTCTGACTGGCTGTAATTGTTCCTATAGCATTTCTGCTGTTAACAGTTCTCCATGACACTCTGCCATGGTAGAGTTTTTCTGCCACAGCTTAAGAGTTGAGGGCTTTTAATTTGAAAGAAATGATATAGGAAGTGAAGACATGTTCAACATACATTAAAAAAATTCTCATTTGTACCCCACTGTTTGCTCAGCAACATGGTTACATTATATTTCCAGCTAACTATGCTATTATCACCACACTTGCAGCTTATTTGTTGCCCACACACTCACTTGCATTACCAGCTAATAATTGTCCAGACCAGACTTGCCTAACCCATTCCCCTTTTGGCTGTTACCGCCAAATTAATGTTCCTTGCAAATTATTTCACAAATCATGCAGGACCTGCAGATAACCCCACCTTGTGCAGATCTTTAAACTTTATCTCTGCATGATACAAATTTTAACAAACTTCTACAGCATGTGCATATGTCTTTATACAAACACTGAAGACAGGGAGTTACCACAAGGAAATTTGGTTACAGTCAATTTATATACTTAGGCTTCCTGCATTTAGTCACCAAAATGAGGGTGTTAAAAGTTTCACTCAGGAGGCATTTATACAACCACATATGAGTAAGAACCCACACTCTACATCCATAAAGTGACAAGCTTTTCACTTTTTCTGGGTTTCATTGTCTTAAAACAGAGGTTTTCTTTTTTATTTTCCAAGCCTCCCAAAGCCACTATTTTCACCAGTGGTTCCTAACAGTTGCTTTCATAGCCTTTCACCTGCCTTTCTCCTCTCCCACACTTAGCCTATTACAGGGCTCCTTCATTATCTTTTAGCCCTCATTATGAGAGTTATTGGCCTTCACTTTTCGTTTTAGGTTAATACGGAGGCCATTGTTGAGACCACCAGCTGCTGAACTGCAAAGCCACAAGGTTACGTCCCAAAAGGGTAATTGTGGTTGTGTGCCTAAGGAAAAGGCCTGAAAGACTAAACCTGCAGCTAATAATTTCACAGTTGACGAATGTTTCTGTAGCACAGGCACTTATTGGAAGGGAACAAGCACTTTCTGAGAATAATTAACTCAAATTCTCCAAAATGTACAAGTCATTCCTTGGCAATCTATATTCATTTCGTTCAAAAGTCAACGCTAGCCATCACAGTTCTTTATCTACCAATAATTGACTATTTCCTCAACTGAGGTTTCCCTCATTTGTGGCATTAATTCTAATCAAATTGAGTGTATTTTGCTTGGTCGGAGTTCAGTTACTTTTATGCTCACGTCATTCCTGTACCTGTTGGTAATCATTTTCATACTTGCACAAATCTGTTTGATGCAATAATGCAAAGTGAGGCCTTTTGGGGCTAAATGTATCATAGCACAGCAACCTGTGACAATTTATTCGAAACATTATCATAAATGGGCTGATAGTTGACTATACCTTGTTTCCATGTGGTTGCTCTGAACATGTGTGAAAAACCCGAACTACATCTTAAGGATCTGCACTCCAGATTACCCTGTGGCAGCTACTTTCTTGATTATGTGTTTCTTTAGCGCGGCTGTGTGGAAGACTGAGTTGTTTCTAAGCCTTCCTTCCACCTGTATAAATATCCTAATCCCTGTGACATCAGACATAAAACATCAACACAAAACATTTCAGATGTTTTCTCCAAAGTCTTTATTATTATTATTATATTTATTTTCAGCAAATGAGCCTGACATACTGTCTTTTACAAGGACTCAATTTCAAGTCAAATGGAAGAGAAAAACATGCTCTGGAACATCCTGGCCTGGTAGAACAATATTGATAGTCCACACATTATTTGTATTTCTAAACCTCTCTTCATCTGGGGGTCAAATTACATTTTATAATTTGTTTTATGTGAACGTATATAGTGGTCTGTCCTGTGTATTTGCCAAAAAGAACATGGTGTATATCTACACAGCTAACATTAGCATGAAGCACTATTGGCTATTGGTGAATGCTCTGCATAGCATATGTAAAGAAGACTGTTACTATGTCATGGCAAGTCCAAGTTTTGGGTTTCATTTGTTCATTTGTTTATATTTAAAATATTAGATGAATAGGAGACAGTTGGCACAACCTAGCAATAATTGTTGTTCTAGAGGTAATGCTTTTCTCAGTCTCTTTTCACATATGTTTTTACATTTATAGCATGTTTACCAAACAATTCTAATAATTAATTATGATAAATTACACTATATTATGCAGCTAATTTGAATAAATGACATTCATTTTATTGATCAAATAGGTTCCTATTTAAATACTTTTTTCACATAAAAAGCAGTTTATTTTGTTATAGCTATAATAAGTGGAGACTGTACACAGGGAACATATGAAGCTGAACATGGAAATCATGCCTATTCATAGCTTCCAGTTTTTAATATGTTTTAGTAGTGGGCTCAGACTTTTGCCCCACACTATATATCATAGATCATATACAGCTCCTCTGTGACTGAAGCCTCTCACTTATGTTCATATAGTTTGTAGATTTATTGCAATGGGTGTTCTTAGGAGGACTGGAGCTTTCCATTTTGCTGTTGCTTTTGTTGCATTTGAACAAAAGGGCCATCATAGCAACATACCATATGTGAGCAGCTGTGTCTCATTTTGTAGTTTTTAAATACTGTAAAAATTTTTACCTTTACTTATTTATGTCTTTATTACATCATGTACTGAAGCTGCAAACTTAATGTTGTATTTTTGCAATTACTGAAGATATTCTATTGCATTCTGTTCCTTAAATCTATAATGTTTATACTGCAATGTCCGTTTTATACTGTGCATACTGTTTACACTGTATTGTTTTATTGCTGCTAATCTGTACTGGTGTTGCATTGCATGTCTGAGCTGAGACACTATGTACAAGCACTAGCACTCTTCATACTGTCTGCTACTTTTTTATTTACTGCTTTATTGCTAGTATATTATATAGTAAGAGAGTTGTGGACATGAATTTTGTGCAATCACACAAAAGATCAATCAAAATGTTATTAAGTTCAATTCTATTCTATTCTATTCTATTCTATTCTATTCTAGTTTTCACGTTAGAAAAGTGTTATTACACCCAGTACCATCTCAAAGCTTAATAGGTCTTCTGTCCTTAAAGCATCTCTCAAACCATCTAAGGTTGTAAAGATTATGATGTAAAAGTGAAATCCAGTTCTAGCATTAGAGAGATCTAACAAAGTTTGGCCTTCTATATTTCTCTATATTCTGACACTGCAGCATTCCTCTTTCCTTCTGTCACTCCTTATTGGTAAGATTTGGCTGCCTCATTTTGGGGAAAAACGCAGGAAAAATGTTCATACTCCCTTTGGACCTGATAATACCCAGTCATCTTTCCCAAAAAGGGGAGTGTATATAGCAATAGTTTAGCCAGGTCATGTGGAGTTAATGTTAAATGACAAATGCCAGATCATTTAAAATATTTTCAATATTATTTTTTATTTAATGCAGATTTTTAACAGATTTTGAATTTTTCTCAGTAAACAGCCTTGATAACCCCAACAATCACAAAACCATGAAACTGACCCTTCAAGGACCTTATTGGCTATTTAAGCAAACATTATAGTATTTGATTAGAGGACTGCTAAAGTGGCCCTCCATTGTAACACATCTCTGATTGCCCTCAATATCAAGGCGCCAGAAAGACTGCAAGATAGGATGGATGCATGCCAAAGATTGGGACAGTTTTAACCAGTGAGAAACAAAGAGCTTTCCTAAAACATACAGTGTTCTATAGCTTGATGGTCTTATAAAAGGAAATATTTAAAAGGTTTATGATGGTTTATTTTTTGTGAAATTGCAAAGGAGTCAGGCCAGCTACCAGCTAGCTACCAGCCAGGCCCTACTCAACTTCAAGTGAATACAAGCTTTGAGTACCATAGAACCATAAACCAAAAGGTCCAGTGTTATTTTTATAAACACTAACATTCAACGTGCATGAGCTCCACAAAGGGTTGGGGGGAGAGGGGTTTATGCAATCAATAAGGAATGTCATGTTCATATCTCAAGTTCATGAAAACCAAATAAAATCACACCACAAGCTCTCACAATCTTCATTTGTCACTAAAAAGTCTTCAATCACAAACCATTGAACCTTACAGCTGTGCAGTTGGCCATGATGATATATTCTCCATGTACTCATGCTTTACTGGCATTTCCTTCTTTACTTATTACGGCCATAAATGCAAACATGTATGACAATAAAGGTTTGTGTCGCATTCAGGCATTCTGGGAAAGTTCCCTCAATTAGAGAAGACACTGGGGAGTGCTAACAATGTGAGAGTTGGAATAACTTGGCCACGTCGAAGTCTAACGCCCTGGGACCACTTTGTACTAAGATACTTATGTTTAAAAAACCCCTTTACACCCCCATCACTTTTTTGGGGTAAGTCCTAAATCAGTTCTCCATCAGCTCCCAGACAGCTGTACAAAGAGGTCTTGTTTTCATTTGGCCTTCATTGCCAAGAATGTTCATACACTTTTCCAGGTTATAATGGGCTCAGCGAGACTGCAACATTGCCACGCGATTTTTCAAAGGCAACAGTCCAATGCTGTTTGCTCTATTGAAAAAAGAAACTGGTTTTGCTAATGATAATCCTCAAATGCTAAATAAACAAGAATAGTTTGAAAAGTCCCTTGACATTTTATGTTCTCAGCATTGCTTGAACAAAACTTCTGCAACTGTTCACCCACTGTTAAATGTGTTAAATGTGGTGGTCAAACAAGTGGGGAACCATGGATATTACAGCTAGGCCTTCTGTTCAAGCCATAAATGTCAAAACACAGTCAAAAGTGTGGAAAAAAAATTATCTCTATAATAATGCTACTTTCTGCTAGTATGCCTATTGGATTATAGTGGTTTGTTAGCATAAAGTTAATGCCTTTGCATGTGAACACCTTTTGGCCATTCTAGATTAAATGCTTACATCGTAATCCTGTAAAAATCATTCCATGTGTTAACTAAAGGTAGTAAAAAAAATTAACATATATGTAAACTTGTATTTGGCATTTCTCAAGCAAATTATTTATGGGCATATGCACAGAGTTGCTAGTGTTTACTATCTAACAGCCTAGACTACCACTTGTATTCAGTCATTGACACATCTAGACCTAGAGTGGTCTAGGTGATTCTTCTGTCAGTTCCTAATTATGCTGGTGGTTAGTCTGACATCAACCTCATCAATCTAGCTACTGAAGGCCTAACAAATGGGAGTGCTTGCTTAGCTCTATCTAGATATTAACGACAAAAACAAGTTGGGTAATTTTTTTAGGCATTTAAAGACTTTATCTGTATTAGTACTACACAAAACTTAATGGTACTGTATTGCAATACATGCCAGGTTTGAATACAAATATAATTATTCTGAATAAAAAAAAATATGCACATTATTTATTACCAGAAATGTATAGGCCTTTTTTAAACTTCTAGTAGGCTGTGAATGTGCCCCTCTGGTCAAAACACACCACATTGATGCAGGGAACTTGTATTGCTTATAATTAGGGATTAATGCAATGGATTGGTCATTGGATTTTATTAACTTTTTTTTTTTTTTACTTGCTGACATAGTCTTAACACATGCAGTTGGGACAACACTACGTTGTGACTACAGTGTTTTATTACTTTTTAGCTTGTAGCAGTCTCCACCTACTACTTCATCATGGCCACAAGCTTCATAGCTCCTGGGCTCAAGCAACTTCAGAAATGTATCTTGATTGATCAGCTTCACAACTGGACAATTGTGCAAATTTCCCCTTTGTTTGGAATGGAAGTCTGTCCTGCTGGGAGGAATTATTGGCCTGTGATGGCCCCAAAACAGTAATGACGGCTTAATCTGGAGCGAATAACAGGAATGTTGAACCTTCATTGAAGACTGTAATGAAAAATTAGGAGGCCACATTTCTTCCCCAGAGGTGCTGACAGGGTGTCTTTGAGCAATGAGGAACGTGTTACTGTGTATGTGTTTGCAAATGTAAAGAATGGGCTGGTCTACATTTTTTCCTGTGGGTACATATCTCTCGACAGTATCTCAGACTGCAGGCCAAATCCGTCTTATCCCTGCGGAAGTGTTTGGACAAACTGATTATGTGTGTTTGGGACTTGCAATCCAGAGCACTGAGTGTGTGCTAATGACAGATTTCAGCTTTTGTGTATTCTTCAGTTCCTGAAGCTCTCTCTGTATAACCTATAAAATCACAGCTTTGGCCTGCTCATCAGGCCCAAACCCAGCAAGCTAAACTATAGTCCAAATCTCACGCCATAAAAATAAATATGTGAAATTAAGCAAGCAAATAAAATAAACCACTGTAAGCTGGTATTTTTTCTGTTATTTTCCTTCTTTCTATACTGTCTACTAAATATCAACAGCTGCACGCTCTTGATGATGGCTGGTGGAGAACATACACTAATCATGTAATTAGAAACATCTACCTTCTGCTTCTACTTGCTGGAGACATTTTGAAATCCTCCTTATATGTCCAATGTATACTGTAGGTGTACAATTACACACTGTAGATCATTGCCATTGTCATGTAGAATTTGTCAACTACCCTTTACAATAACTGGTCAGGCCTCTGTTGGCCAGATATCATTGGATGTAAACCATTCTAAAAACAGGAATGGCATGGTAGTGTGGGTTGTGCTGATATGAGAATTTCAGGCGCAGTGGTGTCTCGAAGATTTTATGCATGTCAGTGTCACCACTAGGTTCATGACCAAAAATATCTTTGTAATCAGAAAATGACCATTGTTAAAGAGCTGTTCAAGTGGCCCACGCATTATCTGTTAACAAGCTTAAGGTCAACCTCAACTGTGTCTGGTCCATTACCATTAACTAGTATTTTTAAATAGCCTAGAAATAGTTATTTCTAAGATTGCATTATGAATGCTTTAAGTTGCTTGTTGCCTTTAGCTAAATAATTTATATGTGTATACTTGGTCTAATACAAATTTAATACAGTGTTGGCCAGACTTTGCATCCCAACTACTTATAGGACACTGCTTGAATGCTATTTTCCAAATATGTGGCAGAGCTCAAATTCATTTTAAAAATCATGTTTGAGTTCTCACAGCCTATATCACACTTTCAGTTATTTTACCTTGCATTGCCCAAGTATTTGCTTCTCTCCCTACTTTACTTTGAAACAGCTTCCCTAAGTCACAAGCTGGGAAATAAAAAGCAAATGAATTCAGATTAGTGGAGTGAAAATAAAATTTACATTTTCATCTGTGAATAAAGGGCTTTAGGATTTGACAGGTGAAATCATATTACTAATGCAAGAAAAGTACAGGTAGTTGGAGTTAATTATTTTAACTGGCAACAGCTCAGTAATGTGTCTGATTATAAAAAGAGCATTTTAGAGAGGCAGAGACTCTCATCTGCAAAAATCTGTGTTTGCAAATTGTGGAACAGTTTCACAGTAATATTCATCAGCATAAAATTATTAAGGTTTTTTAAATATCTCATCATCTACAGTACATAATATCATCAAAAGTTTCTGAGAACCAGGATATTTCTCTGAGTGCAAGGGAAAAGGCTGAAAGTCAGTATTGGATGCCAATGATCTTCGGGCCCTCAGGTGGCACTGCACACAGATATCATTCTTACTATGTATGCCATGCCTTTTAGAATCTATGAACCAATTCATAACACATTAAAATGATTTAATAGGACACTATAAACATCACTATATATCTTCATAAATGTCTATTATGCATTATTAATGGTAATACAATACATTATAAGCTGTGTTCATAAATATCAAGTCTGCGCGTGCCACGTTTCCATCCGTGTTTTGTTTTGGTTTTTCCATGTGCTTCACTGTCTCGTGTCTATGCTAGCCACGCCTTTGTCCCACCTCGCACACCTGCCCCTTGTTTCCTTAGTCTCTTCCCGTGTCAGGTGTTTCTCGTTTGTGTCCCTACTTGACTCCCCGTGTTTGCCTTGGTCATTGTCTGTTCTCTGTTGTATGTACCCTAGCTCTGTTGTACTCAACCATGTTATGTCTGTTAACTGTTATTCCTCCCTGCGTTTCTGTTATAGTTCTGTTTTCCTTTGTTTTGGTTTCTTAGTGTATGTGTCATAGTAGTAGTTTGCCTTAAATAAATTCCTTTAAAACACCACCAACCTGTACCTGCTTCCAAACAACCACCCATCCTTACAGAAGAACAAACCCAAAATGGAAGCAGCAGGTGAAAGGTATTATGAACTTGGCATGTGGATGATCTGTGGCTGACAATGCCATGGAGGGGACCTGCCTAAGGGGCATGAAATCTTGAGCCAGACAAAGATGGCTCAGGAATTTACTAAGGAGGAGCGCCCGAAGGAGCTGATCATATGCGTGAAGAGCTCCTCTGAGAAGTTGGAGGACCCCTTTGAGGGAGAAAAAATTCTGGGGGGACTAAGGGGCTCTGAGCTGGCTCAGGGGAACGACTCAGAGTTGTTTTTTTGGACTCACGAGGACCCAGGGACTCAGAGCTGGCTTGAATGAGCAGTTCAGAGGAGGAGCTACTACTGCTACTACTGCGCCAAAGTGCAGACGAGGCAGGGGAAGGTGCCACAGAGGAACCATCAGCGGCAAGCTACCTGAGTCAGCTCGCCCACCAATGAACCAGCTCCGCCCACCAGCGATCTATCTCAGTCCAACAGTGAATCAGCAAACCAGTCATGGCAGCTCACAGTCTTGCACACAGCAAGGGATTGTGCTTCCCAGACGTCACTGACATTGCCAAGCTCCGCCCTGATGAGTTCGAGCTCCACCCAGACATCATGAAATAGGCTGCACGCAGAGCGGGACAGTGGTACCCAGACCTCGCTAAAGCTGCTGCAGGCAGTGAGGGACCAGGCTTTCCAGACATCGCTGACGCCGCCAAGCTCTGCCTCCGAGTCGCTGACGTCACCAAGCTCCGCCTCTGCATTGCTGACGCCACCGAGTTCCACCCCTGCGCTGCTGAAGTCACTGCACGTCGCGCCAGAGAGCTCTGCCTCTGTGGCGCTGGTGCCTCAGACTGTGTTCCCCAAGTCTCAGACTGTTCCATCTCAACCCCATGTTTCTCCTCAGTTGTATGTAACTTTGTTTGTCCCCATAGTCGTCCCTGTGTTTGTTTTGAACTCAGTAGTAGTTTCACTCAGTAGGTTTGTCTTGTTCCTCTCCCAGTCCCTGTGAATGTCCATAGCCTGTCTTAGTGTCGTGTTTAGTTGCCTTTTTTTTTCTAGTCATGTTCTTAGTTTTGTATTATTAATGCATTATAACCTGCTATGAAAATGTTTATTGGTTCCTATAGACATGCCGTTCATCAGAATTGTTACCAAAAACAAATAATACTCAAGCAGATGTTCTACAATGTCCATCTGTACACTAAAATGGCTGAGCTACAAGGTAGGTATTTCCAATAAATTGTACATGAGAGAAAACTGAGAACAAGGGAATTTATGATCAGGGCAAAACACCTTTAAAACTAAAGGGGTGATGAGTGTGTAATATCCTCAATGTAACAAGGCAGTCAAGCATATAGACTGTGGCCTTCATGAAGAATGTAGAATAACAAGAATTACATGTGACTGAGAGAGTGGAAGAGAGAGAGAGAGAGAGAGAGAGAGAGAGAGAGAGAGAGAGAGAGAGAGAGTAGAGAGAGAAAGAGGGAGAGACTTAAAAAAAAGAGAGACTTTCTTTCAGTAAAAACACTTTTATGAAATTTCAGTGTCACGCTCCAGTTGTGAATATGCGGTCCACAATTTTGCCCAAAAATGCTTTTTTGAGGCTTGCCAGCATTTTACAAAACTAGCCAAAAGAACTGTTTGCTTCTGTAAGGGAACAGGGAAGACCAGGATTGGCGCCGCTCAGCGGTCGGTGCGATCTCCGTCCCCTGAACACTGACTGAGCCTACTATTTCTAGGTGCGGCTAGTTAGCCCCCTGATCACCTGGGAATATAGGCAGGTCCGGAACACGGGTAGGCACGGAGGAAACTCGTTGAACGCCATAGTATTAGGCAACGATTGAAGGGTAGTATTGAACGTGCAGCACCAGGTAGGAGCTGCTTGGGAAGCGCTTAGTTAAGCATTCAACCTAGCTTTCCCCTCCCGAGCGCCAGAGCGCCAAATCGTGTGTTGCTGGTTTTGCAAATAAATACTCTTTGTTAACCGCACTGGTTTCCAGACTCACCTCCATTTGTGACAGCTTCATATTTTTAATCTCACGCAAATACATGCACAAACACATGCACACACACTGATTCACCTACCTGGAACTACATGCTGAGTGCCAAGTTTGTGGAATCCAATAATGCCCACATATCATGCTGACAGCAATTTAGCATGGTAATATTTATTCCTTGATGCACATGTCTATCAGCCTAGTTTACTCTTCTAATAGCAAAGAATGGATGTCAAGTAGACATCTCTGAGTAATAAATGTTGAATTATTACATCATTTACACTCATGGCCACCTTAACGACCTGATCATTTCTTAGAACTACACTGTAGAGATGCAATAGTATTACAGTAGTAATTCTGGTTGATGTTACAGATATAATAATAATAACATATTATAGACATAATGTGGTTTGAGGCAAGCTTGTGATGATTTAGGCATGGAGCTGGTGGAGTGCTACCACTGATAACCTTCCAGAAACACTGGACACCAAACATACTGAATGACTATATAGAGTGAAAGGGAAACATTAACCAAGTTAGAATGTTTGTAACCAATAGTTTAATAAATAGTGGTACAAAAATGCACATTCCCTCAGCCCCCTACCTTATCTGCTAACAGTTCCTCTTACTTGCACTATTTGTGTTAACACATAATCAACTAGCTCAACAAACACCACATTCTATTTATTCATAGTTTGTCTTGTTTAAAACTGCATTGCTTATTGGGAAGAGAGTAGATGGACTTGTATGTGGAACACCAGAAATTGTAATTTGAAAAAGAAAAACAAATAGATGTACATTGAAGCCTGTCACATAGTCTCTCTGTTGTCTGATCTCTTACTTTCATTCAATACAGTTTTTTGTTGCACTTAAACTCCATGGAAACTCACTCTGAGGCCCACCGTCTAATGTGCCTTCAAAAAGTCCTTGTCATGGGCTGGGAGTGGGGTCAAATTAACATAGTGCCTAGCTAGCACTTAAGTTTCATACCACTGCAGCCCATGTACCAACCACACACCACTGGAGAACTCTTTCTTTACAGTAAGCCTCAGAAAGACCTTGCCAAGCCTACAACACAAAACCTTTCCCTTCTGTCTCATGTTGACCACACATCAAAAATATTAATGCAAACAGCTTAAGCTTTGTGAAAAAAGAAGCACCATAGTATTCCCACAACTTGTGTTTTTGTTATTTTAGCAAATGAGGAATGATTATTGTAAAAATGTATAGCCAAATGAGTCCTTTCTTCAAATAAGCAGCATTTACACTGACCTATCTGTAACATCTGGGCTAGTCTGACTTACAAATTAAAAACTTTTGTACCTTCCAGTAGAAGAATCTCAAAGGGTTTTTGAGAATTTGTCTCAGAAGCCATATAACTGCCACTTAATTTTATCTCTCTGTGGGCACTGCTCAACCTTTCACAGGGATTAATTTGTAACACATTAATTTATTTATTTATTCTGGACTGATCTGCAAGCTTGTTGGTCTCAGAGCATCTCAACCGGAGCATTTTATGGCAGCCAAGTGGTTAGGTCAACATGGCCAGAAGGACCTAGTGGGACCATGCTGCCTGTCAGAGAATGATGACTTTTTTTTCTTTCAGCATGCTTTCAGAAAGCCTGTCCCCATTATTTATTCAGACCTTCATGGGAAATCACACCCACAAGGCTGTGACTGGACCTTCTTATCCATGTGTGCCAGAGAGAAACAATGTTTGGCCTCACGGGTTTTTAAAAAGCAAGCTAAATTGATTTAGCTTGTGTTGATAGTGTTGTATAACAAATGCAAAATCTTCTTATCCGCTGTTTTAGTGGTGCTTGAGATATAGCAAATGTTTGAACAGAAGAGGCCAAAGGCAGAGTTTACATTTGAATATTTTATATTTATTTCTAATATCAGTAAATTACTCATTGCCCTGGACTGAGTTTTATCAGTCCACCTGATACTTTACATTTATTCATTTAGCTGACGCTTTTATCCAAAGCGACTTCCAAGACGTGGAGCAGAGGGACGGTACCTTGCTCAAGGGTACCTCAGTATTGCCTGAGCCGGGACTTGAACCTGCGACCTTCAGGTCCCCAGTGCAATGTCCTAACCACTAGGCCACCACTGCACTCACTGATACTATATCTCTAAAAGTTTTGCAGCTTTTTATATAGTACTATATCAAATATGGAGACACTCATACAGCTCATTTTGGCTACCTTTAGGTAAATGATTGACAGTGTAGATACACTGCTGTTTCTGAGTGAGTCTATGCCCTTTCATAGCTGTCTTGGCTAAAATTGCTCCTTGGCAAACCAACTGAGAAGTGGCTTATTTTGGGCTGCAGCAATTAACTACAACCCACCAAAGTACTTTTGGACCAATAGGGTTTTCAGTGTAACAAGAGCATAAAAAGAATATATTTAGTCACCAAAGTGACCATAACAAATTAACAACATAAACAACAATAAACATTTTGTCTATATTAGCAATTTAAATAAATGATAAAGAATTCATTTTTTTTTTATGTATGCTTGGCATGTTGGTCAAAGGTATTACAGTTAGGATAGAGTAAGAGAGAATCCAAGTTTGACAAAGGCTTAATAAATGCAGGCTTGTAGGTTTTATTTTCCTCTTTCAACAGCAATTAAACATTATATTACTTTTGTCTCATTGGGAGAGGGTGAAAAATGTGCATTCCCTGAAAGCAAATTGTTAAAGTTTCCCAGCAGTGCAAAGGCCACATGTATGTTGGCCATCTCCCTGATATTACCTAGGGGATTTTACATGGAGAACAGTAACAGCTGATCCTTTTTGTGCAGATGAGAATAATTACAATTTTATTTTGTGATTTAATTTGCTTGATCTTAGGAGAATGTTGCACAAGGAGAACCAGCCAAACACAACAGAAAATGGGGTTGGGGCAGGGGTGAGTGGGGGCTGGTGTTAGTGGAGAAGAGGCTACAGCCTCAGTTAGCCTCAGTCTACGTGGATTCTTAAATACGTATATATTCCTAAGAACAAGCAGACTTTTGAGAGAGGGACAGGAAACTCTCTCAGTCTCCTCCGTATTACATGAAAGCATATCATATCATATCCATATCAGCTGCATGATTGAGTCTTTCATGCTAGTTTGAGGGAAACTTGACCTTCACATGAACACTTCAAAAGAAAAAAGTTCTGCACTTGTTGCGAACACAATCTTAGCTAGTTAGGGAAACTACAAAAATGCCTTGCCACTGCTCAAACATTTGTGTAATATCCCACTCATGAGCAGTCTGTTAATAAAACCAAACCCAAACTTCAGCGATAAGCTGCCAGTTTTACAAGCTTCACCACCACCAATTCTTGGCGCCATGAAGCTGACAAGAGCTCAGCTCTGATCTAGCTTGTGACCTTCCTCTACAAGCCCCATCTGTGGGAAAGGACATTTTCTGATATGCAATAAAAACAAGTATCTGTGATTTGTTAATTCTCTTGCACCTTAATTTATCTAAGAAATGTACAAAAAAAGATGCCTAGTGTTTTCATTGACAAACTGACGTTATTTTGTAAATATTAACAAACTTTGAATTTGACGCCTTTACAGTTTCTTATGTAATGCCTTCTAAGAGCATGCATATTCAACAGTGGTTTTGCTGGTGAAAGAACTACATTCTTTTAAAAGACCTATATTTTGAAGTTGAAGTCTGACTATCACAACAATTAAACACTTGTTAACGTGTCGAACAGAGTTTTGCTTCAAAATTTCGGCAGTTTTCAGATTTTTATGTGCAAAGGTTGTGTGGCACTAACAGATAATAGCATACTATTGTATGTTTGTTTTCTTGACAGAAAGGCAATCTTCTTTCTAGGCAAAACTATGGGGAAAACTCCCCGATTAGAGTCTAGTGCATCCAAAACATAGTCAAAACAAGAAGATATATCATCTGAATCATGACCTCCCTTGCTCTTATAGTATTATCCTTAGCAGCTCCCAGTTCCTCCACACCACTGGAATGTGCACAGTCAACTCATCCATCCTTCATGCTTTATAGGCTTGAGAGTCGGCACATGGCTTCCATCTTAGTGATAGCGCAGGAAAACAGCTTCAAACAGGCAGCACGGCACAGGGCCAGAAACCACCCCGATGAGCATTAGAGGACTTACACAGAGGAAGAGAAGAGTCAGCATAACACATAGACAAACACACACACAAGGGGCACTTTGCTCCCTGTGGAGGCCGCGTCAGTCGCTGAGTCAGCAAATAATGGCTTTGACAAATGTTGAGTAGGCAAAAGTGTGTCACAGTGCCTCATTATGATGTTTATGAAAACAGTCTAGGAAGGACAATAAGGAGTAAAGGAGTCTCCAACAGTTCAGTTCATAAAACTAGTTGAGCTTAAAATGTCAGATAAATTACATTACATTACATGTCTAACATAATAGAATAATTCTTTAAAGGCTACAAACAGTTGATATATAGTTGATAAACAATAGTTGATATTAGTAGCCTAGTACTTTACCAGAAACATACATTAATTAAAACATGTAAATTATTGTAACTATAATAATGTATATAACAATATATAAAATTTATTTTGCTGTTCATATTGTTGTTGTTATATTCTTATTGCATTTGTATGTGCCACAAAGTCAAAATGTGCATCCTAATTTTAACATTATAATTTTATTTGTATTTTAGCTCATGTTGCTTGATTACATTTTGACTTGACATGGAGTCCTGATGTGTTTCTCCTTCAGTAACTGCAAGTAAAGGAAAGGTGAGAGAAGCTGGCATTTACAATTGCAATCTACCTTAGTTTAAACATTATCTGGAAAATGTAAAAATACTGATGCTTTAAAATAACACTTTAGTGCTTTTCCCTGTGCTAGTTTTAGCAAACCTAATCTAGCTAACCTATTTTTGGCAGAACAAAAATTCTATAAAATCTGTAAATAAAATGGAATCCAGTAGTAGGAGGCAGCTAGCACTTCACAAATCAAGTGAAAGTTAAAAATACCCTAAACCATTTGAGCAACAAGTGCAAGCATAGACTCACACAAGGCACTATGCTATACCAAGGCTAAGATTTTGTACAATCATACAGTGTTAACTGTGTCCTTCTTTTCTACTGTCAGCTAAGATTTAAAACTTCAATCCTAAAGTGTTTTACCTTGTGCAAGTTTAAGCAAGCCAGACAAACATAAATCAGCATGGTTTACACACAGCCATCTTGTAGTTACCAAAGCTGCCAAAAATGTAGTTGGCATCGTGTTAATGTGAAGGGCCAAAATGGACCACTTCAGCATCTACCCAAGTCCATTTGCCCATAATAACAGTGAAAAACAGATGCCCCATTTGTAGCCCCAAATGTGTTTACCACCTCTAAATAGCAGAAGAATGGAGCCAGCTCATGCAGTATAAAACAGATGTAAGGTGTGAAAGATCCGTGAACTACAGACTCCAGTGTGTGTGTGTGTGTGTGTGTGTTTATCTGGAGAAAAACTGAGAAAGGAAGTCTTTCTCATTTCTCCATTTTGGCCACAGTTGCCAGGTAGTTCATCTATCATCCCCACACCTCCCTAAAATTCCACAAGCATAACTCTGTGCTGTCAGTGTACATACCTGATGGATAGACTGTGCACACAAGATTTTGTAATTAGTTTTAGGTGAGTTTTAAACAGTGCAGGTGGTCTAAAAGAGTTTTTTTTTATGTTGTATTATAGATACTTTCTGCAATAAGGGAAATTAACTTAAATATTGCATTAAACAAATACCCTAAGTAACATTTTTCATCAGAGATTAATAAACTATTGGTGAAAAAAAATATTTACCTTATTTCCTGTCAGTTCCTGATTTGTTTTAAGTGATTTTATTACTGATTTAATTGAAACTATCTCACAGTTTTGATTATTTCAATCATGTTTCTTTAAACAAGCAATATAATCAGTTAATACAGTAACTTTTATTTTTTGCCCCCCTCCTTATTAGAACAATTCTTTCTTTGAAAGCCAGTGGAAAAAAGGTGAGATAAAGCTGAAGTAAAAAGAAACTAAAAGATAATTTAATTTCTCCCTCACTGTGTAGGCCATAAGTCAGCTCTGGGTGTCATAGATGCTGTCCCGCTGGCCCTGAAAAGCATTAGTGCAGGTTTGTTTTGCTATGAAGACATAGCAAGGGGATGGATCCCAGCCAGACAGACAAAATTTCTTGAAACCTGTCAAGAACAGCATTGACACTAACAAAGAGCGGGAGAAGAGAAGTGGAAACCATATATAGTATATACATACACACACACACGCAGTAAAATAGGTCATTTTAAATAGGAAACTGGCTTTATATGTAACACTGTCATAGGATCACAAGATGCTGCCTTAATTCAGTTTGTGAAAAGTCAACACTGCTAGATATGCCCCAGTCAACTGTAAGTGCTAATATTGTGCAACGAACACATCTAAGAGCATAGTAGCAACAGTTCAGCCATGAAACAGTTGACCACATCAAACAATGTCCAGTGGGTTGGGACATGGGTTAGCAGATATATTTTGGAGGCACTTCAGTGCCCTGTACAGAGCCCTGAGCGCAATCAAACTAAACACTGCTGGCCTGACTGGAGCACTGATTGCGAGCCAGGCCTTACATTTGTGTCTGACCTCACAAATGCTCTTTTTGCTCACAACTTCCCACAGACACATTCCTCTGTGTCGACCAGAGGAGGGTTCCCTCTTCTGAGCCTTGGTTTCTCTCGGGGTTTCTTCCTACAGCTTAGGGAGTTTTTCCTTGCCTCTGACGCCTTTGGCAACGTCAGTTGAAAAAAACGCTATAGAAATAAACTTGACTTGACTTGACATTCCAAAATCTTGGGGAAAACTTTCCCAGAAGAATGGAGGCAGTTACAGCCACAAAGCGGGACAATTCTACATGAATCCTCTTTGTTTTGTAATGGGATGTCCAACAAGCTCCTATAGATGTAATGGTCATGTGTCCATATACTTTTCATACAATGTATGTAAACTTATTCTTTTAAAGTTATTCATTTAAGCTAAATGCAGCTTTCACTTTACCTAAAAGAGTTACTGAGGTAAAAACAGTTGGTTTACTTATTAAACTAGTATTGTATTGGTAATAGAGCTATTATTACAGAAATAACAGAATATCAGTGTGTGTGTGTGTGTGTGTGTGTGTGTGTGTGTGTGTGTGTGTGTGTGTGTGTGTGTGTGTGTGTGTGTGTGTGTGTCTATCTGTGTGCGTGTGTAGTATCCAACAAATGGGCTTGGTTTGTTATGGTTTGTGCCTTGAGCTATAGGCCTGAAACTGATAAGCTGGTGTTAAAGATCAGATTGAGGAGGCTTTGAACTGCTGACACCAATTAGAATTGCTATAAACAAAATGTGAACACACGCAAATGCTTGATCTGCAAAAAAAGGTTTGATCTGCAAAAAATGCAAGGTGAAAAGTGATTCCATACAGAGAGCACCCCCAGATCATGATAAGGTACATGTATAAATATGTGATTTATTTGACTGTCAAACAGCATCCAGGGGAAAGATGGCTCTGTGGCTCTGCAAACACAGAGCTGCATATCACTTTCCATGTTCTTCTCAGGGTGGCATGGAAGCTGAGAGATTTTCAAGGCTTTGTGAGACTAAAGGGGTATTTACACAGTAATCAATCCAAAAGACTAGCTGCTCTGTTTCATAAAAGCCCAAATACACACTTGCTGAAAGACTATGAACATATTGTACTTACACTGGCTTAATGTGAAAACACCAAGGAAAAGACTGGAATCCCACATATGATTCGGTTCAGTTATGATTCAGTGTATCAGATTTAAAACTTCATCATGATTTAATTTAGTTTGATTGTTTTGGTATGATTTATATTTACAAATACAATTACTGCAAAAATGTGACCAGAAAAACTAAAAAAAAATATGTTAAGTACACATTATCGGCACATTTGTTTTCAAATGCATCAGGTAAATTGGATTCAGCTGCCTTTTTGCCTTAAAATTAGTATATTATATTATATTACTTCCCAGGAAAAGACATTGCCTTGATGTCAGTACGTGTCTCTCTAAAATTCCAATATACACTCCCACGTTCACAGTAACAACACTTATATGCCCCCAGCATTTGATCGCAAGAGAAAAGAAAGCAGAGGAGCATAACTACCCTATATTTAAACATATAGCCTTTTGTCTTATAGTAACATTACTGTGAAACTAAACCTGATTTAACCATAAACATTTATTTGTCTTTAGGCTAGTGGTTAAGCCCCTTGAATATGACATTTGAAGGGTCTGTTGGAGGGTGACATCAACTCACTTTTGAACCATGAGACAACTGTTACAAAACTAAATCGCAAATTATAGTTTTCGTTAGACATATTAAGTGTTGAGCTGTGTAAGGGGAAGGGGCCTTTGCTTGTTCGTAACCATAGTGTCTGGATATCATCACAGCTACATTTACAAACTGGAACTTTATTGTTTTCTGCCATGTTTTCATTGCTGTAACATCATGTGCTCTTAATCAAAAGTGTTTGGCCTGCATTTCTGGTGGAGTTGGGATGGAGTCATCCTGGCAGAATTCATCTTTAATTGACACAGTATGTGTATGTGTGTGCGTGCTTGTCTGCATGGCTACGTGTATGTTGACCCATGTGTCTGTGCCCAGTACACTGCTCTGTTCTTCTCTATAAAAACATCTCTGGGTTTGAGCCACAGTCTGTACAAGTATTATGTTAGCAGTGTTCAGTAACTTGCTACACGTGGGCTACATGAATCATGATGCTCATGCACAAAGGTCATAGGGCACCTGTAGGATCCATGAGAGATCCAGCTTACTGGAAGAATTTTATTACGTAAAAAGTGACCTATCACAGATCCAGGTAAACATTTATAACAAGAACAATTTCATCCATCACTCATCCTCTCTTCCTATTGTTTAGATCAGGTCTGTACAAATGACCGTTTGGGCAAGTCTTGGCAAGTCAAGTTCACTTGACTTCAAATGTAACCAAGAGTTTTATATTAAACTTTGGAAAAATCCTTCACAGCAAGGCTTATAATAGTATCAACCCTATTGAATGGCCCCTGTAATATTATAGTAATGAAAAAAGTCCCATATGCATTAATAAGCCTTGGGTGCCCATGACCCTGTCACCAAGTCACCAGATCTCCTTCCTTGGATTATGTTTATTATTTATTATTATTATCTTAATTTTCATTCTGATTCTTATTTCTTGTAATATGATTTTATTCCCAATTCATAGCTTACTTTTCTTTATGCTCATTTTATCCCTGTAAAGTCTGTGCGTCTTTCTAGGTCTCCCCTTTTAGTTATGCTGTTATAGCGAGTCTTGCCAGAGCACCTGCCTGCACTCACACCACATTGTTCTTAATCACTCATAACATTTCAGCATCTCTAACACACTCTCTCTCT
>JBBPDA010000081.1:12470257-12496010 GCA_037974385.1 Arnoldichthys spilopterus | reverse complement strand
CTGGGCCGGGACTCGAACCTGAGACCTTCAGGTCTCAAAGGCAGTGTCCTAACCACTAGGCCACCACTGCCCACCACTGCAAAGTTCAAGAGATTCATATGCTTTTCATACTCATAGATGGATCATTTTCCCTAATAAATAAATAACCAAATATAATATTATTGTCTCGTTTGTTTAATAGGCTCTTTTATCTACTTTTAGGACTTCAAATCAGATGATGCTTTACATCATATTTTTGAAGAAACATAGAAATGGGGTCACAAACTTTCAAGCACCTACTGTAGAGTAGCATTTTTAAAAAGCTATTGAAAGATGTTGATTTAGTTATACATGATTTAATAAAATACTAAAGATGATATCTTACTTTTAATGACTTTCTTGAGGTCAGATCTCTCCTCCAAACGAGTCTGCAGGTTAAGGAACTCACTGTAGCGCCGGTTTACTGTGTGATATCCAATGCACTGATCAGTTCTGGAGTTGTCCATGTCTACCACTGTCTCATACTGTGTGCATACACATACATATCCAATCATGTCTGCACTGTAATAGATGGAATGTATTATTGCTTATTATTTAAGGCAGAATATATACTACATGCCTAAACTTTCAAAGCTTTTTTTTTATCTCTGTGAAGAAATAAACATTAAACCTTTTTATTTCCAAGAGATAATATGTTGATTTACAGAGAAATTGACTAAATGTTCAGCAAGTGAGAATGACTGATTCTTCATTTGACTTCATTTAGTTTCTGGAGAGTTTTGTTGCAGCTTTAATCACATCCAACTGGCTCTCCATTTAGATGTTCTTAAAGGCTTATGAACTGAATTAGGTGTGGTAAATTAAGAGTTTAAAATAGCCACATTAAAGGACTGTTATCAAGCAACTGTGACTGTGAAGACTATAAAGTCTTTTGCCATATAATGCACTATAGTACAAGAGTACATCAGAACAAACTAACAGAATACTCTGGAAAACTTTGTTAAACTGGCATGTTATTTGTTGGATATTAAATTAACTTAATTAACTGAGTGGTAAGATAAGTTTTGGCTTACCTTCACAATATAGAGTGTGTATGGATGACTACTGTTGCCTTTTTGCTCCTTAGCTGTTACTGTACTGGTTATTCTCAGGTTCTTAATAACCGCTGGTCCCTCCAGACTTTCCAAACCAAAGGGGCTTAGATATGGGCTACAATTTGTAGTTTGGGGCAGACTTCCAGCAGAGAATTCCTTCGTAGGGCTCTCAGGACAGGACATGGGCTCTGATATGAGAACCTTTGGCCTAATGCGTTTCCCCAGAAGAGCTAGCGTGTCATCATCCAAGCACACCAAACCGCAGAAGTCAGCAGGATTTATACAATCACAGAAGGTTTCATTCTCCTCCAGTTCAGACTCGTTCAGATCCAGAGATTCATTGGAGATCTTCTTGTCATCTGAGAAGGGTGACTCTGTGCCAAAATCAGTGTGGCTGTCCAGCTGATTGGACCTGCATGGAGACCTAAGAAGTTCTGGTGGGATTGGGACTACTCTCTCTATGCAGGGTGACTCTGAGCTAACCAATACTTTTGTGGAATCATCAGAGGACCAAAGAGTCTGGAAACTAGCATCTGAAGACTCTTGGAGGGGCAAGGTAGAGCTAGACCTTGCTGTCTGCATGCTGGAGGTTTCAGAACAATCCCATGGAAGTGGTGTGTGAAAGTCCCGATCCCAAGGACTTGGTGGAACCTCCATCATACTTCTGGTTTCCTCCTGGCCTGCAGATTTGGTAAACACATCTACAATGGTCTGGTTAAGCCAGTCTGGATTTGATAACTGAGCTACCAGTGGTAGGAGAACATTGCAGGTGAGGAGTTCCCCCATCAGGTAGCGGCCCGTACGAGTCTCCAGGTGTGGGTATGGAACAAGAACATGCAGCAACAAGTCAACCACTGCCCTGGAATAACAAAGCTCAGCTGCAGAACTAGCCAGGGCAGGGTGTGGTGCACCAGTCTCACTGTACAGCTTCCACAAGGTGGTCCTAGAACCCTCCTGGCCCACTTGTTTTTTGGGATCTTCATGCTGTAGCTGGACAGATGTAATTAAAACCAGTTTTTGAAGTTCCTTGGCTTGGCTAAAACACTGCAGATGGCATCCACATAGCTCTAGCACTCTCTGTGCCAACACTCTCCTGTCCACCCGCCTTGCTCGCTGCTTTAGCTCTGCGGCTGCTGCCAGCATGGCATCTCGAACCTCCCTCTCAAATTCACCCTCTTGTTCAGATACCAAGAAGCGATACCAGGATGAAACAAAGTCTCTTACAGCCTTCCCTACAGCATTGTGGATCTCCCAATCTAGCCTCCTTTCACTCTCATATGAGACAGGGGGCAGAGGTACTTGGCTCAGTGGCAGAAAGTGCTCCAAATGGAGTAGGCTGTCAGTATTCAAAGCAGCACGCGACCCCAGCCAGCCTCCCAGTACCACTAAAAGGCTTGTGAGGATGCATAGTAGCCATACATTCACCAGCATGTAGAATAAAATTAGCCAGGTGATCAGGACTGCAAATCCCATAATACTTCTTTGATTTATTAACACAGGTAGAGCCCATGGGCTAGTATCTTCAAAACCAGGCATTTCAAAATCTTTTAAATGTTATATCCTAATTTACAGCATAACTATTCATCTATTCATTTATATTTTTAAATGCTACAGGTTTTTTCCGAGCCTCAGCTAGGTTAGAACTTACATGTAGTGTGGAAGACAGGCAATCTGTACATTATGAAGTCTTCTCATGTTTAGAATATCCTCAAAAATAATGTTGGTCAAATGCCCTCACACAGAAGCCTAAGAATGGCTACACTGACCAGAGCTCTCTGTGAGTACTTTGCTATCCACATGGCCCAGTGGCAGGTCTAATCCCCTTTGGTATAATTAGATTATGTACCTTTCTGTTTACCATGGAGACAAGGTCTTTCCTGTAACCAGCAAATCCTAAGAGGAGATGAACACTACCCAGTAGTGTAGTACACAAGAATGTAAAGAAAAAATTACTTTATATGTCACAAAGTGCAGTCCAAATACAGCACTGTATTCATTTTGCTGTGTTGCTCCAAACCACGGTGCTGAGAGTGTCCTAAACCAAAATCTAGTTCAGTATATAGTGAATTAAAACAAGTTGTAGCAAGTTGTCTAATTAGATCATTTGCCTAATTCTGCATTCTGTGACCTGAAGAAGGCTGGTTCAAATCCCAGACTGGTACGAGTGCCACTGAGGAACTCTGCCTACGTCAGCTGCCCATTGCTCCTAGATGGATGGGTTAAATGCAGATGTCACATTTCATTGTGGTGCACTGTGTGCTGTGCTGTGGTTTGTTCACAATGACAAATAATAACTCCCTTTAAAGGGATCTGGTACACATGAACATTATTTGGACACTGGGAAAGTGTGGCTGTGTAACTGCACATGTAATGAGAATTTATTCTCAATAGCATAAAGGAAATAAAAGAAAAGACACTTTATTTGCATAACAAATCAAGGATAAAGACCTGAGTGACTAGTGACAACTACTGTTGAAGTGTGATCCACATAGTCACTGGTGCAGGATTGTTTACTTTTGCTGGCTATGGTAGTAGTGTCAGAACCCACAATGCATCATATCGTGGTGTGTATGGGGATACATTGCCACATACCACTCGGAGTGGTCATGCTAACCCCATTCACTGCCAAAAGTGCCTATAGTTCTGATGCTGAAGAGCAGCTGACCTGTTTGGACTGTTCTTGCAACCACCATGAGAGAGCAATCAGCTCTTACCTGTTTCCATTGTTCAGGATTTAGTTGGCTCATAAAAGGCACATAAGGATGCAGGAATCGCAAGCTGTGTGGGAAGTGCACTCCATTCATGTGCAAAGCATGCCAAGTGCCACTTTGTGTTAATCTGGACAGGAAACTGCTATAAACACAACCACAGCTGAGTTTGCACAAATAAAAAAGGGCACAAAATGCCCAACTATACTTTGTTTCTTGTTTGGCACTTGATACAAAAACAGTATTAGCATGGTTTACAAAAGTGAGTGTATTTAACAAAATATGTTTATTTACATAGTTAAAATGAATTGCCACAAAGTGCAGGTTTTCTACACTGACAACACAGAGACTGATATCAATGGGATATGTTTTATTAAGTTGATATTTGTATAGCACTTTTCAACAAATTATTTAGTTACTGTGGATTTATTACATATAAGGACTTTAAACTAAATAATACTCTAGCAGGTCATAATTGAGTCCACCATCCATTTCTATATCACAGGCAGTCCAACCGGAGACTCCAAATGAGCGTGTGCTGTGTAAAAAAACGGTGTTTCCGGTTCAAAACGGGTAACGACACAGACTGCTATTCCTTATGCCTTTGTCCCTTTACATGCGGACACACATATGCTTTCTCTCAAAAGGACATATCATGTCCCCGCACTGCCAGCACGCTTGGATGTCGTGGGGTCCGTCATCCGCGTTCATTCCGCAATAACTGCAGCCCATCGTCCGCAGCTGCTGGCGCACAAGCGCGCGCAGCTCCCGCCGTTTGGCGTCGTCCATGCAAAACGCCACGGCGACAACGGTGATTCGGCTGGGGTCCCATACGCAGTCCTCCTCGCGGCCAGACTTGATGGTCGACACGTTACTCTTGGGCGGTATCCAAGCGCAGTCGTAGCCATTCTGGTGCCACGACTTCTGGAGCGGGTGATTGTCGCAGTCGATCTTCTTAACCTTGCCCGCGTTCACCTTCAGTTTGAACACCACTTGCTCCTTCTTGTCGGTTTTAAGCGGGTAGCACTTGGCCTTCTTGATGTTGCGGCTCACGTATACGCCTTTGCCCAGGAGGCCATCCGGGGATGGCTTGAAGCCACCAGTGACGATGTCCTTGGCGCTGCGAACGTGGGTGCCGTGGTACATGGTGTAAACGCGGCCAGACTTGGGCTCCTGTCCCTCCGACAAGCATTTGATGTCCTCGGAAACTCTCCAGCCGGCGAAATGCACAGTGTGAGCCATGAAGCCCTGAACATAAACATAGAAGAGACGGATGTAAATTTTAAAATCCTGTACGAACGAGTTCAAATACGAACTCAAATACACGTACCTGCTACTTTCTTTTGCTCTTCCTGATATTCTCTTTTGCTTTCAGTTTTTCAGAAACAGGTTCCTGAAAAAACGGAAAACTTCATTGCTGGCACTGCTGGTAAAAGGCGCGTAGCCTTTTGGAAGATAAAACGAAACTGAAACCTGACCACAGATGTGGCTCCTCCACGTAGCTAGACAATCTGTGCTTAAATTACAAACGGATAAGACCATTATTATTAAACCTAGCGATTTTCCTAATTAATGACGACTGGCTCAGTGTTTTCCATGAGAGACCACACTTTCCTGCAGAATACTTTTACATAGAAAAGCATCACCTGAATCGGTGCCAGGTCACCTGTTAAACCATTTAACATAACATTGTGATATGAGAACACATTAAAAATCACCAAGAACCAACATAAACCTATGCTTTACACATTTTCACCACATTTAAGGGTAGCCTAAAGGCCCATAAGTTCGACTAAAGGTGACATGAGTAGCGTCGACATCTCCCAGCCCTTGCGATGCCGTTGTTATCGAGTGTCCTACCTCCGTTCCGACCTTGGCATTCACATTGGTTGAACTTTGACCCATTTGATCACCTTTCCGAGTGTGAATGGTGATTTTTTTTTTCAGTGTGGGCGATTTGAACAGGAGAACGTATGCGCCCATTTGTGCAAGCTGGGAAACTAAAACGATATGATTTGTAAATAATCATTTTCAATTTTAAATGGTTTGCTCCCCGGGAGCTGTTGGTAGCTGCCCACTGCTCCTTGTGTGCACGTGTTATGGGTTAAATGCCGAGGTCACATTTGGTTGTGGTGCTTGAGTGTGTTCACAATGACAAATAGTCACTTTCACTTCCTATCTGAATGGTTTCAGAATTACTATTACTGCACAACTTCCATCCATCTGAATTTTTAAATGAAAACAGTGTAGTGAAACTCTTTACTGGGTACATATAATGAATTATCATATAAGTACCATATTAATATAATATTATTAGGTATCTTCCAAACATTAATTTGATACTAATTTATCTTTTAATTATCATTAAACTTACATTAATATAATATCTGGGAGTATACAAGTCCTTTTGCTACATGATCAACTTCATTCATTGAACTTGAAACTATGTAGTAAAATACGCTGTAAAAGAGCAATGTGAAATATCAGCTTTACTTGGGTACCTTACTGTGCATGCACGTCTGAATCGTGTCTCTGGTTCAAAGCTGTGCATATGAAACAGCATGTAAGACAAACTGGAGAAGTTCATACCCTATGTAGAGGTGTTAGAGCTGTAGGGTTCCATTTTGATGGGGTTATTCGAATGCAAAAAACAATAATAAAAAAAACCAAGCATAAATAAATAAAGCATGGCGCAAAGTAAGCATGAAATGGGGCCTACCAGGTTTATAGATTTTGCTGTAGTAATTTAAAAATAACTACAAAAGCTTGCTAATCTCTGTTTATTGATCTTAATTTTTGGATATCATACTTATTTGCATGTGATGACACCTCAAAGCTAGTCATCTGAAAGCCTTTTGCTACACAATAAAACCGAGCATGGCAGAAATACCCAAACAGACTGTAATACCCAAATATTCTGTAATACTGCCTGCCAGTTCCAGACCCATTACTGTTATTGTCATTTTGTACCTGTATGACTCTGTGCTGGTTTTATCAGACTGTGTCTAATTCAAGCAAAAACCTACTGACAAGACGATAATAAGAAACATCAGCACAATTCACACATGAGGAGTTCAGGCCGTTACTGTCGGGGGGAAACCCTGGCAATGCTAAGGCAGCCACTCTGGGGCTCTAGCCTCATCCCCCACATTCATTACTCACCAGGCTTTGCTAGGAATGGCTACGTTTTTAGAAGTGAACACAATTTCTGCCTGCTTTTCCACTCTGCAACTATGCATCAGCTTCTTTTTTAAATTTTCCTGAAGTTTCAAAAGATGGCGCATAGCAAGCTAACATTACCCCAGTGTTAGTATGTGTATAAATGCTATTTTGGTAAATTTTTAAGCCATTTTTGGCATTTTAAATTAACAATACTTTTACTGCCATTTAAGCAGGAATTTCTCCTGCTTCAGTTTCACTCATATTAAGTTCCTAGTTAGTTTTTGTGTTAAACTTCTGCATTTTCGATGATAGTACCTCGACTTCATTACAGTACTGTCGCGTTTTAGACCAAAAGGATAATAACTATCATCACTGGTAGAAGGAATTTCACTTCACTTCTATAGGCAGTTTTTGAACTGATACTCCTTCTACTCAAGGTAGGTTTATGTGCCTTGTTAGTCACTGGGTTTAAATGAAGTAACACCGTTGTTTTGTTTAAAGATGACTTTAGGTTCCTCTCCTCTAACTCCCTGGGACTTTTTGTGAGCTTGGAGTGTAACATTTGGTGTCAAATCAGTGTCTGTTCGTCTGTGGAACATGCTGTATGTGTCCTGTGCTCTCTGATAGCAAAATCAACAGCCCAGTCGTGTTCATACTCATCATCTTCACTGTCCGTATTGTCACCACCCAATATTTTCCATTTCAGCAGTCCAAGCCATCTCCTATAAACCATGTATGGAGCCTGGATGCAAATCACAGAGAAACGTCCTCCAGCCGATGATTTGCATTTACCCAAATCATGAAGAACTTCGCTAGGGATACCAGGAGAGGGGTATAAATATGTGTGTGTGCACCCAGGTGTCCATTATGTGTTCCCAGGCCTTTAAATGGCTCATTATTTGATACGATGAACACAGTATGACTGTAACTGGACTAGAAAGATAGAGTGACATCCTGCAAGAACACAGTGACCTGAAAACGACAAATTATGATGGAGACAGGTGAGCATTGATGAAAAAGTTTTATTAAGGTCTATTTTTATATTTGGAATATAGTTGTAAATTATTAAAGAGAACAAGGACTTTATTAGGCAAAGCAAGTTCATATAGCACATTGTCATGCAGGCTAATTCATTACAAAGATAAAATAAGCATAAAACTATAATAAATAAAGTAATAAAAATATGCAAATATATAATTACTATAGAATAATAAAAGTAAGATTTTGCTTTAAAAGTAACATTTAACTCTGTTCTGCTTACTGCATATAAGCTACCAATGGGGGAAAATGTAAAGTGAAATTGTACCCTTTTTTTAGGTATTTATAAAAAGGGGCAAAAACTTTATACAGTGTAAGACTAATGGCATCTCCTAGCACTCCAGTGTCCTACAACTGTAGAGAATTTCTGATATTGTATTGCACAGAATTTCAATATGTCAATGTCCATTTGTAACATATTCTACTGAAAGGCAGTGAAGTTATTTTTTAAATGTTATGTTTGAAATTTTCCAAGAATACACAAAATGTTTAGTAGAATTTCGCAACAATGCACAGCCTTTCCACACCAACCAAAACTGGTTTGCTCTTGGTTTGAATCCATGTGAGATTTTTACAGTAAACTTTACAGTCCAAACCCATTTAATCACTTTTTGTGTTGTGCTATACTGGCTGCCCTTGTCATGTACTTGTCTGCATATTTCATCAATATTTTTTCATTGTAACAGTGCTTGGAATTCCCCTTTCTGGAACACTGTGAAAGGAGAACAGCTTATTATCAAAGTACCCTGGGTTCAGAAGAAAATTACACATAACACAAAATATCTGTTAATGATGCCTGATCCATGCTATTTATCACTGAAAAAGCAGTGAAATTTCTCTAAAAAGAAAGATATCTATTACGTTGAGTCTGCTCTTCAATATGGGGAGAAAAATACAAGCAAAGGGTTAAAATACAAAATGACTGCCAGCTGGGCTCCATGCGTTCCAGTCAGTGGGCCTTTGCAGACATATTTTCAGAGAGGTTTGGAAAACATGTTTTAGCATATGGAATTCTTTCACATTTAGGATTTAAAAGTTTGCTACTTTTGCAACTTTATTTATTGAAACCCATTTTGTTTGCCTTTATAATAAAGGCATGTCTAAATTACACTCATAAATGATTTAGTCAGGCTGTGTCATTCCAGAATATAGAAGAGGCAAGATTCCTAGCCCACACTCCCTTAGCCAGTGAGAGAATTCTTGACCACTTTAAGGAACTTTGTCATAAAATAAAATGTCAGAAAGACATTTATGACCTTTGTCACCATACAGTTGTCTTTGCAAAACAGAAATTAAAAAAAATATGATAATAGAGCATAATGGTGGCACATAAATATAAGGAGATATAGAGACCACCTTTTGAAGAATTAAACTTCATTGAATTTAAAGGTCGGGCAGACTTGTTTGTGAAGGACAAGATTTGACAATACAGTTTTTCCATGTATACATAAAGCTAACAAGCTGCTAGTTGCTTTGTTATTTTAGCCCTTAGCCCCCCATAAACATTATTTCCCCCCCAAAAACAAACTGTTGCTGTATTCTGATATAAAGGTCACTTTTTAACAAACATGCATTATATATGTATAATATTTCATATATCTATATATATATATGTGTGTATATATAATCTAAATTCTTTGAATGACTTTGTGTACATTTCTAACATAGACTGACATTTTGACAAATCTGTGGAATTCCCATATAAAGGCATTACATTTCAAATGTAGAAAAGGTAGAATGCTTTTAGAAGAACAAACATGGTTACTTGAGCCCTAGCTACCTCATAACAATAAGTATGCACAAGATACAATACCACCCCTAAACAACCATTAAACACTTTACTTATTGCTTGCTTGCTTGCTATTTTGTGTGTTTGATGCTTTAGCTAATTTTTATAATGTTCCCATTCAGTGTGGTTTGGTAAAATGTAAAAGGTCGCTTAGTTGCTATCCCCACAACCAGGAAGGATTTTTTTTATCAAGATTCCATGGAATAATATTTTAGAGACTAGTTATCAGTTACTGTAAACCAGAAGCAAGTGCACTTTCCTGCTGCTTTGACTGTAAAACATTAAACTGACTATACTTTTACTCAAACATTCCCCTTTTCACAGTCATACATTAACAGATAAGGTCAGAATTACTCTCAATATTCAGCCTTAGAAATGTGCCCTTACTTAGAGCAGGGAAATACAGCCTAATTTATTAGTTCCTCATTGGCAAAAAAGTAGCCAAATTTGTACCATTCATTTCTAAGTATTCAGGAGCAATTAAAAGCATACTTATATATTTCATACTTTAAATAAAACCATAAATATTTAATAATTTGCTTTGTAATAAACCATGTAGATTTAGTCCAGACAAATATAGCATGGGACATATAGCATAATGTACACTGTAGGGGCCTCAGGGCCTTCTGGGTGTTCCGGGAGGGCCTAATCATTTATGAGGACTAATATTATCTGTAATATTTAGTTTATTCTTATTCAATAGTGTCATGCTACCCTTACTGCATTATTTAAGTATTTAGCTTCTTCATGCTATCTTTTGATGTTTAGCAAACTATTTTCCAAAATGTTACTTTTGGAAAGCAATGGCTTTCTTATTTCAAGGTAGCCATGCACACAATTAGTGTTCATTATTTTTCTTATGGTGGACTCATAAACATTAAGCCTTAATCTGCTTTGAAGTTACCCTGAGTTCTTTTGTGACCTTGCTATCAATTAAACACTTGGAGTGATCTTTGTTGGTCAAGCACTTCTGGAGAAGGTAACAGTGGCTTTGAACTTTCACCAATTGTACACGTTCTGCCTGATGTGGACTAGTGGTGTCCAAACTCTTTGGAAATGGCTTCATAACCTTTTCCAGCCATGATGGGCAGCAACTCTTTTTATTAGATCCTTAGAAGTCTCCTTTGTTCATGCCATGATACACATCCACAAACATATTTTGAAGATCAGATCCCTGTTTTTAAAAATAAATCAGAATGCCCACATATGCTTAGTTATCTTATTGCCTGAAAACGTTCTGTAGAAAGGTTCTGTCTAAGGAGTCACCTTAAATATGCAACATACAAGATTAACATATGATTCAGATGTCCATGTTTATTCTAGAATAACATGTTTGTGTCATGCTACTAGCTCAGTACTAACATACAGTTAGAATCTCATAGGAGCACTGTCTTGGTTTTGATTTTTGACCAGCATTGTGAAGGCACTGTTTGCAACTGCAGCACACCAAATACTATAGTATACTGTACTAGTTAAATATGCATTACTTAATATATAATGAATAAATAATTTAAAAGAGCAAACAATATGGCTTTTGCGGTTTTAGGTTACACATTAGGCTTGGTCTGTGACCAGAAAGACCATTATATGTATGCTGCACATAAGGCATTTGAGCATGAGGTTAAAAATAGCCATAAATGCATGAAGAGAAAATGGCCTACTAATATCGTGGACCACTTCCTGGGCACAAGCACCGAAAATTACAAAATAAGCTACTGTCAAAAATTCAAAGACACTTTCATGTGATAAATAAATCGACAGTTACTGTACATGTCAGAAAAATTAAATGCCATTATCTTTCTCAGCAGAGTATTCCAAGCGAGTGTACCAAGGTGTCAGGGTCAAGCACACGGTCAAAGACCTGCTAGCAGAAAAACGATCAAGACAGACAAGTGTACCAAGATTCAATGTAAGTAACCAACACCTTTCTTTTCTATTTCTGTCCTTTTTATTAGCAGAAAATACTCATCTTAAAATAAATATGCCTTATAGGCGATTCACTTATAGTCCTCATCTAGTTCAACTCATGACTATATTAGCATGTTTCAAATGTTTTTTCAGGCATTTTACTTGTGGTTTTTTTAATCAGTTTTAAAGTCTGCCTGAGGTTCTAACCACTGTATGTGCCTTTGAGTATTTAAAAGCATTAAAGTATAACACAATTGCTATTATTATTACATACACAGTTTTACAGTATTACACAGTAGCTACAAATATCTAATATGGAATTCCAAACTTTGGAGAGTGTATTTGTTTTTCCCTTCACAAGTTAAGAGCACTGGTGGGTGTTAGATGACACATCTTTTGTCACCCCAGAAAGATTGGTATCAGACACACCTGCAAGCACCACCACTGTCTTCCTGAAAGGTCCAGATAAGTGAGGCATTGTTGAAGGTAGACGGTTAAAAGTGGCATTAGGTCACTGCCGAGACTTTAACCAAAGACAAACAAGCCGGCCTTGTGCTAGGCTTTGCTTGCTGCTGTGTGCTATATGGACATCCCCCTCCTACCCCCCTTCCTTACTTGCCAATGGCCCTAATCGAGCCTCATGCAAATTTTCAGGAGAAGCGGATGGCATTGGCACACAATCATGTCAGAGTCCAATGCAATAAAAGTTTTACTGCTTTCTTAAGCATTTTGCTTAATATAAAAAATGGGTTATTCATGTAAACATAATCTACAACATATTGTTATTTACTACTTATCACTAACTACTTACCAATTTTACTACACTTAGTGGTACAATTCCACCTAAATATGAAGTAATCTTTTGTTGTGTATGTTCATAAAAATGAAAAGTTCTAAATCTTTCTAAATTTTTACAGGAAACAAACGGAAAAGTGGCATTCTCTGGAGATTTTAATGTATCATACTAGGAAAAAAATAAGCATAAAATACAATTGAGCCATAACTTTTCAAAAGCCACATTTTATGTTTTATTTTTTTCCCCAATATGTTATATTCAGAAAATAAATAATAATTGTGCATTAAAATGTGGAAACTTATTTTCACTTAAATAAATAAAACATGTAATTTCACCAGAGGTGTACAAGGCATTGTCGTTAAGCCCTATATCTCACAGTCAGAGCAAAATCTTGCATGTATACCAAGTAATTTTACACAGTGTATAGTGGCTGGTGTGTTCAAATTATGTAAAAAATAAACAAGTAAAACTAATTGCAAATGTTTGCATAGGTTTTGGTAGATAACTTTATAGGAGAAGGAAAAATGTACTCAACTTTAAGTTAAAAATTTTTTTTATCAAGTTATTCTGGCCTATTTATAATAAATGTTAAGGTTAACTGCCATTTTTTTCAAACAGGGTAAAAATAAAAGGGAGAAGAAATGCAGTTACGAGGATTTGAGATAATAATATATATCTTTAGATTTCTGGTGGGTTGTCAGTGTCATAAAAATACAACACTACAATGTAAGCCTCAACCCTTTGTTTTCTTTTCCCTATAAGGACATGCTTTATCTGTTAGCAGATTGTCATTTGGGATGTGTTCCCAGTCATCCAATCATTTTAGACCCTCAAGGCACACACACCACCAGAGGCAAGCAAGTGTACATGCGCACACTCACAAAAATACACACATATACTGGGTGTGGGGGTGCTATTGTAACACTGGCAAATCATATTCAAATATCCTCCCACAAAATTTGCTTGGCTTTCAACAGAACCAACTTGTGTACTAGAGCCTTCCTGTGTTCACATTGACTTTAAAGTCCCTGTAACACGCCAGAGATTCCATTTTTGAAGCTTTTGTTCTCCACAAAGTGAACACTTTGTTGCACATGTAATCTTTTTCTTTTCTTTTTCTTTTTTTACAGTTTTTGAGTTAAAGGGTACTGTCGTTGACTGGAAAATATGGCCTCATGAGATATCGAGAGATCTGTGACTAACACATGTAGACACGCAAGCTACCCTGAAGGCAATGATGATAATAAACTATAATTTTGTCTTTTTTTGGATTTCCAGGCAGGAGCTAACTCCTCCCAACCAGCTTTTGTACAAATGCCAGGTGAGTGTATCACCTCTGGAATCATCTGATAAAACTCCTACATAGCTAATTACACTTTCAAGCAGAAGTGTGTGCTGGAAGTGAGGAGAGAGCTAGTTCGGTGAGTGCTCAGCTAACCTTATTTCCTCCTTCCTCCTGTAGGACCTCACATGCTTCCTGGATACTACAGCATGCGAAGGTCTTTTCTGCCAGATTCCGAGCTTTGCCATCCGATGAAGCAGTACTCTACAGATTCCTATTCTTCACCTTTGGGAGGCAAGGCCTTCTCTTATGAACATTCCTCCAGCTACCCCTCTTTCATTGACAGCTACTATCAACCTGAATCATTTGGGGACTACCGAGGCACAACTGCTTATACAGCTAGTGGAGGCTCACTGTTTCCACCATCCACGCTGTCCACACTGCTGCCCTCTCTGTCTGGCGAGACATCCTCACATCTGCTCTTGGTACTGACCTTTACTGAGAGCTAAAATCACTTTATAATCATAATAATGATGAAACTTAGCATAGTCTTTCAAAAAGCAAAAAAGTCACAAACTTCTTGTGGTATTATAGTTAGAAATTGACCTTATGCAATTTTCCTCTTACCATAAATAAAGTCAGTTAGCCAAAACATGTCTGGTGTCTAAAGTTTGGGGCTAATGACACAGAAGTGATGCCCCAAAATCAAGCAAACTGCACAAAGACATTATCAAATATTTGCAGCATGCATTGTATGACAATATTATATATATAAATGAGTATATGTAAAAAAAATCTGTAAACCCAGGGTTCTTACCTAATTTGCCCTGATCCAGTAACAGATTAAACAAACTTTTGTCGAGAAATGCCCCTGGGTATACCACTCCCTCCTTGGATAAAATATGTAGGCAGGTGGACCACCTAATTTATTGCGGATTTTATAGTGGATAAATAAACAAGTTTTTTTCCTGTTAACTCAGTAGCTTTAGAGTAACTGATTACTTATCAGACAGCTAGTTAGGCAGAGAAGACGTCACAGAGAGGGATGGGGTTAGTGTCTTTTGTAATTACGTATATGTCTTTAGTATAAACTTTTCATTTAAAGATGGAGAGAAATAATATAACATTCTGATGTATTCTAACCTCTTCTTTTATTCCCTTTCTACAGAGAGACCCATGGGACCAGTCTTCAGAAGACCAAGTCAGTCAGCCAGAGGTTTTGTGCCCTGAGGCTTCGGCCCCGTTGGCAGATTCCCCCTCCCTTGGTGGCCAAGACTCAGGTGGTTCCTCTCCATATCGCCTCTCCACGAGCCGAAGCAGCACATCCATCCCCTCCAGCACCCAGCCCTACACCCTGCAGACCCTGGAAGATGTCCATTACCCAGCGGCTTCCTACAGCTCCACATCTGGCTACTCCTGCCCACCTTATATGACTGTCCCAGGGGATCTGACCGTGGTCAAGATGCCACCTGTGTCTTCAGAGGAGGGTAGTAGCAGTGCAGTGTCCCTCAGTGATGCTACAGGTCAAGCATGGGCCAAAGATGATGGTTCCGGCTCGTGGATGTCATATGAGACAAGGAGGGCTTTTTAAAAGGCTTTGATGCACTAATATAGACACTGAACTGGTTAAGCAGGCAGAACCTGAAATATGGCACCCAAAACTGGTGGATTTAAGCTGAAGTTTGTAATAAGCTTAAGAGCTTTAAGGAATACTCCAGGCTTTTTCAATCTAATCCCTATATACCACATACGATTACCAGAAAATCTGCTGACACAAAACACTGTTCATAATAAAATTTTCTTCCATACTGAATGAAACAAGGAATTAGGGAAGTCTCTGAACATTTTTTACTTTATAATGTTAGTAAGGGTGGTGGGAGAGGGAGATAAAACATTATTTATTAATATTGATCAAATATATATATATAAATCAAAATTCAGAAGACAGGCAAAAAAATCACTACATTGTGATCAAAGATTAGTGGGAAAAATAGACTTTTGTCTTTAAATGGTATTGTATGAATAATTCATAGAATTACCAGTGACAAGACACAACAAGGTTTTGTTTTGTTTTGTTTTTTTAGTCAGTTTGATTTTAAACTTACATTAATATAAAAGCCCTGAAACAACTGACTATTAACTAGTATCATTAGTGTGTTTTGACTCACTAGGTTTTCTGCTCTTTTCTAAGTATATGGAATCCAGTTGAAATTATGGTCTTTTGTAAATAGAGACAATACAGATGTGGTAGACAGAGATTAAGTTAAGCAAATCTGAAGTATTCCCTAAATAATTAGCTATATTAAGTAGATAACACGTGTTTTTTTACAATTATTTTGTCAGTTGTCTTGACAGTCTTTTTTTAATTGTTACTACTCCTGGGTGTTTTTTGTCTTTTGCAAAAGCACCAAAACAATGAAACATATTTAGCGTGGCTCAGGTCTTTTGAGCAAGCATGGAAATTCTGCAATGTCAGGGGAAATCCTAGGATAATGCTAATACTAATGCTAACATAGATATCTATATCTACTCATGCTAGTATTTTGGTTTTTTTACGTTTTATTATAGAAAGGCCTGATAATGGATCAAATGACCACCTGCAGTTTGACCACCTGCAATTTGCTGCAGTGTCTCTTTGCTGCATCACAGGCCTGTTTGTTCATCTAAAATATGGTTACTTATTATGTTCTCATTTTCACTAAATATCTTTTAACCATAATAGCAAACTGGTGTGGTGGTTTTAAGCAATTATATGCTGTTACTATTATGATACATTTATTACTGTGCATCCCTGCTTTTTAAGGATCTTCATGGGACTGGTCACTAGTAGTTGATACCAAGCATAGAAACACTGATCATTTTTGCAGATAGACAATGCTGTTTATCTTGTATTCTGGTGTCAAGAAAGCTGCAAGAGAAAATAAAATAATCCCTATTTAGCCCAAAATGATTAATGTGATGGGTGTGAGCTACTTTAATTCTCCTTACTTAGCACCACATAGCATTTCTGTGTGTTTTGTGAACAAAGTAAGTGCTGTGACATGTACTTGCTCAAAAATATCTTGAAGTAAAACTCCTGGGTATTCAAGGTGCCCTCCTATAAAAATAATAATAAAATGGAGTAAAGAAGCCCAGAAACTTTAAACAGAACAGTCATTTGGAGCATAAAGTACATAACCTCCCCACCCCACCCCACCCCACCCCCAGAGGGTACTAAGTAGTAATGTATTCAGGTCCATATACGTTTGTGAAGTTTGTATGGGTTTACAGTAGTGCTTAAAGATTTGTAAACTTGATTTTCTATATTTCTTAATTATATGACCTAAACAGCATCAGATTTGTCATTTGGGATGTGTTTTTATGGTTGATGAATGAGCCCTATTGTCTTTCAGCAAGACCCATTTTCTCTGGAGATTCAGTTCACAAACAGTTGTTCTTACATTTTCCTTTACATATTGCTGGTATAATTCAAAATTTATTGTTCCATCAATGATGGCAAACTGGTGGTCCACATGCAGCACAACCATAATACTACCATGACCATGATTCACAAATTGGATAATGTTCTTATGCTGGAACGCAATGTTTTCCTTTCTCCTTCTCATTTAAATCAAAAGCTGTATATTGGTTTCATTCATCCACAAAACATTTTTCCAATAGCCCCCTGGCTTGTCAATGTGATTTTTAGCAAACTGTAGAAAGGATGCAATGATCTGGATTAGAGAGCAATGGCTTTCTTCTTGCAACTCTGCCATGTACACCATTGTTGTTCAGTGTTCTCCTGAGTGTAAAGTCCATTAACATTAACAATAGCCAATGTGAGAGAGATCTTTAGTTTCCCTGGGCTCCTTTGTAGGCTTGCAGACTATGAATGCCATGCTCCTCCTCTTTGTTGTTTGACCACTCCTGGGAAGGGTAATAATGGTCTTTAAATTCCTCCATTTGTAAACAATCTGTCTTTGGACTAGTGCAGTCCAAACTCTTTAGACATATAACCTTTTCTAGCCCAATGAGGATCAACAATTTTTTTTTTCTGATGTCCTCAAATAGCTCCTTTGTTTGTTTCATGATCATATTTCAATAGATCCCAATAATAAGAATAAAAATAATTTTTTATTGTCATCCTATTGACTGAAAATGACTGTAATTTCATCCTCAAATGGTCTGATAATCCGAGGGGTTCACTCACTTTTGCAGCTCACAGATATGTAATATTTTATCATTTTACTCCATAAATAAACTAGTAAAATTTTTGTCTCATTTGTTTAATTGGGTTCCCCATTCACCGCCACTGTAAGAAAATCAGAATCTGTATTTTATGCAGGTTCTGTAGAATCGACATATCCCATTTATCAAAAGTCTGAGACATTCTGTAAAATGCAAAGTTTTGCAGGCATCAAATTTAAAATTCGTATATGTATAAAATACATTTAAGTTGCTCAGTGACAACATTAGAAATCTTTTCTTTGTACCTTTCAGTTAAATAAATCACAGATTTGATGTCTCACATTTTCCAAAAGGTTCATACAATTCAACATTTCACACGAAAATATTATATAATGCAGATTTTTTTTTTCTTTAATGGAATTCCACTTTACATTCTTTTGGTGACAGTAATTGGGCTGCTTCACTGTTACTCATACCTCATACTGGGGTTTGAGGATTTTATAGTGAATAGCGTGGCGTATTTTGCTGGGTTTACTGAGAGGCTCTACGTGGTTCCACCCTCTACACTCTGATTGGTCAGCGGCGACTCGTTGCTGCGACGCCAGACCGTTACTAAGCTGAGGGCTCCACGGTCAGTGGGGTAGAGTAGGAAACTTTCGTTTCGCCTGTTCCAATCCTTTACCTTTTTAATCTGTTTATCTCATAAAACTTATGAATTAAACAGTCAGAAACGCAAATTTACACATTAAACACCCAACGCTCTAAAAGTAGCGCATAATAAGCCACGAACTGTGTGTTTTCTTTCGTTTCGATAAAAATATTGACGAGGGTTTCTCTCTTCTCTACACATAATGTTGCTAGGCGCTTTTTGTTTTTTGTTCCGCAGCAGTCGGGCGGAGAACGTGCTGAACTTTTCCAAAGTTGGTTCGCGTTGACGTGCATAGTTATAATTCTCTCCTCATTTTAAGTGTTAAAGTGGAGAACAGATTTTCTTTTGCCCAATGTCCTCCTCGGCTTCGTATGACGAATAGATGCAAGTTTAAAGCGGTCGGAAAGCACATAGATATATATATATATCAAGTGACGTTAGCTAGCTAGGTTAATTAGCTTAGCCACTTAGCTGGAGTTGCTTTTAGTGAATCGTCACCTGTCACTTTGCCGCCACAGTTGAAGGGGAAAATCATACCATGCATAAGAAACTTCACAAAGGAAGGACATATTGGGTTTAGTCATGTTTAAACACTAAAACCGAACTGACAGGTTAGTTCAGTTAAACGACTAGTTCCCTTGCTACCTCACTCACCAGTCTGTCCTCTACAAAGAAGAGACTAGGCTATGGTGGACATGCAGACGATGGAGCACTATCATGTACTCGAGATGATAGGAGAAGGGTCATTCGGGCGAGTATACAAGGGGCGCAGAAGGTTTAGTGGGCAGGTTTGTTTGTTTTATAATAATACTCTTAACAAAGTGTGTTGGAGGTACTGTTACATGCTGGTGTGTCCAACTGAAAATGCACGCGTTTTCTTTTTCCAGGTCGTAGCACTGAAGTTTATCCCTAAAATTGGGCGCTCAGAAAAAGAGTTGCGAAGCTTGAAGAGAGAGATTGAAATCATGCGAGGGCTCAAACATCCCAATATCGTTCTACTGCTGGACAGCTTTGAGACAGAGAGGGAGGTAATGACCATCTTGGACTGTCAGTCAGATCTTCAACCAGCCACATCGACAACACGTACTGTAGCTTTTTTTTTGCAGGATAATCCAGTATAACGACTCAAACGAAAAATCGCTGCCAGCGTTTAGACATTTTCACATTCAAATATTTTGGTAATGATACTGTTAGGCAAAACGTAACGTTATTGGCAGCTGGGCTACTCTCTTAGTCCCGGAGGTAATTTGTTGGAAGGTTAAACATACAAAAATGTAGAAAACTGGAAAGCCTATGCTAGCGCTCACAGTTTGGCTGAACCCTTATATATACGTGTATAACCCAACAGAATATAAGCATGAGCTTTATATCAACATGTCCAGTGCCAAAGGCCTGCTGGAGGGCTGTAAATCCCCCCAACACTGGATTGTGGATCAGTGGAATTGTGTTCTCTGTAGTGGTGTTTTTTTTCAGAACTCATCATCCAGCATCAGTACCTTACTTATTGTGTTATTGTGGCTATATGCAACCACATTTCACATTTTCATGTTCAAACACCCTTAAAAGAAGAAGGGCAGTTTTGGTACAGTAAAGTCCTTATTCACTCCTTTCTACAAACTCTGGACTATATAGTTTACCGATTTTATACCTTGTTCAGCAAGGTGCTTACGGTTTTATCTCAAGACATTAAACCCTAGACTTCACCTCAGGTTTTCTTTAGGGCTGCTCTTGGCTAGTAGGAAACAGTGTAGAAATATTTGACTTAAGATTTGCAATGACCAGATCATTTGTTTTGCCCTGGCAGGTGGTGGTTGTGACAGAGTATGCAGAGGGCGAGTTGTTTCAGGTCCTTGAGGATGATGGCAGTTTACCCGAGAGCCAGGTTTGTAAAGCAATTTGGGATGCCAGGTGGCATTCTCTATGCTCTGTCAACCATCTTGACCTGTATTCCAGTACCACCAATGACACCGTTACATTCTCCTTAAAATTGTCACTCTTGCCTTTATTTTCCACGTCTGTTTCTTATACAATACTGTGCACAGACAGTCTTTTTACACATGTTGTTTTGTTGTATATAGGTGCGTGACATAGCTTGCCAGCTGGTGTCTGCCTTGTATTACCTGCACTCTAATCGTATATTACACCGTGACATGAAGCCACAAAATATCCTTCTGGGTAAAAGAGGAGTGGTTAAACTCTGTGATTTTGGGTTAGTATTGTGATGTTACTGTTGTTAAATTCAGACAATAACTTTAACAATTTTTAAATATAAATGATTAAACAATTTGGTAATGTTCCTATATATTGGTAGTCTTCCTGAATTTTTATCTCTACAGAAACAGATTTTAGTTTTAAAGGTTGTTTGAGGAGTTAAAGACCCCCTCCATGCATTAATTAGACCCTTAAATCACATCTGTTAGTATTTAGAAGTATTTCATGGAAAGAAAATCTACTCTGCACCCTTTCCTTCATTTAGTATTTGGGGGGTATATTTAAACGCTAATTGGGCCCTGCCTCTGACTCCACCTGCCAGCAGCCAGCTGTTACTTTCCAATCTGTTGTATTGTACGCTTTACAGTGGCAGGCTCTAATATTTGAGTTATTCAGCCAAAAATGTTTGAGCCCTCATCTGTAGTTTTAGTGCCAAATGCACTTGAATTAGCTAACTGTAAAACATTATATCCGCATTAGACATAATTGGGATGAAGACTGAAATCACATAATGCCAACTAGCAATCGGATGACTGAAATTGCATTGTCGTTAAAATAATCTCTAATGGCCAGTTTTTATTCACTCTAGCCAAGGCTAAAGTTAGCTTTGCATTTTAATTTATCAGACCCATCTTAAGTCGTGCAACATTTTGGTGCCCACACAGCATTTATGGTGGAATGGAAAATTCCAATGTCAGCTTTGACTTGGTATCAGTTTCAGGACAGTTCTCATCTCTACAAATAGTTTTGAAGTTGGAGGTCAGCATTGTACACCACAGTTCATTTTTTTAATACACATGCATCACTACACTGTTGCTTATGTATGTATTTATGTTGTAAATATGTATGCTTCTCTTTACTCAGCAGTGGTGTTGGGTAAGCAAGATTCCTAGAAATATTTTCACATTTCTCTAAAAATCTAAAATTTCTAAGAGAATGTAAATACATTTTAAACATGTAGAGGCTTGAACCTCAAGTCAAGTTTATTTCTATTGTGCTTTTTACAACTGACGTTGTCACAAAGCAGCTTTACAGAATCTGGGTCCACGCCCCCAATAAGCAAACCAAAGGCGACAGAGGCAAGGAAAAACTCCCTGAGCTGTAGAAAGAAAAACAAGCAAACAAAATTTACAATGACCAGTTAGCAAAGTAGTCTAGCTATAAATACCTTCTCGTCTGTTCTCATCAGACAAATGAATTGGAAAGGTCCCATACTAAATGTAGCCAGGATTGTTTCCTCTTGTTTTCTGCCTTTTTGGAGACTGTCATTGGTGCATATAAGGTCCACAAAAGAAATTGGACGGCTTATTTTACAAATTATATATCTGTAACACATAAAACACCTTACTGACATGTTAACAATGTTATAAACTCACCGGTGGGGGTCTTTAATGGACAGAAAAATGTTTAGAAGAGAGATTGATAAGGGTGTAGAATTTTTACAGCAATATATTCCAGTTTCTGGCTAATTAGTGTATCACGATATATCTTTTTATTGTTTCATTTGAACATATGAAAATTTTCCCCATGCATATTTAATGTGATATTGTAATAATCATTCATTGTCTGTTCTAACATTCCAAATCAAATTCAGTTAAACTAAAACTTTTAGATTAAAAAATCATGGTGTATTAATGCCTTTTTAAACCACCATATTTGCTGCTATTTTCAACATCTGTCTGGTCCTGACTCCTCTCAGATTTGCTCGTGCTATGAGTGTGTCCACTCTGGTGTTGACCTCCATTAAGGGCACCCCTCTGTACATGTCTCCGGAGCTGGTGGAGGAGAAACCATATGACCACACGGCTGACCTGTGGTCTCTGGGCTGCATTCTGTATGAGCTCCACACGGGGGCGCCTCCGTTCTACACTAACTCCATCTTCCAACTCGTGCAACTTATTGTCAAGGACCCTGTCAAATGGCCAGAAAACATGAGCGGGGACTGCACGGTACTGAGCTGTTAAGTGCCCACATAAACATTTCTCTTCTGTGTATTACTGAACTTGGTGTAATTTGAATGCCTACATGGAAAAGAATACACTCAATCGACATGGAAAATTAAAAGTAGATCTACTATAATTATGTTGTGAATTTGTTTATTACGGATATTTTGAGGGAAACAGTTATTGAGGTTTTGTATATTCTTGCTCTTGATTTCTTTATATTTGACAGAGTTTCCTAAAAGGTCTGTTGACTAAAGACCCACAGAAGAGACTTGCCTGGCCTGGCCTACTCAGCCATCCTTATGTTGCAGATGGAGTCATAGGTGAGGGTCTTTCTTAATGCTTTATGGCCATGCCAAGTTGTTTTAAATAGATACATAAAATTGCATAGTGATGTGTTACAAAAATGCTTATCCAGCCTACTGCTGCCAACAGAGCAGTTCTGGCTTTTCACTAAAAATATTTATCTCAAATACTACCCTAAGAAAAATATCTTAACATAATTATGCATTAAATAGTCAAGTGCCTCTTTTGAATTAGTGCTTGTTGTTTGACCCTTGAAAGAGCAAATAATGTTATTTATACTGCAACTAATACAAAGTGCTGGAAATATGCTGTTGTGGTTCATGTGTTTATTTAGCCCACACAGTATAAGCTTCAGGTTTAAAAACAAAAGGCTAATTAAAATAGATACTGGATATTTTTTCTTTAATCCTTTTTTTCCTTTATTTTTCCCTTCTGGTCTGTTTATGGGATATATTTATCAGCCATTATTATTAGTTATTTTTACATAACAATTTTCTAGCCTTTATATATCCACAAGACACTAAACAGTTTGTTTTGGTTACTTTTAGGATTTTCAATTATATGGGCCTTTAAAGAAATAGGAGCCAAAATTCACCATGAAAATGAATGATTCATGAATAAAGATATTAGTAACCAATGTTAGCAATGTTTTCATTGTTACTATGGTAGTGTTAAAAAAGTAGAAATATTAATAAAGTGCTCCACCACATTGAAAATTTTTTCTCCAAATTATGTATATCATGATGTTTTGTGAGTAAAATTGTTAACAATGATTATGATTATAACAGAGTTTGTACTGCAATATACACCGATCAGCCATAAAATTAAAACCACTGATAACATGAATATAGTAACTGTGAATCTTGTTACAGTGGTAACTGTCTAAAGGTGGGATATATTAGGCAACAAGTCAACAGTTAGTTTTTGATGTTAATGTGTTGGAAGCAAGAACAATGTGCAAGCATAATGATCTAAACAGCTTAGACAATGGCCAGATTGTGATGGCTCGATGACTGGGTCAGGTCATCTTTATAACAGATCTTGTATGGTGTTTCTAGTGTGTAGTGGTTAGTGCCTACCAAAAGTGGTTTAAGTAAGGACAAACGCTGAACTGATGACAGGATTATGGGTGCCCAAGGGTCATTGGTGTCTGGGGAGCAAAGAAGAGCTTGTTTGGTCCAATCCAACAGAAGAGCTACTGTAGCATAAATTGCTGAAAAAGCTGACGCTGTATGGAATGATAAGGTTTTCAGAACCACACAGGAGGCATAGCTGCAGAGCGGTCAGACTACTCATGCTGACCCCTGTCCTCCCCGCTTATAATGGCATGTGAGCATCAGAACTGGACCATGGAACAATAGAACATGGTAGCCTGATCTGATTACTCCCCTCCCCTTTTCTTTTACATCATGTGGACCACTGGTTGTGTGTGCATCACTTACCTGAAACAGAGATGGCAACATGATGCACTATGGGAAGAATGCAAGCCAGCAGAGGTGATATGATACTCTTGGAAATGTTCTGCTGGGAAACCTTTGGTCAAGTGATTTTGATGCATACCACCTACTTAAACATTGTTTCAGACACCCCTTCATGTCAGATGTATTTCCTAATGGTAGTGGCTTCTTTCAGTAGCATAATGTGCACTGCCATACTGCCAAAATTGTTCCAGAATAGTTTGAGAAAGAGTTAAAAGTGTTTGATCCAAATTCTCCAGATCTCAATCCACTTAAACATCTGTTGGAGGTGCAGGACAAAGTAGTTGGACCCATGGAGGCCTCACATCACCATTCACATAACTTAAAGATCTGCTGCTAAAGTCTTGGTGACAGATACCACCGCACACCTTAAGAGATCTTGTGGATCAGCACTGTTTTGGCGAGTGGGGAACAATGTTTTAGCCGATCGGTGTAGAATTTAAATCAGCATTTTTGCCATCCCTAATTGGTTGTGAATGTATAGACTGTGATGTTTGTACAGTGTTGTCAGATGAGGGGTCCATCAGTCCGCTGACCATAATGCCCAGTCCAGATGTACAGGCCCTAAAGCAACAGCAGACTGCAGAAAAAACAGTGCCCCGCAGGGGAGAGGGTAAGCTACTGCGCAGAGTCAAAGAGCAACAAGATAAGGAGCGCAAAAATAGACAGGTAGGTTTTCTGACCACACCAGTGGTTGCCATAGGGAATAAGTGGAAGAGTTCTTTTTATTTTCTGCATAAATATTTAGATAAATAAGTTGAATAAGTGAGACCTGTGCTTTTAAAATGTGTGCTATAGTTCATAAACATACATTTATTTGTTTTTTTTTATGTAGAATATCTCCAAAGAAAAATATGTTTTGGTTATACAGGACATCACAGAGAACGGGAAGGCAGGTTGTAGCAGCCAGCCTCGCTCCAAAACTGCCCCGGCTGGAGAGGCCCCCACCAGCGACCATTCATTGGGCAGCACCTTTACAGTGTGTCGAAATTCAGCTCATCCAGCAGCCAATCAGCATCAAGCAAATGACATTGGTGTTGCCAGGTAGTGTCTATGCTCAGAATTCAAATGTGCTTCAGTAAAAAAAAAAAAACAAAACAACTTAATTCAAAATACACATTTAACCTAGAGCAGAAACTCTAAGTGTGCAAATACAGGTCCTTCTCAAAAAATTAGCATATTGTGATAAAGTTCATTATTTTCTGTAATGTACTAATAAACATTAGACTTTCATATATTTTAG